>NW_021025169.1:1351330-1515047 GCF_004153795.1 Camellia sinensis | reverse complement strand
TGTATTGTATTTGATTATTGTAGCTTCCACAGATGCTTGTAATGAACTGATGGCATACCTTTTTTTTTTCTGGCCATGTTGCTACACTTGCTGCATCAGAAGAAAGTTTCGCAAGATGCTTAACATCACGGTATCTCTCGTCTTTTTTTTACTCTTTGATTTAAGTTTTGTAATTTGAATTATATTTTTTATAAACCGCCAATCCGCCCAAACCGCCAAGGCAAATCCACCATTATTTGCCAACCGAACCGTCGGTTTTTGATAAGAAAAATGGCAAATTCTAGTGACACTTTTATCAATCCGCCACCCGCTATATGGTTTCTATTTTTCTCTCAAACCGCACCGACCCGCACACCCCTAGTTATAATATACTATTTATTCGGTTAATTATCATAAATATTATAATTAAATTTTTTAATCATAAAAAAAAATAATACGTCATAATTAAACACTACATAAGATATAACAAAGAATATTTTAAATCAGAATCAAAATAACAATTATGATAAGTCATAACTAATGACTCATAATTAATAGTATAATAAATTATAACTATAGACCAACGTTATAATTGAGTCTTCGTTTGGTAATGATTTTTTTAGTTAGTTTTTTGACTTTTTTAACTTGAAATGTTTTTGTTCATTTTGTAGCCTTGATTGGCTTCTTTGACTTTTTAACTTTGGAATAGTGAATTTTTTTTTTTTTATCATGTTGTGATTTTTTGATTTTTTTTGTGATTAGTTAGCCAACTCAAAAACCAAACAACCCCTGAAACATCTCAAAATAGAGGGTGTATTATAAAATTTCCTTACATAGAGAATTGATTCTTTTTTTTTCCTTTTCTTTATTTTATTTTATTTTATTTTATGAAGATTGTAGGATGTTATAGATATAAATTTGAACATATAGTAAAAAAAAATTAAAGAAATAAAAAAAAAATCAACAGATAAATTAAGGGATAAAATTGATACAAAATGTCATCTAAAATAATAAATAAAAAAAAACTTCTCACCAACCTATTTACAAAGGATGGACGTCTCACTAATAACAAAAATACTTACTAAACCTAATGTCTCTTATACCTATATTGGACATTTTAACAATTTTTTCCTTTAATAATTACCTCTTTGAAAATCACTTTCGACCACCACCAACTACTTTTATCTAACACAACTAACTACTTTTATCTAACTTCAATTACCACCTCTGTCTACTATATTTAGGGTTATTTGAAATGTTCTAAATATTAGTATACTTTCTGACTTTTTTAAAAATATTGGGTTAAATTTGAAGTAAAGTGATAAAAAGGTAATATGATTTAAATAAAATGATATAACTTAAATAGAATAGTGACTTTTCCACTTTTTAATTTTTTTTAAGAATTAACAAACAAAGTCTTAATCGTGGACAACCACGTTTGGCTACTACTACTAGCCAATGACGTTTCTCATTTATTTTCAAAACAAAATTTTAAAATGCATATTTACTATATATATATATTTAATTAAAAATAAATATAAACATGTTTAATATTTTATTATGTAAAAAAAATAAGAAGAAAAAATGAAGACAAAAAACAAACAGGGGGCAAACACTATATATATTTGAAGGTTTGGGTACGAGAGAGCGACATAGAGAGAGGAGAGAGCGTGAGAATGGAGAAGAAGTACGAACAGTTTAAAGGGCAGCCGAGGCTGCCGAAATTCGCTGTCCCGAAACGTTACGATATCAACCTCAAACCAGACCTCGTCACCTGTAAGTTTGCCGGTGCCGTCAAAATCACTGTCGACGTTGTCACCGGCACTAAGTTCATCGTCCTCAACGCCGTCGATCTCGTTGTTGACCGCAACTCGCTGCACTTCACAGATACCAGCGGCTGCAAGGTATCGCTTCATCTATTTATTATTCTTATTATTTTTTATTTTTTATAATTGTTGTTGTTGTTGTTATAGATGTGAATCAATTGGGTATTATTATTTGAATTTGTTGTTGGTTTGTAATAGGTAGCGGAGGTTTTGGGGGTTGAACTTTTCGAAGAGGATGAGATCATGGTGGTGGAGTTTCCTCAGAAACTGCAGCTTGGACTTGGGGTTTTGTGCATTGCCTTTGAAGGAACCTTAAATGACAAAATGAAAGGCTTCTACAGAAGGTTTCTCTCTCTATTTATATAGGAAAATGAGTGAGAGTACTAATTAGTGCTATCATTAATGATGTGACAGTGGGTTTCACCAGAAATGATTTAATGTTTTGGTCTTGGTGTTATATTTTTTTTTTTTATTGAGTGTGATGTTATTAGTGGTCTTTTAGAGTTCCAAAATTAGTGATCTCTATCATTGTTGATTTATATACTATAGAGTTCATAAAAAAAATATTATAGATGAAATGTTATATAAATATATAAGGTGTATTTCATTATATTTTTTTTAGACAAACACTACCTTAAATAAAAAAAATCAAATTTTAATATAAAAATAATTGTGCAACTCGGGTGTATTGCACACACAGTCCTCTCTACCTAGTATATATATATCAACAAGGCCGCAAACCCACCCTTATTAACCCATAATTTCCTTAGAAAGAGAAATCAATAGTTCAAATTTATTTTATTTATGAAATTCACACTTCATTAACTTAATCTTCATCACACTAATATATTCGGAAAATCAGAATAAGTTATAAGTTCATAAGGGTGAGTTCTTAACATTTTTCCTCATACATATACTAGTAATTACACACGTGTGATGAAATCTACAACCCTAGGCAGTTGATAGATTTTTTGTTTGGTATGGCATTAACTGCTCTTGTGTTTGGTATTTTCAGAAATAAAAGAAAATGTTACAAAGCTACAATTATGGTGTGTTTGGTTGAGGGATTTAGGGAGGGATTTGGAAATGGAAAGGGAAAGGGAAAAGGTGTGTGAAACTATGTGAAATATATACCTATTTTATTCACATTTCACCTACCTTTTCCATTTCCCTTTCCAAATCCCTCTCCAAATTCCCCAACCAAACACAACATTAACTAATTTGTAGGCTTCATATAATTGTAACTAGCGGTGGCTGCGCACACGATGCGGATGCGAAAAACTATATGTATATTTTATGATTAAAGAAGATGAATAGAAACGTACCATATTTGTGATTTTTAAATATCTGAATTAATTTTATTTTTTTACATGACAGTTTTCAAAATCATTAATTGTTAGGGATAATTTGAAATTGGTAGTTACACAAACCATGGGTGTCTTTAGAATCGGTAGTTATAGAAGGGTAATTTAGGAATAAAAAAAGATGTGAAGAAATTGTTCATACCAAGTAACCTCCCGACTTTATATATGAAAAATTTTATTTTCACATACTTACTTATTTCAGTGCATATTATTTTTCAATACACACACTTTTTTATTTGGTTTTTAGTTATTCTTCCCGTTTCACACACTTGATATTCCAATTATATCTTAACTCATATTGTTATACACACATCACCTAAACCCTCATTCCACACACATTTACCCTCCTTAACCAATATATGAGTTAATAGGCACCAAATGGCCCCAAAGCTCCAGCCAAATTAGTTAAATTGTGAATATTGTTCTCTCTCCTCTTATATGACTATTATTATTTATTTATTTATTTTAAAAAATTTATTTATTAAAATTGTGTGCTTTGTATTTATATATTTATATATTTTGATTTTTTTTTTTTTTGGTTCTTATAACTGGTTTATTTTATTTATTTAAATTTTTTTCTTTTGTGCAATTAATTAGGAACTCTGTGATGTCTAAATAATACATGAAGTGGATAAGAGTGGAAAAAAAAAATGAAAAAAAAATAGAAGAGAAAATAGAGAGATAACGGAGTAGACTGGAAGATTATATATATGACCAGCTCACCATCACACCAAAACCACCACTGAACAGCTTCGTAATCCACCTCCAAACAGAGCTTTTCCAACCTAATAGTAGGGAATTTATGTCTTTGACATAAAGATCTAATTCGCGTGGCCGCTTTTGCTTCGCATCGTTGAAATAATATTTCATTAAAATTCCAACCTAATGGTGTCTTTAGGTGTGCTTTGAGTATCAGGATCATCACCATACTCTTACTCCTTACTTTCCTACTTGCTAGGCCATTGAGTTCATTTTTTGGCTCAATTTCGATAATTCGAATTGTTGATATTTTAAAATTTGTTGAGTATATCATACTTATAAAAAATTAAGTTGATCGGATATCATAAACTATGTGTTCGAATTATCGAACTAAAAACCATTTTTTAAAAAAAAATTAATAAACAGTTTTCTGAACACATGTTTTCTGATATCCAATCAATTTAATTTTTTACAAGTATAATATACCCAACAAATCTTAAAATGTGAACTGTTTGGATTATCGAAATTAGGCCCAAAAGTGGGCCCAATGGCCTAGCAAGTAGGGAAATAAGAAGAGAAAGTAAGGAGAGGATCTGATTTGGTGCTTTGATGTCTATTATAGTAATTTTGCTTTAAGGGACAACTGTCATTAAAATAATATTTCATTAAATGTATACGCAGAGATAATTACGAATGTAAAAATAGAATTTCGTTTTATATATACTAGATGTTGTGCACCTATGGTGTGCGTGTGCGATGATAAATCAACAATTTAGACAGGAAAAAGGAAATTAAGGCCAAGTTTGACATACACAAAATAATCTATCTTTTTTATCTTTTTTCTATCATATCACTTCTTTACTTTTCTGCACATCTTTTTGTAAAAAGACAAAAAATACACTTATTTAGGTCATCCCAAACAACCCCTAAAATGTTATCAAAATTTGAAAATTTTAAAATAAAAAATTGAAGTAGTTATAAAGGTAGTTGCACAGGTATAATTTGGGAACAAAAAGTCTAAAAGTTATCCAAATTTGAAGTTTGAAATCAAAATATGATGTAATTGTATTAACAATGATTAAGACTCCATTTTTTGGACCCTACAATTTCTTTGGATCTCAATTATAGATGGTATGCATACATGAATGGATTCTACCCATACAATAGTGGTTGAGATTCAAAAGAAATTGTGAGATTTAAAAAAGAAGTCCCAAATATTTTTCGTAGTTATATATAGGTTGTTGCACAGGGATAATTTGGGATTAGAGAACATTGTGATGGTTCACACTAAGAAAGGTGTGCTTTACATATACAATAGATAGTTGAATGGATTTTATATTATATGGGTCAAACGGAGGCGTGAATGTGAGATTTCAGCAGAATGATCGGCCGGACAGAGGTTAGGGCTGCAACCTTCCCACCTTATATAATATTAGTGGGTGGCACACACGATATGTGTGCAATTTAAATAAGTAGGAATAAAAAAAATAATAATGAAATTAATAATATAATGTATACTTAGCTTAAGTGGTATGAGTTCTCGTACTTAAACTCATGGTCATGGGTTCAAGCCTTACCCATCTCTTTGTTTAACTTTTTTTTTAAAAATAAAAAATACTGTCACATGGCATGAGGAGAGTAAAGCTTCAGGACACCATAAAGCCTTATCCATCTCTTTGTTTAACTTTTTTTTAAAAAAATAAAAAAGAAGACTGCCACATAGCATGAGGAGAGTAAAGTAAGCTTCAGGACACCATATTATGTGTTCACTTTATAATAGTATAGATAGATAGATAGATAATAAAATAGATGGTGTATATATATATATATATATATATACAGGTAGGGTGTTTTGGGTTTTTGTCTTTTTATTTTTTGTGAGAAGTTATGTGAAAAGTGATGTGATTCAAAATTGATAAAAAATTAAAAGCTAACTTTTTACTAATTTCCCAAAAAATATCTCTTCACTTGAATTCTCTGACATTTTCTGATACACAAAATTGTTTGTCTAGTTTTAACTTTTATCATATTCAAAATATCTGTTATTTGTTACTTGCTGAATTTATTGAATAATTTTATTAAAGCAGTTCTGTACTTGGTAATCTCTCTCTATTATTTAATCATGAAATTTTATCCAAGTTAGTAGACGGTTATTTGTCCCCACCACGTAAAAGATGTTTGCTGATATACACTGTTGTCATTTGTAATTGTCGTCTCTTACCAAACGAGACTAGAAAGAATGTGGGAATTAGGCCTATCTGTTTTCAGAGGAAAAATAAAAGAGATTATTAATGAAGGGACTGTCAGTGAGGAGACTGTTAATAAAGGGATTAAGAAAAATTATATTTTTTTATAACCAATGAATTAGTAATAGTTTATATTTAAGGGTGGGATTAACCATGTAAAATTTCACAAATACCCTTTACATTATTATCAAATTTAGACTTATACCAACAGAAAAATAAATAAATTTTTACTCAATATTATTATTATTTTTTTATTTATATTTTTTAAATATTAAAGAATCTAACTATCAAAATGTATTACTCAATGTTATTTTTTTACTCAATGTTATTTTTTATATATTAAAGAATCTAACTATTAATAAATTTTTACTCAATGTTATTCTTTTTTTTTATTGTTATTTTTTTTTGTAAATATTAAATAATCCAACAATCAATAAAATTTTACTCAATTATTTGTGGTAGGGGTGAGTATGGTCCGGATTGGATCGGATTGGGCTAAAACTAGGAACAATCTGTTATTTACAGTTCCTGAAAAATTGGAACCAATCCAATCCGTTTAAATCGTGGAACCAATCCGGACTAATCTATTTAAATACGGATTGGATCGGTTTAAGATCACGGATTTACATAATTAAATAACAAAAAATATATATATAACACTTTAATTTCATAAAAATATAAATATAGCACCGTATTAGTTTCACAATAACATGTCTTTTCATAATAGCGACATACTGTTCTAAAATTTAAACAACCATAAGAAAACTGGTTCCACCATAAGTATTTTGACCATTACAAATTAACACTAAAAGCTAGCAAACATACAAAAGTAATAAAAGAAGATATTATGCGAGTTTAGGTTTAGATTTAAGTTTTATATGAAATAAGAGAAGATACTATGTAGGAGAATGTATAATAAAAATATAGACTATTTGTATACGGTCCGGAACGGTTCCAATCCGAAACCGTGGGGTTCAATCCAGAACCAATTCGTGAACTACGGATTTTTAATTTTTCAATCCGGAACCGAACCACGGATTCAAAAAACCAATCCAAACCTACTGAATTGGACTGGACTGGATCGAATTACGGATTTCACGGATTTCTTGCTCGGCCCTAATTTGTGGATTTTATTTTAATCATGATTATTTGTCTTCAGTACTTATGTGCATTGTGGGGAGAAGAAGAACATGGCAGTGACGCAGTTTGAACCAGCTGATGCTAGGCGGTGCTTTCCATGTTGGGATGAACCTGCTTGTAAGGTGCCAATTTCTTCAACAACCCCTCTCTACTTTTCTCGTATTGTGTATGAGCATTTCCTTATGGATAAATATGAAAAAAGATGTCTTTTCTTCATTTGTACAAAAAATATGTAATTACGCGGACGAAAGATCATTGTATGATAACGGAGCTCACTTTATCTTGCACTACAGTTCTACGTATCTCTGTGGCCAGGATATTCAATCATGTATGACCAAAGTTTATTTTGTGAAGCATATTCGCTAATCAGAATCCCAACTATTATTCTGCTGCTATAAAATTAATAAAAATAAGATGACATAAAAAAAAATGTTTTCAAGAAGAGGGAAGATGACTTGATCTTTTAAAGGATGTGAGATATTATACCATTTCAAAAAGTTGAAGAACTAGAACTATGAACCTCACTACTTTTCACGGAAAACGTTTTAGGAAGAAAATGTGTAGAAAAACAAAGTTTTAGCACAATTACAAGTTGAAATATGCTTCTTTTCATCTTCTTGTTGCATAATGAGGTGTTTATACTTTTCTATGTATTTATCAAAAAAATGTGATGTGTTTGTATTTGTATATAAATGAAGTGAATAATGAATATTTATTAGTTGGCCTTAATAGTTGACCAAATTTTGCTTAGGCTACATTCAAGATCACATTGGAAGTGCCATCTGAGCTCATAGCCCTTTCCAATATGCCAGTTGTTGATGAAAATGTTGATGGAAAGATTAAGACAATTCACTATCAGGAATCGCCTATCATGTCTACATACTTGGTGGCAGTTGTCATTGGTTTGTTCGATTATGTGGAAGATCATACATCTGATGGTATCATACAGCATCTTCCATTCTTGCTTTAAATGAGTATATTACACAATGTAAACCTTAGTCTAATTTTCTTGGTATGCAGGGATCAAAGTTAGGGTTTATTGCCAAATTGGTAAGGCAAATCAAGGGAAATTCGCTTTAGATGTTGCTGTCAAGACACTTGGCCTTTACAAAAGGTATGTTGCATTATTTGTTTATTGCACCAAGAATTAATTATTCCTTTTGTATGAACTTCATCTAACAAATTGTCACATACTTATTGGTTTTTCAATAATATTTTCCATAGTGTTTCTGTAATATTAAGTTATTGTTACGATATGTGTTATTCCTTACGTAGGTTTCTTTTTGTATTTTAAGCACTTTAATATAAATATGACGGAGCAAGGGTACCCTAAGTTGGTCTCTTCTCATCTTGCTTCACATTGTTTTCTCTCTCTCTTGCAACATCTTCGACGTTATTGTTCTTATTTTTAATTCTAACTTGGTATCAAATCATAAATAAATAAATAAAGCCTTGTTGTAGTCTTTTTTTCTTTCTTTATTTTTTTAAA
This sequence comes from Camellia sinensis, assembly GCF_004153795.1. Lineage (NCBI taxonomy): Eukaryota > Viridiplantae > Streptophyta > Magnoliopsida > Ericales > Theaceae > Camellia > Camellia sinensis. The sequence continues at coordinate 1,506,304 of NW_021025169.1, read as the reverse complement.
TATGTATGAAAAAGAAAATCCCAACATGATTGACTGGGGTGGTAGAGTACTCAGAAACTAGGCATAGGGAGAATGATAGGCAATGGTAGCGCACATGGTGGTTTGTATTTTCTAGATATTGCATTTCATCTCCACCACCTTTATCGTCCAATCAGGCTCTTCAACCAGCTATTAGTTCAACACTACAATTGTTACATCACTAACATTGTCTTTTGGGTCACCCATAAGAAACTTTTTCCTAGGTTAGTAAAATATCGTCGTAGGAGTCATTTTGTCTGTTATGCTTGCGAATTTGCCAAGCGTAAATGTTCTTTTTATCCTCCAGTTAATAGAATGAACGTTCTTACTAAAAGTGAGGGGTTTTTTTTTGGTTTCAAAACGTTTCATCTCATGGTGAGTACTCAATTTGACACTAAAATTAAGATTTTTCATAGTGACAATGGCAATGAATATTTTAATGGGGTTTTCTAATCTTTCTTTTAATGACCTTGGAATTCTATTTTAGACAAGTTGTCTCGGCACTCCTACATCGAATGGAGTTATTGAATGTCTATAAATGTTCCAAGTCTTTTGGGGCGACACAATTTTCACTGCAACTTATCGTATGAATTGCATGCCCTCTAGTGTTTTACAATATAATTCTTGGGATTCTTCTTAAAACTCCTTATGCTTCTACTCTTTTTCCTGAAATCTTTAGTTGTGTTTGTTTTGTGCATTTTTCTAAACAACCTTATGGGGAGTTAGATTCTAGGGTTGTTTCATACGTCTTCATTGCGTATTCTGCTACCCAGAAAAGTTACAAATGTTATGACCTGTGCACCTGCAAAGTTTTTGTTAGAATGGATGTTACCTTTGGGTACCATGAATCATTCTTCTTGTTGTCCCAACATCTCTTCAGAAGGAGAGAGGTATATTATTAGGAACAAGAAGAGATGTTGAATCAAGAGCGTGGTCTTTTGTTCATGTTCCCACTCTTTTTTAGGAAGATGCCACTCATAGTTAGGGGGAGAAAGATAAGATCATTGAGATTGAGAATGGGACGGAGAGTGATATCGGTGGAAGGTTGAATAAGGATGACCTGAAGACTATCTCAACATGAGAAAGATTAGGCTACTTGTGTGCCACCTTGTCAATTATTATCACCGGCTCCATAACTTCAGTTTTCGAATCCTCCATTCATCCATCTGGTAATGGTTCTTCTATTGTTATTTTGATAATTCTGATAATTTCTATTGCTCTTAGAAAAGGCCTTAGGAAATTTACCCGACATACCATAACTCAGTTTGTTTCATGTGATTCCTTATCTCCTTTATATCGTTTTTGTTTCATCCTTGTCATCTATAACTGCTCCACAGAGTTGAAAGGAGGTTGTCAAAGACCCAAAGTGAAAAGAGACTATGGTAGAGGAGATGACAACACTGAAAAAGAATGACACCTTGGAGCTAGTATCTCTTCCAGACGGGATGAAATGGGTGCAATGTAAATGGTTATTCACTGTAAAGCATAACGCAGATGGAACAATTGACAATGAAAGGTATAAGGTAGAACTTAATGTTAAGGGGTTTGTTGATACGTATGGTACCTTTGCCCCCTATAACGAAGATTAACTATATTTGTGCGCTTATCTCCTATATTGCTAATCTGGGATGAACTCTTCAACAGTTAGATGTTAAGAATGCTTTTTACATGGAGATTTGGAAAAAGAGGTATATATGGATGTTCCACTGGGTTTTTCATGTTAGGTAACCAAAAGAAGGGTGTGTGGTTTGAATAAGGCATTTTACGGATTGAAGCAATCACCTAAAGCCTGGTTTGATAGATTTCTTAGGGCTATGTTGAGATTTGGATGTAGAAAAGTCATGCAGATCATACTGTGTCCAGCAAGCGCGGTGGTGACAAGATTATCATTTTTATTGTATATGTTGGTATAGTGGTGATAGGAGATAGTAAAGAGGAAGTGTGTCATCTCAAAGCATAACTAGCCAAGGAATTTGAGATTCAAGATTTAGGGTCATTGAAATAGTTTCTTGGGATTGAGGTTGCTAGATCAGATAGGGGCATTTTCCTTTCCAAAAGAAATATATTCTTGACCTCTTAGAAGAAGAGACAGTGATAATTGGCTGTAGACTTGCGAACTCTTCTATTGCGGCTAACAATAGCGTTAGTAGTGCAGGGAGCCTGTAGATAAGGAAAGAAAACAGAGACGCATAGGGAGATTGATATATTTGTCTCATACCAGGTTAGATATTTTGCATATGCTGTGTGGAAGTTACTAGTTAGTTTATGTATGATCCTTCTACCGTGCATCTTGATGCAGTTTACTAGATTTTGAGGTATCTCAAGTCAGTTCCAAGGAAAGGGATATTATTTTCCAATCATGGTCATTTGAGATTTGGAGCATCATTTGATGGAGACTGGACAGGTTAGTTGATAACAAACAGTCTACTTCTGGTTATTGTACCTTTCTAAGAGGGAATTTGGTTACTTGGAGGAGTAAAAAGCAGGTTGTGGTTGCTTAATCTAGTGTTGAATTTGAATATAAAGCCAGATAGCTCATGGTATTTGTGAGCTTATATGGCTTCAAATATTGTTGAAGAATTTAGGGTTACTTGATGCCAGTCTTATAAAGCTGTATTGTGACAACCAAGCTACCATCAATATTGCTCATAATTTAGTTGAACATGATAGAACAAAACATATTGGGATTAATAGACACTTCATTAAGAAAAAGTTGAGAAGAGTCTAATCTGTGTACCCTTTGTAAGGTTTTTTATCCCATTGTGTGCAGGTTGGTGTATAGATAAGTGTCACACCTGTTGATCCAGAGATCTGGAGTCATAAACAGGAACAATAAGCTAAGGTGACAGGTGGCAAATCCTTTGGAAAGTTTCATTTTCTAATTAAATATTGAAATTGATGTGACTCATTTTGAAAACCTTTGTTTCCAATTTAAGATTAAATATAATTCTTCATTTTCAATTTTAAGGTGTCTGACCCCTAGATATACACCCACACCCAATAGTCATACTCGAGTCCGTGTAACGTAGTAGTGGAGTATAGAGAGAGAGATATAAAGAGAGTGTGTTGTAAAGAGTGATGGGTCTAGGCTGAAAAATCATGCATAAGTTCAAAAGGACGATGAAAATGGTGATAGGAAGTAGGCCACATCACTCGAGGTGGTCTGAAATTTGTTGCACCGCTCAAGCACTAAAACCAGCGCTGCCACTAATTTCTTAGCTTCTGCACGCAGTTGCAGAAGGTGATGCTGCAAGGAGCAAATGGCCGCTCGAGTGCTAAAACCAGCGCTTGTGAATGCAAGTTCATAGGAAAATTTCTGCTGCAAAAAATTCTTGCAAGTTGTTCAAGATTGCTCGAGTGACAAAATTATCACTTGAGCGAACACTTAGGTCTTCTAATGTATAAACTAAGTGAGACCCAATTCAAAATGACAACAACTGCCACTAAATAAATGACCCAATTCACAACGTAATAATTTAAATAAACGAGGTTCAATTGTATCCTTACAACCTCGGGAGCACAAAATACAAACAAACAACCGACTCCGTGAGTCGTGCTAACGCATGAATTATTACAAATAGTCCAAACCTGGAGATATATAGAATAAAATAAGGTTTCAGAAACCTGAGATGTTACAATAAGTGTGCAAGTTAGGTATGAGAGACATCTATGTACCAACTTGAAGGGAAGTATTATGCTATTTGTTATTTCCTATGTAGGGTTAGTTTTGTATTTTTATTATAAATATGGAGTGAGGGAGAGAACGCAAAGTTGATTTCTTCTCTTGTTGCTTCATATTGTTTTCTGTCTTTTTCAACATATTCTACGTTATTGTTCTTATCTCTAATTATAATTGTTATCAACTATTATTTTCTCTAAGGTGCTTCTGTAACATCTCCATATATACATTTTTTGATTTACTAGTTGAAGTTTTGCAGTTACTTTGCTGTGCCATATTCACTTCCCAAATTGGATATGGTTGCGATCCCTGATTTTGCTGCTGGAGCCATGGAGAATTATGGTCTAGTTACATATCGTGAAACAGCTTTGCTCTATGATGATAAGCATTCTGCAGCTGCTAACAAGCAGAGGGTAATGTGCATATGTTGAAAGTATATCTGGATTCCTGAATATTTCAAATATTGCATGGATTTATCTTGCTCATCTTTTCATCAATCAAGCTGACGAATTCTTTATGATGTCATTGGCTTAGGTTGCAATTGTTGTGACCCATGAACTTGCGCACCAGTGGTTTGGCAATCTTGTAACAATGGAGTGGTGGACTCATCTTTGGCTGAATGAAGGATTTGCAACATGGGTATTTCACTTTGATTGATTTGTGTTTTTATTGTTCTTATTACAGTACATAGTTTGTTACTCATGTGTAAGAAAGGGCTTCTTTTGTCCAGGTGAGCTATTTAGCAACTGATAGCTTGTTTCCAGAATGGAAAATTTGGACACAATTTCTTGATGAAAGTACTGAGGGCCTTCGGTTGGATGGGCTTGCAGAATCACATCCCATTGAGGCATGGTGTCTACTTAAAGGATTCAGTATTGTTACTTCTGATTTTTTTATTATTCAGAATTATGTATACCCAAAGCTTGATTTGGAGCATATTTTTCTTTCCAGGTGGAGATAAATCATGCATGTGAGATTGATGAAATATTTGATGCTATTAGTTATAAGAAAGGTGCATCTGTTATCCGCATGCTGCAAAGTTATCTTGGTCCTGAATGTTTTCAGGTTGGTTTTTTGGTTTCTTAGTATGCCATTTTGCCTTAATTCTTAACATTTTCGCATTTAGTTTGGTACTCTTCTGTATTGCTTTGGTAGGATCCTGCTCCTCCTCATTATATAAAGGTAGATAACTTATTGGAAGAGCTCCCTTTTCTCCCTTCTTTCCTAGCCTCTTTCTCTCGTGTTATATCTCTTCTCTCATTTTCTCTCCTCTTATTCTTATCCCCTGCCGTCTCTCTCTCTCTCTCTCTCTCTCTCTCTCTCTCTCTCAGTTCTTCTGTCTTTTTTGTCCCCCTTTCATCTCTCCTTTTCTCGTCCTTCCTGTTTTATCTCTACCTCAACATATATCACATAAGGCCAAAAACAGATAGTAGAAAAAAATAAATAAAAAAAATCAGCAAACTGTATTTGCCCACCACCTGTTCAAAGGAAGTTTTGTGAGTGTCGGGATACATTAGCACCTTGTTATTGGTTATTTTTTTCAGCAATTATATAAATTCACTTTTTGGACGTGCAACTCTTGGCTATGCCTTTGTATCCTAAGGTTTAGGAATTTGAAGGATTTGGTGCTAAGACCTTCAGCGAACATGGTTAATTAACCCCAAGTCTGTGTGACATAGGTGATCATTATAGTTGCACATATCTTTCGAATTTGATTGACAGAGGTCTATTAAGGACAGAAGCGTATGTAAGATAATAACTGATGCCTGCTTTTGTTGATTTCTTGAAGAAAATGAGAAGAATACTGTTATTCATTGCTGATTTTATTGTGCTTTTCAGTGTTGCTTGAGTCCCTTAATAAACTTGTTCCTTGCATTATGAGTCTAATCCTTTTTCTTTACTTGTTGATTTTATCTGAACAGTAACATACTTTTTTTTTGGGGGTGATTTCTGAAGCTTTGAATAATCAGCTTAGGGTATGATGAGATATCACCCCTTATTTATACATGAAGATTAGGGTTTACAAACAAAGTCAATTACAAGATGATCCCTGAGGGTATCACAATGATTACAGACCCAAGCCTTTCGGCTAATAAAATACTAAGACTTTCGGTGATTATAATATGCCAACAATTTCCTCATACATTCAGAGGGCACTTGCTTCATACATAAAAAAATATGCTTGCTCAAATGCAAAGACAGAAGACTTGTGGACTGTCCTTGAAGAGGAATCTGGTGAACCCGTGAACAATCTAATGAATTCATGGACAAAGCAAAAGGGTTACCCCGTTGTCTCTGTCAAACTCAAAGATCAATACTTGGAGTTTGAGCAGGTTCCTTGTTACTGCATTGACTTCTGTTTGAAATTAGAACCTTTAACGTACATCTCTTGATTGGACTGCAAAGCTTATTTGTTACATCATGTGTGAACTTCATAGGAAATTTGAGGTAATTCTAATGACATGTATATAATTTAATGGCAGTCGCAATTCTTGCTGAGTGGTTCCCATGAGGATGGGCAATGGATTGTTCCAATAACGTTATGTTGTGGCTCATATGATACTTGCAAGAATTTTCTGTTGCAAGCAAAATCTGAAACTCTGGATGTAAAGGAATTCGTTGGTTCCAAAGATAACCTTGTGGATATTTTAATAAAATTCTTTTGTTGCTGCTTTAAAAAAGAAGAAGATAACCTTGTGGAGACAAGAGCTTGGATAAAACTTAATGTGGACCAGGCAGGTTTCTATAGGGTGAAATATGATGAAGGGCTTGCAAGCAGACTTAGACATGCAATTGAGACCAAATGCTTGTCTGCAACAGATAGATTTGGTAATTTTATTGCTTTTACTTGTACTTTTATCATTTTAACGTTCAAGAAGAGTAGTTAATGTTAAGGTATTCTTTTCAACAGGAATTTTGGATGATTTGTATGCCTTATGTGTGGCATGCCAGCAGCCTTTGGCCTCCTTGCTTACATTGATGGGTGCTTACAGGGAGGAACTTGAATACACTGTTCTGTCTAACTTGATTAGCGTAATGCTCACCATATTATGCATTTTTATTTTCATTCAACCCTTCAACCTAGCCTTTGGTCCTAATTTCAAAATTTTGTTTTCACAGATAAGTTTCAAAATTGAAAGAATTGCAGCTGATGCTGCTCCTGAATTGCTGGAGTACATTAAACAATTTTTCATTAGCCTGTTCCAGTATTCTACACAGTAAGTTTCTTATGTTATGAATTTCTGGGTGAGCTTCATCTTAGAATTTAGGGCAATCTTAGAACACACTAGGCAATATAAAGCCATGCAGAAATTAATTGTTATCGAGATGTTAGTTGCATTACTTCCCCCTCCCCCCAACCATATATACATATTTATACACACAAGGGGCAAGATCATCCTGATGCAAGGCTGCTTTAGAAAATTTGAGTTAATGCTGCCTACAATAGGTATTGTAGTGGGTTTTGGTTGTAGAAAGCTTCTAAGAGGGAGAAGAAGGTTTCTAGGGTTAAGAGATGAATATGCATTCTTTGGTTTGATTTTAAAAGTGGCAGCATCCTGGATTTTCGGACTCGTGGCTGTTAAGGGTTTGAACGGTAAGTAATTTAGGGTTTAATATTCAAGGCTAATTGGTAGGAGAATGAATTGTTAGAATAATATCTTTGTTATTATGATTTATTATTCTGTTTACTTGTCATTAGTTGTAATTTCCTTTTGTGCCATGAAGCTTCTATGGTACGTTTCATATTATTAACATATAAGAGAGTGATGGTCTCATTGTTCCCTAAGTTTTGATTTCTTCCAAAATAAACATGGTATCGGAGCAATATGGCTTTTACCTCACCATCCATCCCTCCGACAGTCACCCACCATCATCCGATAGCCACCCAAGTCCAGCCGACTGCTTCACAGGTCCTTTCGGCCCTCCTTCAGTCGTCCTAGGGCAAGCCAACAGCCCTTCTGGCTCTTTCGGCTCTCCTAGAGTCTGCCTTGGGCAAGCCGACAGCCCCTTTGGTTCACCTCTCCTACTTCATTACCCAGTGCCGAAAAAGCAATTCTATGGTTTGACAGTCCTTGTCTAGTATTTGTCTCTCACCCATTGCAATCATTGTTGGTCTGGGACTCCTAAAATATCTGTTTTGATTGACCCGTGAGTTTTTCAATCCTTTTTTGTTTTTTTCTTTTTCTTTTTTAGTCAATGAATATATGGCACTATTACTCAGTATTGCATGATTTTACCTCTCCCTCCATGATTTGTGATTGTTTCTAGGTGGGTTGATCCCAGTTATTTTTCCTTTCTTCTAGTAGTAGTGATTATTGCAGGGTTTTGTTTAGATAGTAGCATTCTACAATGGCTGAAATTACTAGTGAATCCACCACTAGTTCCCAACCATTTATAGGGGGAGTCCCATTATGGCTACTATATCCGAAAACCTTAACCCTAGCCTTAAAATTATCACCTCTCTATTTAATAGTCAGAACTATCTTGCTTGGTCATTAAGTCTTGACGCTTATTTTAAAAAGTCTAAGGGAAGATGGGTTATGTTGATGGGAGAATCAAAACACCTAGCATTATTGATCTTGGTTATGATCAATTGGAAATTACTAGTTCCTTGATTATGGGGTGGCTTATCCGCTCAGGAGAATCACATCACCTAGCATCACTGATCTTGGTTATGATCAAAGGGAAATTACTAATTCTCTGATTATGGGGTGGCTCATCCACTCAATGGTACCGGATATTGGTGAGGGTTACTTATCTATGGATACAACAAAGGACATTTGGGATGCTGTGGCTGCTACCTATTCCCGAAAAGGGAATTTTTCTCAGACTTTTGAGATACGCCGCTCAATGGAGCGCTCGGTATAAGCTGAGATGACCATCCTTCAGTATTTTACCTTCCCTAGTAATGGGTGGAAACATCTGGATCATCTTCAGGACTACAAACCAGTTTGCCCAACCGATTATATGGGGTGCCACAAGTTCATTGAGCAGAAGAGGGTCTTCAAATTCCTAGAGGGTCTCAATGTGTAGTTTGATCTTGTTCGGAGTTATGTTCTTGGTATGGATGTTCTCCCTTTCCTTTAGGAAGAATTTGCTTATGTTCAGAATGAGAATAGTCACCGCTGAGCTATGCTTCCTCTTGCCTCCATCAAGCGCTCAGCCTTAGTCTTTGCTCCTTCTAGAGATGGAGATCGTCTGTACTGTGGTACTTGCAATTCTTTTGAGAAGGATAATTTGTTTTATGACTACTGTCGCCGGCCTAGACATACTGGTGAGACATGTTGGAAGCTTCATGGTACTCCATCTGGGGATCATGGTGACCATGCTAGTAGTCGAGGGGGTTGCTCTAGACAGTCTAGAGGCGTGGGTCTAATCCATGCGCTCATCATTCTAGTGCGGTTAATACACATGATTCTGCTCTAATTGTGCTCTACTAATGTTGTCTCTGGTATGTCTTCTTCTGAGTTTGAGGATGCTCTACGTCACTTGCTAGACCACTGGACTTTCACAACTCCTACTAGTGCATCTTCCTCTTCGTTTGCCCATTCAGGTAACTTAGCCTCTTCCACAAATGCTTTCCTATCTCATAAAGCTTTGCCTTGGATTATTGATTCTGGTGCCTCGGATCATAAGATTGGATCTTATGACATTTTTTTGGAATATAAGCCCTTTTCAAGTCAGGACAAAGTTAGGATTGCTAATAGTATCATTTCTTCTATTTCTGGGAAAGGTTTAATCGATGCTATGTCTTCTTTACCTTTGCCATCAATTTTACATGTTCCCAGTTTCTCTGTTAATCTTCTATCATTGAGTCATTTTACTCAGGATTTGAATTGTAGTGTGACCTTTTTTTCCTGACCACTGTCTTTTTCAGGACCTTACAACAAGGAGGACGATTGGCAGTGGTAGAGCAGAGAATGGTCTCTACATCTTGGATCAGGCAGATCACATGGCTTATCATACCATCCAGTCTCCAACCACCAAGACGGCATTTGGCTTTGGCATCGGTGTCTGAGACATCCATCTTTTTATTACTTAAGCATTTGTTTCCTTCGTCTTTTAAGAACAATAATGTTTCTGAGTTTAATTGTGAGTCATGTCAACTTGGCAAACAATATCGAGCTTCTTTTGCTCCAAATATTAATAAAAGTTTCATTCCTTTTTCATTGATTCATTCTAATGTTTGGGGTCCTTCTTGTGTTGTTTCATTAAAAGGCCATAAATGATTTGTCACCTTCATTGATGATTTTTCTCACACTACTTGGGTGTATTTACTTAAAGAAAAGAGTGAGGTTTTCTTTGTGTTCCAAACCTTTCATCAAGATGATGTGCACTCAATTTGGGGCTGTTGTAAAAATTCTACATTTTGATAAGGGGGTGAGTATATTGATTTAGGGTTAGGACAATATTTCAGCACTTTTGGCATCATTCATCATACTTCTTGCACCAACACCCCTCAGCAAAATGGGATTGTGGAACGCAAGATCGTCATATTCTTGATATAACTTGTTGCATAACTTTTTCTATGCATATGCCTCAGTCTTACTAGGGTGACGTTGTCCTCACTGTTGTCTATTTTATCAATCGCCTTCCTACTCAAGTGTTACACAAGCAAACTCTTCTTCAGGTATTCTTCAGCTCTCGGCCCATGTCTTCTATTCCCCTCAAAGTTTTTGGGTGTGTCTGCTTTGTTCACAATCATTCCCTTACTCGTGGTAAACTGGATCCTTGTTCTCTTAAACGTGTCTTTCTTGGGTACTCACATACTCAAAATGGGTATAAGTGTTATCATCCTGTTTCATGTGAGTGATTTGTATCCATGGATGTCACATTCTTTTGAGTTCCAGTCCTACTTCTTGTCCCCTTCGGTTTCCCAGTCATCCCTTCAGGGAAGCCTAAGAGTATTACCTATTTTTGAACCTTTACCAATTGTTGAGGATATAGCGTGAAAACCACAATGTGAACCAGCTATTAGGAATACAAAAGTTGATACACTCAAGGATCAAGGAAAAGTTTATGTCAAGGACAAAGAAAGACAGAAGGTTACTTGGATCCAAGAGATCACTTCTCCTGATCTTCCACTACTGTCTCCTTCAACTAACGAGAGTCTAGGTAACTCTGATAACCCTGATAACCCTGAATACACAGATCTTGATATTCCTATTGCCCACCAGAAAGGTGTGAGGTCTTGTACTCAACATCTCATCTCTAATTTTGTATCATATTCTAATTTGTCTCTTTCATATAGAGCCTTTGTGTCAAAAAAATTCTTTATTAGTATACCTAATCATTTTCAGAATACTCTTTCCACCCTTGAGTGGAAACATGCCGTGATTGAAGAGATGAAAACACTTCATAAGAATAATAGTTGGGAATTGACAGAGTTACCTAAGGGCAAACGAACTGTGGGATGCAAGTGGGTGTATACTATGAAGCATAAGGCAGATGGTTCGATTGAGCGCTATAAGGCTCGATTTGTGGCAAAGGGTTTTACTCAGACTTATGGAGTAGATTATCAAGAAACATTTGCACCAGTTGCTAAGATGAATTCAGTAAGAGTACTCCTCTCTCTGACAGCTAATCTGGATTGGCCACTTTACCAATTTGATGTGAAGAGTGCTTTCTTACATGGTGATCTAGAAGAAGAGGTGTATATGGACATTCTTCCTGGCTTTGAAGATTTTGAAACAAAGGGTAAGGTGTGCAGGCTTTAAAAATCATTATATAGTCTCAAACAGTCCCCAAGGGCTTGGTTTGAGAGATTTACCCAGGCAGTGCTTAGATATGGTTTCAAACAAAGTCAAGCTGATCACACTCTATTTGTTAAACATTCCTCACATGGTAAGACTACAGCTCTCATTATATATGCGGATGACGTAGTATTTACAGGAGATGATGTTGAAGATATTTCTCAGTTGAAGGAGTATTTGGCAAATGAGTTTGAAATCAAAGATTTGAGAAACTTGAAACATTTCCTAGGTATTGAGGTTGCCCGGTCTAAGGATGGAATCTTCATCTGCCAAAGGAATTATGTGCTTGATCTATTAAAAGAAATTAGAATGCTTGGAAGTAAAGCTTGTGACACATCGCTAGAGCCAAACCAGAAACTTGGTGATGATTATTGTGGAATTCTTGTTGACAGGGGGAGTTATCAGAGACTAGTGGGTAAACTCATTTACCTATCCTATTCACATTCTGACAATGCTGTTGCGGTTAGTGCAGTTAGCCAGTTTATGCATGCTCCTCATGAGGCACACCTGGCTACAGTTATGTAGATTCTTAGATACTTAAAATCTTTGCCTAGAAATGGCCTCTATTTCTCCAAACATGATCATCTTAGTGTGGAAGTTTATACAGATGTTGATTGGGCAGGATCAGTAATTGATAGAAGGTCCACATCGGCGTATTATACCTTTATTGGAGGAAATTAGAATGTGATAGCTAGATCTAGTGTAGAGGCAGAGTTTAGAGCCGTGGCATAAGGTGTGTGTGAAGTTTTTTAGATCAAGTTACTATTGAGTGATCTGGGAATTAAGCAGATAGACTCTATGAGGCTATACTGTGACAATAAGGCTGCTATCAACATAGCTCACAATACAGTTCAACATGATCAAACAAAACATGTTGAAATTGATTGTCACTTTATCAAGGAGAAACTCACTACTGGCACTATATGTACTCCTTTTATGAAGTCTGGAGAATAGTTGGCAAATATTCTCACAAAGGGAGTTACAAGTAAACCGTTCCATGATATTCTTAGCAAGCTGGGCATGAGAGATATTTTTGTACCAGCTTGAGAGGGAGTGTTAGAATAATATCTTTGTTATTTTGATTTATTATTCTGTCATTAGTTGTAATCTCCTTTTGTGCCTTGAGGCTTCTATTGTACGTTTCATATTATTAATATATAAGGGAGTGATTGTCTCATCGTTCCCTAAGTATTGATTTCTTTTAAAATAAACATGAATTAGGGTTGATTTGGGCGTGTAATGTATTGGATATGATTGTGGAGTTGCAAAATACACTTTTTGAGGGTTGGGAATAGTAACTCAAGCATCGTGGTTGGGTTAATCGTGAAAAGAGGTGATTAACCCTCACAAGGGTTAGGTAAGTTTACACAAGCACAATCAAATTCTCATAATATCAACTCCATCTTGAAAATGAAATTACATGAAGAAGTAGAAGAAAAGAGGTGCTTGACCCTTCATTAGGCAAATTTACACAAACACAATTTCAATACCAATGAAGAAGAGAAGGAAAATGCTAGACGCTTGTAAGGGTTAGACCTAAGAAGCATGGGCATTTCTATGGAGGAGGTTGTTGTGTTGGACACGACACTTTGTGGACACTCCTAAGAGCGTGCCCGACACTTCTTGAACATATCTTAATTAAGCAACATTTTAAATTCATAATATCGGATGCTTTATAGTTAATTCTCAGACACTTCAACTAAACTTCTGAACCCTCAGACTCATCTTAGGTGATGAATCTGGTTTCTCTTAAATTTCACTTTTTGAATCTCTCCAGTGGAGAGATTGGGAGAGAAAAGAAATGGAGTGATAAGAAACTTTTTATTTTACCAATTTTTCTATCCAGGTACTAAAGAAATAAAAACATAAATGGTTATTTTAATAATATAACTTGTAATAGTTTATTTTCTTATCTTGTATGTAGTCTATCCAAACATGATAGGAGAAAAATAAAAAAAAAAAAGAATTTTCGTTTCTCTCTAGCTTAACCAAACAAAAGGGAAGGAAAACACATTCTTTTTTTCTTTTAAACTCTAATTATAATGTTATAGATGCAATTTTTAATGCTATTTTAGCACACAGTATACTACACTGTTAGAGTGTGTTCTTTATGATGTGTTGTACTATTTTAGCACTACTACTCCTCAACACTAAACTACTGTGGAGTTGCTCTTACACCTCTTCAATTCTATGTAGGGCTTCTATTTCTCTAGGACTAATGTTCAATTGTATTAAAGTATGAACTTGCCATGTTCATGATATACTAAATATCAGTTAGATTGGAGGCTAGTGGCTCTTCCATACATACATTGTTCCAATTCAAGTTATCGTTTTACATATTTATTTGAGTTTATGAATTAGATCCATGTGATATTTGGCATGCAGGATGTAGATGAGATATTATTCATTATTAGGTCTTGTTTTGGACCCTATAATTTTTTATTATTCACTGTTTATTGATATTTATATCTCTTATAGTTTGTAGGATCGGAATCATTGAGAGAAAAACATTTTGAAGTCATGCAGAAGTACAATTTCATGCTCAACAAGATCACCATATATAACTATGAAGTCGTTAGAAGGCTAACTTCAAGTGTCTGTTCTTTAATAACTATGATAAATATATATATTGATTAGTAAAATCTATGAAATATTTTAATCACATTAGAACAATTTTGGAAGTAATAAATCTAAAAAATTTACTAATAATTAGAGGGCTACTAGAAAATAATAGAAAGTTACTATTGTGGTGTTCTTTTTTCCAAATAGAAATTGGGTTGTAGATGACATGATATGTCACTGAATAGAAGAGTTTAATGATGCTGATTACTTGATTCATATCTGTAAATAAAGATTTCAAAAAAAAAGAATGGAAGCAAAATTTATTATTCCAATATTGCATTGGGAATGTCCTCGGGTCCTTTGAAACTTTTGAACAATTAAATCTACACTCTGCTATGAAATTTATAAGATTGTTATTATAAGCCAAGTTTTATGCCAGATTCATATAGGCATTTCTGTTGTCAGGCATTGTTATTGATGGCATTTATTTGATGCATGCATTTAGTGACTGATCTATGATTCTAACCAGCTTTGCTACTGTAGTTTATATGATTATCTCAATTATCTGATTTGTACTATAGACCCTAAGAGCATGCACTGTTCAATTTTCCAATGCAAAATTAGTTTTCACCTTTTTATTTCTTTTATTTTTAATTTTCTGATGATATAAGTGTCTTTTCAGAAAACTTGGTTGGGATCCTAAACAAGGTGAGAGCCACTTAGATGCCATGTTGAGAGGGGAGCTTTTGACTGCCCTGGCCCAGTTTGGACATGATATTACACAAAATGAAGCAAGGAGGCGTTTTGATGCATTCTTAAATGATAAAAATACACCACTTCTCCCACCTGACATGAGAAAGGTACATAAAAACAGTTTACTTTGAATTCATCTATTTTTAGAGTTCTGTCATGTGTACCTTTCATTTTGCAGGCAGCATATGTGGCGGTGATGCAAAATGTCAGCACATCAAATAGGTCGGGTTATGAATTACTTTTGAAGGTCTACAGAGAAACTGACCAGAGCCAGGAGAAAACACGAATTCTAGGTAAAAACAATTTATTTGTCTGAATGACAATTGAAATATATATATATCTTTAGTACAAGTTTCACAATTAGACTCCCTTGAATGTTTTTAGGTTCTTTAGCTTCTTGTTCAGATCCAGATATTGTTCTTGAAGTTCTCAACTTTTTGTTGTCTCCTGAGGTATCTTAGTTTTTGTTTTCCACATTAATTATGATGAAGGATTTATAAGCCATGATTTCTTGAAGCTTGATGGTGCTGAGTTTGTTTGTTTGTTTGTATATTTAGGTTCGCAGCCAAGATGCTGTTTATGGAATTCATGTTAATATAGAAGGGCGTGAAACTGCTTGGAGGTGGCTGAAGGTAATTTTGATCTTATGTTTATTTGATAAAACACTATCAGAAAATTGTTGGTTTAAAGTTATAACCTTCATGGTATTCACATATTGTAGAAGGACAACATTCCAATGAGTCATCATGAAACTTGGAAAAAGTGCTTTAAACAGAAATTATAAAAAAAAAATAAATAAATAAATAAAAAAAGGTGAGTGAATGTAAGGAGAATGTGTGGAAAGGTTGAGTAGGTGGTCATGGCAAAACATCGGAGACCCAGGGGAGTGAGTGATTCGGAGAGAGATCCAGCCAAGAGAAAGATAATCAGTGCAGATTTAGGACTCAAAAGTATAGAGCTTAGGGAAGATCTCATTCTCAAAATTGATATATTCCTTACCATGATGCAAGGAAAGTGACACCTTATATAGATATATATATATATGCACTGTAAAAGTGTCTGTGCTTCTTAGTATGTAGATTTATACTGTAAATGACACATAAGTTTTTCCTCCATCTGGCTTTGTATTTAGTAGTCTCATTCATTAAACCTAAACCCTGTTAGAATATTTGACTTATTGAAAGATAGCTCGAGTGCTATTTCATGCGATTAGAAATCATTGGTAGGGTAAACACAATGAACCCTTTGAATTTTTATGCCCAAGGTTGAAAATGAAGCGATTGGGTAAGAGGGCTTAGTGAGGCTAGAGGGAAGTAAACTTCTACATGAAGAGCTGCAGGTGAACTTTTTTAGTATCAAATTTGGAATAGGTGTAACAATTTACTTGGAATAACTTTAGCTTAGGTGAATCTGTTGGAAGTTCTTTAGGCCATTGCCTCTATCAAGTTTCAAACTTGGAATAGGTTGAATATTTATGTAGAATAGCTTGGAGCTACCATGAAAATCTTCAAATTTAAATAATGAAGAGAGGTACGACTAAATTTTTTTTGTTAAATGATGTCATTATGACCATTATAGGCCAACCACTTGATTGATTTCTCAATTTGAGGTTAAAGTCCCTTTTGTTGTTTTCTTGAAGAGAAATTTTAGAAAGTCGGAAATAAAAATAAGGAAGCTTTTCTGTAGAAAACCTGTAATGTGACTTGAATCATTTTCTTGTTTCCTCTTGTAGTTTGTACTTGTTCTTGCTACACCTTTTATTTTTATATTCTAAATCAAGAACATATATTATGTTTTGAGGGTTTACACTGCAGTTATTTCCTTACTGGAAAATGACAGTATCATCAATTAGTAGTGACATTTTTAGTTTTAGACGAGTTGTTACTGGAGATATGCCACAAAGAAGTTTAAAATGTATATTTGTCATCTTATGGTTTATCCTTCTTTTAATGACTGGGATACAGGACAATTGGGCTCACATCTCAAAAACTTGGGGTTCTGGATTTTTAATCACCCGCTTTATCAGTGCCATTGTGTCACCGGTTTGCCTCTCTCTCTCTCTCTCTCTCTCTCTCTCTCTCTCTCTATCTATGTATCTATCTCTCCAAACACTTAGTTCCTTGAACTGCCTTTTTTTATTTGTTTATTTGAGTACACATCTTATCCCTTTAATCAATTCGCATATATATTAAAGTATGAGTGATATTTGATTCCTCACCCAATCCCTTTTTCCCATTGTCTTAGTTTTCTTCGTCCGAGAAAGCATTTGAAGTGGAGGAGTTTTTTGCCAGCCGTGCCAAGCCTTCAATTTCAAGGACCCTGAAGCAGAGTGTTGAGCGGGTTCACATTAATGCGAAGTGGGTTCAGGGCATTCAGAATGAGAAACATCTAGCAGAGGTTGTACAAGAGTTAGCACACAGGAAATACTAGGAGACGGTTTTGTTTAGCCTGCCTCAACTCACTTGGATATTAAAGGATGTGTTGTTCAGAGCAGTACTTTAACAACACAAAATCAACTGCTTGAGAATAAGAACATATTGAAAATGGATCATTATCAGCCAACAAAACTTTAATTTAATACTTAAACGTAATTTGATTTTGTATCCTTTTGAATATAGCTTGCACGGTGTTTGTTAATTTTCCAATTCCTTGAGGTTGTCTTCTTTCATGTTTAAGGTCAGTCGGTTTTGACATTCATTCAGGGCTTAGTCTTTGTTTTCCTGAATGAGTCAAATGGTGATATGGTTAATGGTTACAATTCTGTTCAACACAAAGGGTTTGGTTGAGAGTAAAGATCTTGGGTATTATATCCAAGGTCCTAACTCTTCCTAGGGCCAACTATTTAGGCTGCACAGAAGGTTGGTAGAACAAGCCTTTTAGGTTTGGGTGAACTGTACTTAGTATCAACAATGTGGGTTCGAATTCCTACTAACCTCAGAGGTGACTCCTACATGGTTAGGTTTTTTATTTTTTTACGATTCCGTTCTTGTCTATCTAGGGATGAAACTACAATTCAACATGGTAAGGACATAGCCAGACACAGTAGATTGGAATTTATTAGGGCTACTACCAAAAGTTAATGAGGAAATTACATGTCAGTGAATCTTTTTAGAATAATTAATTTGAAAGTATTTTTACAATTTTTACTGATTTGTTATTTTTCCAAAATTAATTGTCCAGTCAAAGCATCCCTCGACTTGGTAAGACCATCTCTTTGTTCTTGTCATTTAGGCAAGCTTTAATATGACATGTTAGAGCATTTTCAATTGTTCATGCTATTTTAGCATTGTTAAAATTATTGAAAACAAATTTAAATCTTTCCAAAAGATGAGACTATTGTGTATCCATTTTGTGTCTTTTTCACAGACCATACTCATCTCTGTCTCTATCTTCTCTCATACGATTCTCTCTTCTCTATGATTCTTCCTTCTCTCTTCCTCTATCAAGGAGAGTTGGGTTTGGGCTTTCCCCTCTTCCTCTATTATTCTATTCATCGTCTTCGTCTCTTCATCTCCATTTTCTCTAAACCTCACAATGATTTTTATGGCAATCTCCAACTCCTTTAAATCTCTCTTCTTTTTCTTTTTGTCTCTCTTCTTTTTCTGTTGTTTTTGCTGATTTTTTTGTTACAATATTGAACAAGATCAAAGGGGACCGTGAATCTATCGTTCTTTTTGTTGATATTTGCTAAATAGATTCATGATTAATTCTTTATTGATCAAAGTGAAGAACTTTTGGTTCAATAGTTTGAAGAATTTTAAAGTATTCTATTGGTTAAAATCAATTTTTTTGCTGAATAATTTTTTGAAGTGAGCAATTTGAAGAATTTTTTTTATTTTTTTTGTGTGGACCTTCGCTTGTGAGACATCCCACTATCTGTTAAGAATTTAGTTGAGTCTTGTCCTGTTTTTCTGGCATTGACCACTTCTTTAGGAACTGAATAAGTCTGCTGTAGACTTGGTAGAATTTAAGTTAGTTCCTTCTTTCATGTTGAGTCAGTTCCTTATTTTAAGGATATTTAGTTGTGTAAATTTCTATGTAAACAACATCAGTGCAATGAATAAACTAAGACTTTTGATCTCTATGTTACTGTGAGTTTAACATTGCGGTATCAGAGCTTCCAAGAAATTCTCCACAGAAGCAGCAGTCTTCTTACTTGCAGTAGTAATCATTCATGGCTGACAAGGTAGTCAATAACTATGTCCAGCCAGCTATTCCTCGCTTCGATGGTCATTATGATCACTGGAGCATGTTGATGGAGAATTTTCTAAGATCCAAAGAATATTGGACTCTCGTGGCAACCGGTATTGTGGAACCAGAAAGTGGAGTAGTTTTGTCAGAAGCACAGCAGAAGAGACTCGATGAACAAAGGTTGACGGATCTCAAGGTGAAAAATTACTTATTTCAGGCCATTGATCGTACAATTCTGGAGACCATTCTCCAGAAAGAAACTTCCAAACAAATATGGGACTCAATGAAGAAGAAATATCACGGCACATCGAAGGTCAAGCGCTCCCAACTCCAAGCACTTCGCCGAGAATTCGAGACCCTTCAAATGAAATCTGGTGAGAGTGTTTCAGATTATTTTTCAAGAACAATAGCGATTGCAAATAAGATGCGGATCCATGGTGACCCGATGCAAGATGTTACCATCGTGGAAAAGATTCTTCACTCCATGACTACGAAATTTGATTACATAGTCTGTTCCATTGAAGAGTCCAAGGACATTGATGAACTATCGGTTGATGAGTTGCAGAGTTCGTTGCAGGTTCATGAGCAAAAACTCCACCAAAGGATCACTGAGGAGCAAGCCTTGAAGGTCTCAACAAATGGTGAATCTTCAGTAGCAAGAGGTCGAGGACGAGGCCGAGGTCAAAGACGAGGAAAATGCAGAACAGATGATCAACCTTCTGAATTCAAAGGAAAAGGCCACAGACGCAGCGCTGATTATGCTAAAGCCCAAGAATCAAAGTTCTTCGACAAATCAAATGTTGAGTGCTTCAGATGCCACAGGTATGGTCATTTTCGTTCTGAATGCCATACAAAATTACCTAACCAGAAAGGAGGAACATCAAATTTAACAGAAAAAGAATATGATATTACTCTTCTTATGGCTTGCAATACCATGGAAGAAACTCTTCCAAACTTGTGGTACTTGGACACCGGATCAAGTAACCATATGTGCGGAGACAAGTCCATGTTCTCTGAGTTGGATGAATCTTTTCATAGCTCTGTAAAATTTGGAGATGATTCTAGATTATCTGTTATGGGAAAGGGAAAAATTAGCTTCCAAAATTCAAAACATTCTCTTTCAAATGTGTTTTATGTTCCTGGATTGAAGAACAATCTGTTAAGTGTGGGACAACTTCAAGAAAAGGATTATGAGATTCTTATCAAAAGGGGAACTTGCCAAATACAACATCCGGAAAAGGGTTTGATTGCTCAAGTTAATATGACTCGAAATCGGATGTTTCCTTTATATCTTTGCAATGATACCCTTCCTTGTTTTGCTGCTATGGTGAAAGATCAAGCATGGTTATGGCATCTTCGTTATGGCCATTTGAACTTCAATGGTCTGAAGATTCTTCATCAGAAAAATATGGTGTCTGGTCTTCTGCAGATTGATCACGTTTCCTAAGTATGTGAAGGCTGTGTTGTTGGCAAACAACATCGTAATGCATTTCCAAAAGGGAGAGCATGAAGAGCCAAGAAAGTGTTGGAGCTGGTCCATTCCGATATCTGTGGACCTATAAATCCACCATCCAATGGTAATAACAGGTATTTTATTGCCTTTATCGATGACTTTAGTCGGAAAACATGGGTTTACTCCTTGCAGGAAAAATCTGAAGCCTTTTCAGCATTCAAAAATTATAAGGCCCTTGTTGAGAAAGAAGTTGGGAAAGCTATCCAAACTCTTCGAACCGATCGTGGTGGGGAATTTAACTCACGGGAATTTGCAAATTTTTGTGAGATGCATGGAATCAAAAGACAGCTTACAGCTTCCTACACCCCGCAGCAAAATGGTGTGGCGGAGCGGAAAAATCGTACCATCTTAAACATGGTACGGAGCATGTTAAGCACATCTGGTCTTCCGAAAAGTTTCTGGCCTGAAGCAATCTTGTGGAGTATTCATCTCTTAAACAGAAGTCCAACAATAGCTGTCAGAAATATGACGCCCGAAGAAGCATGGAGCGGAAGACAGCCTAGTGTTGCTCACTTGCGAATTTTTGGGTGCATAGCATATGCACATGTTCCAGATGAAAAACGGAAGAAGCTCGATGATAAAGGTGTAAAGGGTATTTTTCTCGGGATTAGCGAACAATCCAAAGCCTATAAATTGTACAATCCGATCACTGAGAAAATCGTCATTAGCCGTGATGTGGTGTTTGATGAAGATAAGACATGGCCATGGACTCTTACTATTACAGGGCAGTCCATTCCTGTCCATTTTGAAGACGAGGAACAGTCACAAGTTTCTTCCGAACAGCCACAAGTTTCTTCTTCGCATCTACCGAGCACTTCATCTAGAGAAGACCAATCTGAAATTTCAGAACAGACACAGCCTCAACGCACAAAGAGTCGACCAGCCTGGATGCGAGATTATGAGGTAACTGGAATTGATCAATTTGACGATCCCATTACCCATTTTGCTTTACTTTCAGATTGTGATCCAATAACATTTAATGATGCGGTTCAAGATCCAAAATGGCAGCAAGCTATGGATGAGGAAATTCATGCCATTGAGAAAAATAATACTTGGAAATTAACTAATCTTCCCAAAGGCCACAAGTCGATCGGTGTTAAGTGGGTGTATAAAACAAAGCTGAATGCACAAAGCAAAATTGAAAAATACAAAGCTCGTCTGGTCGCTAAAGGGTATAAACAACAGCTTGGAATCGACTACAACGAAGTTTTTGCTCCAGTTGCAAGGCATGATACCATCAGATTGGTAATTGCATTAGCAGCACAAAACTCATGGCCTATATTTCAATTGGATGTTAAATCAGCATTTCTCCATGGAGATTTGCAAGAAGAGGTATACGTTGATCAACCTCCAGGTTATGTATGTCAAGGGAATGAGACTAAGGTGTATAAGTTAAGAAAGGCTCTATATGGATTGAAACAAGCTCCTCGAGCTTGGCATAGTCGTATAGAAGCATATTTCTTGAAGTCAGGCTTTCAAAAGTGCCCATATGAGCATACTTTATTCATAAAATCAGAATCTGATGGCAAGTTACTGATTGTATGCTTATATGTGGATGATTTGATCTACACCGGAAATGATAGTGCCATGTTTGATGCATTCAAGTCCTCGATGATGAAAGAATTTGCAATGACTGATCTTGGCATGCTACACTACTTCCTTGGCATAGAAGTAATTCAATCTTCTGATGCTATTTTTCTCTCGCAGGGAAAATATGCTCAAGACATTTTGGCCAAGTTTTAGCTGCAACATTGCAACTCAGTTGGTACACCAATTGATCTTGGTTTGAAGCTAACCAAAGATCCTGAAGGAAAGAAGATTGATAACATTCTATACAAGCAAATGGTTGGAAGTTTAATGTACTTGACAACAACCAGGCCTGATATAATGCATGGAGTTTGTCTGATCAGTCGATACATAAAATACCCTACGGAGTTGCATCTCATCGCTGCCAAGAGAATTTTCCGGTACTTGAAGGGAACAACTGATTTTGGCATATTGTACAAGAAAGGAGAACAATTTGGTCTAATTGGTTTCACTGATAGCGATTATGCTGGTGATTCCAATGATAGGAAAAATACATCCGGTTACATTTTTATGATGGGCTCAGGTGTGATCTCATGGTCATCAAGAAAACAACCTATTGTCACTTTGTCCACCACTGAAGCAGAGTTTGTTGCTGCAGCTTCGTGTGCCTGCCAAGCTATCTGGTTGAGAAGGTTACTTGAAACACTACAGCATCCTCACAATGGTTCCACTCCCATCTACTGCGATAACAGTTCAACGATCAAGCTTTCAAAGAATCCTATTCTCCATGGCAGAAGCAAGCATATCGATGTACGATATCACTTCTTATGTGATCTAGTCAAGGATGAAACTCTAGATCTGAAGCATTGCAAAAGTGAGGATCAGCTCGCAAATATTCTGACTAAACCCCTCAAATTACCTGCTTTCTTGAAGCTACGACATCTACTTGGAGTGTGTTCTGTAGTTAATTCTGATGTGAAATAACCCACTAAACTGAATGTTTGCAGTACACTCAGTTTAAGGGGTGGTGTTAAGAATTTAGTTGAGTCTTGTCCTGTTTTTCTGGCATTGACCACTTCTTTAGGAACTGAATAAGTCTGTTGTAGACTTGGTAGAATTTAAGTTAGTTCCTTCTTTCATGTTGAGTCAGTTCCTTATTTTAAGGATATTCAGTTGTGTAAATTTCTATTTAAACAACATCAGTGCAATGAATAAACTAAGACTTTTGATCTCTATGTTACTGTGAGTTTAACACTATCAATTCTTCATTTTTGTTGATTTGCAGAATAATTTTTTACACTTGAATCTAATAACAAAATCTCCAAGTGTAATAAAATAAAAACCATTTGATTTTCATCTCTGTTGTTTATTGTTTGTAATGTATAAATGGTGACTTATCCTTAATTTTCTTTATAAATTTATATGTTTAATTTGTTTGTTGCTGGTGATTGAGATGAAATCAGTAAATCATTGTTGTTGTTTATTTTGCCCATAATTTTTTTTTGGGGGGGGGGTATATTTTGTTTAAATTGTTTCTTGTGTTTCATTTTTTGTTTGGGGGATTTTATTAGGAAAGGGATGAAGGGAAGGATTGCAGTTGCGTTGGGGATAGTGATGTGGACGTTTTGGCATTGTTATAATATAGTAGGCTTTTTAGAGCAACTCCAATGGTCAATTGGTAAAAAGGATAGCTAATGTTATAATTTAACAATGACCAATGCAAAAAGAGTTATAGAATAGCAATGTTGATCTAATGGTAAAACTACTATTTTTTAGCTTAATCGGACGATCAATCTAGCAGTCGGACGGATGACCAGCCAAACGATCAGCAAGTTTCAAAATTCTGCAACTTAGCACTTTTTGCTACTTCCACCAAGTGGTCGACCACCCAGTTGACCACTGGCCTTCCAAAATTGTCACGTTGACAGTTTTAATTATTAGTAAAATTAGTGTCAAATTTAACAGAAGATATAACAAAGGTATAATTTAACAGATCTAATAGCTCACTGTTAGAGATGAAAAAAATAAATTACATGCTATTTTATAACAATAGCAACTCCAATGCCTAACCATTGGAGTTGCTTTTAACATGTCACTGGAGAAGGCATTCTTGCCCAAATCACTATAATTTGGCAATGGCAATACTATACCAACTGTACGAGCACGAAATAATGTTCTCGTATAATCCTGTTGATCAAGTTTGCGCTTTCTCCAAACGTCGTTGCTTTACTTCCTGAGAACACAAACGTGGGCTAGCCGGCGAGTGTGTGCCGGATACCTTTTTGATGCTTAAGTCAGCAAAAAAGACAAATAGACAAAAGTTCTGTGTATTCGAGAATCAATGATTGGAATACCTGTATATAGGTCTGGTCATGAGCTTTTATAGGTTCTGTTTGGCACAATCCTAGTAGGATTCCAACTCTTCTCATAAGAATCCTTCTAAGAATCACACACCCTACTCACTACCAACCAAGTGAGATGGTTTGTATAATCTCAGTAGAACTCTACTCTCCTGAGCAGAGTCTTCTTAGAAATTAGAAAGGTAATGCTCATCTTCCTACACCCTTCCCGCTGCTCACTCAAGGGAAA
Source organism: Camellia sinensis (assembly GCF_004153795.1). Taxonomy (NCBI): domain Eukaryota; kingdom Viridiplantae; phylum Streptophyta; class Magnoliopsida; order Ericales; family Theaceae; genus Camellia; species Camellia sinensis. The sequence continues at coordinate 1,481,718 of NW_021025169.1, read as the reverse complement.
TGGTTTTACCACGGTAGAATAATAGTATGACCGAGCTAACGCCTCTAACACACTTAGCTCGGTGCTTCCATAGGCAGCACCTAGTTCGGTCAATGCCTATTTACCTTAGTTTGGGATACCCCGATTGAGCTACTTGCAGTTATCTTTGATCGAGCTAAGAATGATAAGCTTCAAGCCGCAAAGCCCATTCACCTCGACCCATAGCTCGGTCTCTCACTACACCATGTTTGAGTTCGACCCTAATTCACATAAAAACTCCCTCTTAATTGCCCCTTAATACCATCTGCAGTGCATGATCTGGGATTATCCTTCTTTAGCCAAGCTAAAAACATTCAAGCCAACCGAGCTCACCATTTACCGAGCTACCGATTAGTCTGGTTTATAAACGTCTTTTCAATCGCTCTGTGCGTCTGAATCATTTTCTATTCCCTTGGACATGTGGCTGACTCCCATTGGCCAAGTGTAGCTGTCACAGCCGTCTTCGTACTCCGCAAATTTTGAACAGTCCCGCCCAAATCCATGCTTTATACAAAAACCCTACTTTTTGAACCAAACACACCACTGTTCATCTTCTTGCACTCGTCCTCTGAGCCTCCATTTTCACGGTCATAACTCTTGCAAAGCTTGCATCTTCGCCGCCATCCTTACGGTTTTGATTTTCATCCCTTTATCTCAAAGTTGTGAGTGACTCTAACCTTTTTTGTGATGACTCTGTTCCGTACCATGCTAATTAATCTTAATTAAGGTTGTGATTATGTGTTTAATATGATTTTGAGTGCCATTTATATGATTATACGTGGTTTTGAATTTCTATCTGTTCACTGTAGGAAAATCTGTTCAACTTACTGTTATAAATTGAAAATTGAAGGCTTTGTCGGCCATAGAAGTTAAAATTGACTACGCCATTGTGATTGGTGTAATTTTTAGAGCCTATGGTGAAATTTAAATAAAAATTTATTCGGATCAAAATAATTAGATTCAGAACAATTAATTAAACTCAACTACTTAGCCTTAATCAATTTGATTAGGCCAACACATATATATATAAGTGGCCCATTTACATTTTGAACTCATTTTTCACTCATTTGACTGAGATTACACTCTAGAGAGAGAGTGTGTGCCGGTTAGAGAGAGAGAGGGAGCTCAAGTTGAAGAATTAATCAAGAAGCTTGAAGATCTTGAAGATGAACTCAAGAATTAACCATAATTTGGGTGATTAGAGCTCCTAGGTAAGCATTTGAGTATAAATTCATGTGCATAAGTTTGTAAATTTGTGTATTCAAGCTAGTTGGGTAATCAAGAACATTTTTTGAGATGAAATTGAAGAATTGAAAGCTTATATGTACATGCATGCATAGAATTGCTATGAATTTGCATATTTGAGCATGAACTATGTAGAACAAATAGAATTGAGCACAAAATCTCACATGCATGCATGATTTTCATGAGCTTCATGATATTAAGTGTCATTTGTACCATTTGGAATAGAATTGGAGTCAAGAATCTACATGCATGCATGATTGATGAAGATATGGAATTGGTGTGAAGTTGAATGCACATGTTTTGGAACTATGTAAAGAATTCAAAATGATTTTTTTTGGAAAAGGGACCATGAATTTGAGCAATTGGCCTTATATTGTTATTGTCCTCATGTTATGTAATATGTTTCCATGTTTTTGGTGTCCAAAACATGAGCCTTGCACCTTTGAATGTCAAGTTTGAAGCTCATACAGCTTGCTAGAAAACCCATAATTTGGCATGTCCGCTCGAGCGGGGTAATGGCCGCTCAAGCGTGAAATGCTAGTTTCTAGAACTTTTGCAGACATGGATGTCCGCTCGAGCGGGGATATTCATGCTCGAGCGTTAGGCCATGTAGTTTGACTTTCAGCTCAAGCGTCCGAAGTCACGTTCAAGCGTAAAAGTGAAGCAACCAGTACTTTTGCAGACCAAAAGGAGGTCCGCTCGAGCGGCGGAATCCACGCTCGAGCGGGAAACCCTGTTTCAGAAATTTTGAAAAGTGGTTTTATGTTCATTTTCCATTCTCTTTCATTTCTAAGCACTTTTAGGCATGCATTAAACATTATAAATGAGTTAAAAGGATAAGAAAGAAGCCTAAGAGGGATGTATGAATTAAGAATGGATTGAATCGTTTGTGACCCATGTGTGTTATGTAATGTGTAGGGTTGAGCTCAAGGGTGAATCCACCAACAGAACATTGTGAGTAATATCTTAGTAAAGATATTTTCAAGTATGTTACTTTCCAAATGCTACTTCTGCATAAGCTTCATGGACTTGTTGATTTGAAATATGAATGAGTATTCTATATACCTAATTTTGTATAAGGTCGTTTGATACGTTTGATATATCTGAATCGGGTCTAAGGCCGTTTGCCGTTTGATACGTTTGATATATCTGAATTGGGTCTAAGGCCGTTTGCCGTTTGATACGTTTGATATATCCGAATTAGCCCTAAGGCTGTTTGCCGCTTGATACGTTTGATATGTCCGAATTGGGCCTAAGGCCGTTTGCCATTTGATATGTTTGAATATAAAGATGGGCCAAAGGCCGTTTGAATACCGTGATGAGCCAAAGGTCGTTTGAACATGAGCGTAATGGGCCCAAGGCCGTTTGAATAAAAATGGATCATGATCATGAATATGAAATGCACATAGATATGAATATAAAGAGAATGGGCTCGAGGCCATTTAATACGCCTGATATGTTTGAATTGGGCCCGAGGCCATTTGATATGTTCGAATTGGACCAAAGGTCGTTTTGAATAAAGAGTCGATTGGACCAAAGGTCATTTTGTATAGATGGACCCAAGGTCGTTTTGTCTTATATAAGAATTGGACCTGAGATCGTTTTAAATATGGATATGATGTGTCGGACTCGAGGTCGTTTTGCTTTGTTGAGATTTGTAAATCTGATGTGAATGAGAATAGTGGTTCAAATGTGTACATTATAAGTATGACTCATTTATGAATAAATCTCATTCATTAACCTCTTTATTTTGATATTATTCACTGGGCGTTAGCTCACTCTTATTTATATGTATGTAGGTGAGCAAAGAGATGTTCAACCTCAGCCTTAGTGGAATTTAAGAAAAGAACCCGAGTTTTGTGAAGTCAACCTAGGTGCCTCACGCAAGAGGCTTTGTTTATGATCTTTGTATTTCCTTTGCTATTTCTATTGGTCATGATAGACCGTTTATGTGTGTAAGCTTTCGGTTTAGCCAACTATGTGTTTGAGTGATCCTGGGTATACAAGATGTTAACTACTGATATGTGGTGTGAGTTATTATTAAATATATGAGAAATGTTTTGATATGCCATGTAAGCATAGCTCATTGGGCAAAATTTTTAAGTTTGCTTCCGCATCTGGCCCCATATTATTAATTATTAATTGATATCAGGTTTGAGGTCGTAGGTAATCTTATGATTATTGGCCGGTTATGACCTTAATCTATGGGGGCGGGTTCGGGTCATGACATTTTTCCTTTCCATTTATTTTGTATAGTATAGCAATATATAGCATAGTATATGTATGTTTTTCAAAACACACTAGTATAGTTTCCGCATCAATGAGAAAGAACCATTTGGTCCCAAAAACCATGCGATAGATACTCCACTAGATTCACAAACAAGCTGTAACATGATGTTTTTGATCTAAAATAACACTACGACCGTGATAGGGATTTGTTTGCCATAGATGCGTATTAGACCGAACTAAAAGCCTCACCTACTGACCGAGCTAGAATTTGGGAGCCATCCCCAAAGTCACGATCGAACTAAAAACTATCTTACCCAATGACCAAGCCAAAAACCTAGAGCCCCTTCTTCAGTCACAATCGAACTAAGAACGGGTTGCATCCCATTGAACCGTACTAGATTTTATTTCTATGAATCCTTCTTTTTTTGTAGCCCGGTTCAGCGGTCTGGGCATAACACTTTTTATCTCCACTTTGCAGACTTTGACTAGGTTGGCCAGGCACACCTTTGCATGCTCAATCGAGATATTCAATGCTATTTTTACACCGAGCTAGACTGTCGTGATAAATTATACACAATTTAAATTAGATGGGTAAATACCGGTTCTTAGTAAACTCACCAGGGGCCATTGCCGAATTCCGTAAGGACTACAGCATTCCTGACGATGTCCACCTCTCATTAGCAGAAGTAGATACCACGCCCTGAGGTAAACCGGGCTTTGTTCCTTTCACCGTAATATCCATTGTTGAGGCCGGTCTCCGATTCCCAGTTTAACCATTGATATGCGAATTCCTGAGGCAAACTAGACTATGCCCGACCCAACTAAGCACCAACTCTTACAGAATAATAAACGGCATTGCCGAGCTAAACCATCGGCTCGGTCTCAACCTCGGATTGGCCGAGCTATTCCACTAATACTCGTTCGGCCAAAATGATGACGGTCGGGTGTATTACTTAAGAATAAGAAGAGGCCAAGAAAAAATAATAAAAAACACACTGGATAAAGATTTAAACGATGATGACTTTTTCTGGGTTTCTGGTTACTTCGAGGACCAAAAAGCCCAAATACCGGTCTACAACATAAATTGGAACAAGGGGACTGCTGGTAAGGTTACCTCGGTTCTCTTTTTGCTCTACTATTCCTGGCTATAATTTTACACCGTGCTAACTGTTGTCTTTGTCTTTCTTCTGTGTAGATCTAGACCATCTAAAATCACAGTACCGATACGCCAATCAAGACGCCCTTCGCGCCGCACTACAGTACTGTCATCGGGGTTGGGCTGAGCTATTGAACTTCGAGCCAACATACACATATAGCGGAAGGAGGAAGACCAGGGTAACCGACTTCCTTCTCGAACCATCATCAGAACCAGATCCAACTTTTCTCCAAATCAACCTCATTCCCTTAACCGAAGAACAAGAGATGGCCAAGCGTCGAGCTGTTCGAGCCCTGATCACCAAAACAACATCAACTCAACCTGGCGGGGTTCAAACCGAGACACTGCAAGCTGGTCAAACACGTGAAGCTGTGGTGGCCCTCCCAACAGCCCGAGCTTCGTCATCCCGGTTGAGGAAGCGTGCTCGTACTTCCTCGACCGAGCCACAACACCTTGTAGATGAAAATGACAGCGTGCTCCCTTAGTCCACGAAACCGAGCCCAGAACTTGTGCGTTCTGACTGGGCTAGCCCTTCAGAGTGGGCACCAAGAATGACTTACAAGAACCGAGCCATAACAAATACAGACTCAGTGGTTGCAGAAAAAGACCACTCGCTTGCCTTCAACCTCGCCAAGAGCATGTGCCTGCCAGCCGACATGGAGCATCACGATCATCTGATCGAGCTGAAGGCCATCCGCTCTGCAACAAAGTCGATGGTGCTAGTAAGTTCTCCCTTTGCTTGTCTTTCCCATTCACACTTCTGTTTGCACGGTTTTAATCATAATTGTTATTTCTCCTTTTGCAGGCCATGTAGAAGAATCACGTTGCTCACAAGTGCGTGCTAGAGCTGCGTAAGACAGCACGGTTGGCTGTTGCAGACACCAATACCAAAACGGCCGAGCTGAACAAGGCCAGGCAAAAGATGACCGAGCTTGAATATGAAATCGCCCGACTCACCGGGTTGGTCAACTCGGCTGAAGCAGATAAACATAAGGCTTTGGCCGAGCAGAAAGAACGCTATCTGCACAAGCTGGCCAAGCTCGAGAAAAAGAAGGATGCAGAAGTTGCCGAGCAGCAGAAGAAGATGGAAGATGTAGAAGATCGTGGCTATAAGAAAGGGGAAGCCACCTATATTCTGCAGTGTGAAGCTTCAAAGGACATAGTTTTCAAGTGTGGATGGAAGGCGGTTGTTTTGAAGCTCGGCCAGGGGCAAGAAACCGAAGTCTTCCAAAATCCTCCCCCTCACTTCATCCCAAGTTACATGGCGGACTACGCCAACACTATCCAACAAAAGCTGCTCCAAGAGGGTGAGGGGGAGGAAGGATCCCCAGAGCCAAACAGCACCCCACCAGTCACCACTGAGCACGGTCTTCAAACTGCTAAATCAGCTCGGGTAGAGCCATCGGTGCCAAACACGGTTGATGATGTGACTGTGACCGACCTTCCTGCTAAAACCGGGCTACCGAGTGCTGAAGTTTGGGTTGACCTTGATACAGATTTGGATGACCTCTTTGCTTGACCTAGTTTATTTTTCCTTTTGACTTTTTACTCTTGTAAGAATTTGTAATAAGGCTTAAGCCCCTCCTCTTGTAGTGGATATTTCTCATATGAAATATGCAATTTTCCTGTCTTTTTTTTCGGTTCACTCCATACTTGCATTTATTTTTCAACTCTAATTTGCATGAAGTTTGGCTTCTAGGTTTTAATATTTTCAGACCGAGATATTTATTTCGGTCAATGTACTCTGTAATCAATTTACTTTGTTTTGGCCATACTTGCCAACTTTCTTCAGCTTAGATCCTGATCTCGGCTGAAGAGGGATAATGTTGGTTATTCCTGCCAAACTTCTTCTGCCTAGATCTTTGTCTCAGCTGAATAGAGCTAAATGTTTGGTTATTCCTGCCAAACTTCTTCAGCCTAGATCCTCACCTCGGCTGAAGAGAACTCAAAGTTGGCTATTCCTGCCAACCTCTCTTCAGCATAGATCCTTATCTCGGCTGAAGAGAACTCCAAGTTGGTTATTCCTGCCAACCTTCTCCAGCCTAGATCCTGATCTCGGCTGGAGAGAGCTAAATGTTGGTTATTCCTGCCAACCTCTTCAGCCTAGATCCTTATATTGGCTGAAGAGAGCTCAGTGTTTGGTTATTCCTGCCAAACTTTCTGATTGCCCCTTGCTTGCAATGACGGAGAACAACTTTTACAGTAGAAAGATTTATGCTGAAAAAACTACTTGGTTTATTTGAAAAAGGGGAAAAATTACATTTATTCTAAGAAAAAAGTTAAAAATAAAATAACTTGAGATTGACAGTATTCCATGGCCTGGGAACAGCCTTACTGTCTTCATCTTCCAAGTGATATGCCCCTTTTCCTGCTAAACCAACCACTTTATATGGTCCTTCCCAATTAAGCCCTAACTTGCCATCTTCGGGTACCAGAGTATTTCCCATTACCTTGCGCAGTACCCAATCTCTAATCTTGAATTACCTCGGATGTACTGTCTTGTTATATTTTCTGGATAACTCTTGCTGATACGAGGCAATGTGAACTGTGCTCTTTTCGTTCTTTCTTCCACAAGGTCGAGTTCCAAGGTTATGGCTTCACCATTTAAGTTTGGGTCAAAATTTTCACTTCTAATGGTGGGGAGGCCTACTTCCAGTGAGATTATTGCCTTCATGCCATAAGCCAAGGAAAAAGGCGTTTCTCCAGTTGATCGCCGAGGTGTGGTACGATAAGCCCATAAAACATAAGGAAGTTCCTCAGCCCACTTGCCTTTTGCTCTCTCTAGCCTTTTCTTTAAACCATCTAAGACGACTTTGTTGAAAGCTTCTGCCTGGCTATTCGCTTGAGAGTATGCTGGTGTAGAGTTGGAGAATTCTATCTTGTATTCCTTGCAAATGCCCCTGAAGATTTTGCCATCGAACTGAGTACCATTGTCAGATATTAGAGCCTTGGGTATGCTGAATCGGGTTATGATATTTTGCCAGACGAACTTCTTTACATCTTTCTCCTTAATTGATGCGAGTGCTTCAGCCTCCACCCACTTTGTGAAATAGTCTGTTACTGCGAGAAAGAACTTTCTGTTACCGGGTGCTGTTGGAAGTGGTCCTATTATGTCCAGGCCCCACATTGCGAAAGGCCATGGGCTAGTTAATGGTAGAAACTCTCTGGTTGGTTGGTGTATCTGGTGTGCGAACTTCTGACATTTCTCGCACCTTTTGGCATACTTCTCAGAATCTGCCTACATGTATGGCCACCAATATCCTTGTGAGATTGCTCTGTAAGCCAATGATCTTCCCCCTTGGTGGCTTCCGTATACGCCTTCATATATCTTGAACAAAAATGCCTCGACCTTGCTAGGATGGACACATTTCAAGTAAGGTCCTGTGAAGGATTTTTTGTATAACGCCAATGATGGAGAGAGCCAAAATCGCTGTGACTTTGCCCTTATTTTGTTGGCCTCTTTCTTCTCTTCAGGTAAGATGTTGTCTTTTAAAAATACTATAATGGGATCCATTCATGAAGGGCCTAGATCGGCACAACATACCTCAGCTACTTCGGGTTCTTCAATGCTTGGCCTGGGTAGGAAGTCAATCAATAATGGGTGTGGAATAGATGTATTTGCCATTGAAGCAAAACCTATTAGCTCGTTTACTCTACTGTTCTCTTCTCGGCCGATTTGTTCTATCCGAACTACTTCAAACTTCATGATCTCCTTTGTAACTAACTCTTGGTACTTAGCCATCCTCTCATTTTTTGCTTCATAGTCGCCTGAAATCTGGTTTACTACCAGCTGGGAGTCACTGTAAACCATTAGCTCGGTGGCCTTCATGAAGAGTACTGATTTTAGGTCTGCTAAAAGTGCTTCATACTCTGCTTCATTGTTTGATGTTGGGAAGCCAAGGTTGACTGTTTGTTCCACTATCAGGCCATTTGGTGAGATGATGACTATGCCAAGTCCTGCACCGTGCCTGTTAGATACTCCATCCACAAAGAGTTTCCACATCTCTCCAACGAATAGCTTCCAGCAAGTAGATGGATCGGATGATGTTTTGGGATCATAAATGTTACCGGTGTTTTCCCCCAAGTCCATGCCAACTGTAGGTGTTGTATCTTTACTGTCAGACTGCCTCAAATCTCTGTTTTTTTGATAAGTCCTCACTAGGAATGGCTTGGTTTGCCTCTTTCTTCTTTTTTTTCAATTCGGTATACCTTGGGATGTGGCTGGGCATCTTGTTTTGGGGGTTGCGTAATTCCTGCGGCGCTTTCTATCTCCTTTTCTGTTATACCAGTCAAGTCAGCTGAACAGATGTGATGGCTTCCTGGTGCGAACTTTGCGACAAAGTCTGCCAAAGCTTGGGATTTTATTGCGGTTTTGGGTTGAAACTTGATATCAAATTATCCCAATTCCACCGCTCACTTCAAGATTCGCCCATAAAAGTTCGCCTTCTCAAACAAAGCTTTTAATAGAAAAACAGTTAGGACGATTATGGTGTGGGCGTGGAAATAATGCGACAGCTTCCTTGAGGCCATCATCAAGGCTAAGGCCAGTTTTTCCAATGGTAGATACCTGGTTTCTGCGCCCAGCAAGGTTTTGCTCACATAAAAGATAGGCAAATGTTGGATTCCTTCCGCTCTGCGGGCATTGAGAGATAGTCTACGGGACCTCTCCCTTCTCTCAGGAAAAGAAACAGAGAAAACCGAGTCTGGTTCGCAAACCGAGACAAGGCACAGAAGAGGGTTCGGAAATCCGGAGGCGGGGCTCGCAGCCAAGACTCTGAAACTTCTGAACGAGCACATTATGCAATATCACCAAGTGCTCAACTGGTGACGTCTGAGTCTCAAGGTCGGTCAAAAATGGGGTGTCTACATTCACGACTTCACACTCATAAGTTTTACTAATACCTCTTTATGCTATTTTTTTTTCACTATTTCTTCATTTTTGATATTCAAACTCCACATATGTATCTATATATACTAGACATCCACCATAGTACTGAACTAATGCCAAAACCCCAATCCTTAGGCTTAGGCTCAAGAGCATACCATCTGGATTCAGAAAATACGAAGCTGAATCCAGAATTGTGCTGTTACCAAGCTAAATACATGGTTAGGCAATTTTTTAGGTTTAAACCCAACCGAACTGAAAGCTTAGTAACCAAGATGTATACCCATTTTCAACCGGGCTAGGGGCCATAGACTGGTGCTTATTTATGACCGAACTAAGAAAGTGGACATAACCTTGTAAAGCAGCCTCCAACCGAACTAGAGGCCTTGTGTTGGCCCTTCTGCACTACCAAATTGATTACCCTGTCATTCAGACGAACCGAGCTAAGCCTTCACAATTCTTCTGTAAATTGACTGTTTACTTAGTCCGATCCAGTTGTCTGGGCATAACATTTCTTATTTCCACTTTACAGATTTGACTAGGTTGGCCAGGCACACTTTTGCATGCTCAACCGAGATACTCAACATCATCTCAACACCGAACTAGGATCCCGAGCTTAATATATACACAAATTAAGTGAAATGGGTAAATACCGATTTTTAGTAAACTCCCCTAGGGCCATCGCTGAATTCCGCAAGGATTACAACATCCCTGACGATGTCCACCTTTCATTAGCCGAGCTAGATACAACGCCATGGGAAAAACTGGGCTTCGTTCCCTTCACCATGATATCCATTGTAGGGGCCGGACTCTTATTTCCAATTCAGCCACTAATATGCGAATTCCTCAGGCAAACTAGACTATGCCCAACCCAACTTAGCACCAATTCTTACAAAATAATAAATGGTATTTCCAAGCTAAATCGCCGGCTTGGCCTCAACCTCGGATTGGCCGAGCTGTTCCACCAATATTCACTTGGCCAAAATGATAATGGTTGGGTGTATTATTTAAGGATACGAAGAGGCCGAGAGAAAATAATAAAAAATACACCGGACAAAGACTTGAACGACGATGACTTTTTTTGGGTTTCTGGCAACTTTGAGGACCAGGAAGCCCAAATATCGGGATATAACATTAATTGGAATAAGGGCACAGCCAGTAAGGATACCTCGGCTCCCTTTTTACTTTGTTTTCCCAGGTTTATGATTTTTAACCGTGCTAACTGCTTGCTTTTCTTCTGTCCAGACTTAAACCAACTAAAGTCATAGTACCCATATGCTAAGCAGGATGCCCTTCGTGCCGCGCTTTGGTACCGTCATCTCGGTTGGGCCAAGTTGTTAAATTTTGAACCAACTTACACATACAGCGGAAAGAGGAAGACCAAAATAACCGACTTCCTTCTCGAGCCATCACTGAAACCAGATCCAACTCTACCCCAAATCAATCTCATTCCCCTAACTGAAGAACAAGAGATGGCCAAACACTGAGCTATTCGAGCACTGATTGCCGAGACAACTCAAGCCGGCCAAGTTCGAACCGAGGTACCACAAGCCGGCCAAACAAACGAGGCAGTGGTGGCCCTTCCAACGGCCCGAGCTTCGTCATCCTGGTCGAGGAAGCGTGCTCGCACTTCCTCGACCGAGCCACAACACCTTGTGGATGAAGATGACACCATGCTCCCTCAGTCCATGAAACCGAGCCCAGAACCTGTGCGTTTTGATCGGGCTAGCCCTTCAGAGTAGGCACCAAGAATGACTTACAAGAACCGAGCCATAACAAATATAGACTTAGTGGTTGCAGAAAAAGACCACTCGCTTGCCTTCAACCTCACCAAAACCCTGTGCCTGCCAGCCAACATGGAGCATCACAATCATCTGACCAAGCTGAAGGCCATCCGCTCGTCAACAAAGTCAATGGTGCTGGTAAGTTCTCATTTTGCTTGTCTTTTCCCTTCATACTTCTGTTTGCACGGTTTTAATCATAATTGCTATTTCTCTTTTTGCAGGCCATGTAGAAGAATCACGTTGCTCACAAGTGCGTGCTAGAGCTACGTAAGACAGCACGGCTGGCTATTGCAGATGCTAATACCAAAACGTCCAAGCTGAACGAGGCTAGGCAAAAGATAACCGAGCTTGAATCTGAAATCGCCCGACTCACCGGGCTGGTCAACTCGGCTGAAGCAGATAAGCAGAAGGCTTTGGCTGAGCGGAAAGAACGCTATCTGCATGAGCTGGTCAAGCTCGAGAAGAAGAAGGATGTAGAAATCGCCGAGCTGCGGAAGAAGATGGAAGATGCAGACGATCGTGGCTATATAGAAGGGGAAGCCACTTATATTCTGCAGTGTGAAGCTTCAAAGGACATATTTTTCAAGTGTGGATGGAAGGCGGCTATTTTGACACTCGGCCAGGGGCAAGAAACCGAAGTCTTCCAAAATCCTCCCCTTCACTTCATCCCAAGTTACATGGTGGACTACGCCAACACTATCTAACAAAAGCTGCTCCAAGAGGGCGAGGGAGAGGAAGGATCCCCAGAGCTAAACAGCACCCCACCAGTCACCACTGAGCACGGTCTTCAAACTGCTCAATCAGCTCAGGTAAAGCCATTGGTGCCAGACACGGTTGATGATACGACTGTGACCAACATTGCTGCTGAAACCGGGCTACCGAGTGGTGAAGTTCGGGTTGACCTTGATGCAGATTTGGATGACCTCTTTCCTTGACCTAGTTTGTTTTTCCTTTTGACTTTTTACTCTTGTAAGAATTTGTAACCGGGCTTAAGCCCCTCTTCTTGTAGTGGATGTTTCTCATATGAAATCTGCAATTTTCCTATCTTTTTGTTCGATTCACTCCATACTTGCATTTATTTTTCAACTCTAATTTGCATGAAGTTTGGCTTCTAAGTTTTAATATTTTCAGACCGAGATATTTATTTTGGTCAATGTACTCTGTAATCAATTTACTTTGTGTTGGCCATACCTGCCAACTTTCTTCAGCTTAGATCTTGATCTCGGCTGAAGAGGGATAAATGTTGGTTATTCCTGCCAACCTTATTTAGCCCAGATCCTTATCTCGGGTGAAGAGGGCTAAATGTTTGGTTATTCCTGCCAAACTTATTCAGCCTAGATCCTTACCTCGGCTAAAGAGAACTCAAAGTTGGTTATTCCTGCCAACCTCTTTTCAGCCTAGATCCTTATCTCGGCTGAGGAGAACTCAAAGTTGGTTATTCCTGCCAACCTCTCTTCAGCCTAGATCCTTATCTCGGCTGAAGAGAACTCAAAGCTGGTTATTTCTGCCAACCTCTCTTTAGCCTAGATCCTTATCTCAGCTGAAGAGAACTCAAAGTTGGTTATTCCTGCCAACCTCTCTTCAGCCTAGATCCTTATCTCGGCTGAAGAGAACTCAAAGTTGGTTATTCCTGCCAACCTCTCTTCAGCCTAGATCCTTATCTCGGTTGAAGAGAACTCCAAGTTGGTTATTCCTGCCAACCTTCTCTAGCATAGGTCCTGATCTCGGCTGGAGAGAGCTAAATGTCGCCAACCTCTTCAGCCTAAATCCGTATCTTGGTTGAAAAGAGCTCAGTGTTTGGTAATTCCTGCCAAACTTTCTGATTGCCCCTTGCTTGCAATGATTAAGAACAACTTTTACAGTAACAAGATTTATGTTGAAAAAACTACTTGGTTTATTTGAAAAAAGGGAAAAATTACATTTATTCTAAGAAAAAAGTTAAAAATAAAATAACTTGAGATTGACAGTATTCCATGGCCTGGGAACAGCCTTACTATCTCCATCTTCCAAGTAATATGCCCCTTTTCTTGCTAAACCTACTACTTTATATGGTCCTTCCCAATTAAGCCCTAACTTGCCATCTCCGGGTACCAAAGTATTTCTCATTACCTTACGCAGTACCCAATCTCCAATCTTGAATTGCCTCGGATGTATTGTCTTGTTATATTTTTTAGATAACTCTTGCTGGTACGAGGCAATGTGAACTTAGTGCTTTTTCCCTTCTTTCTTCCGCAAGGTCGAGTTCCAAGGTTATGGCTTCACCATTTAAGTTTGGGTCGAAATTTTCACTTCTAATGGTCATGCCATAAGCCAAGGAAAAAGGCGTTTCTCTAGTTAATCGTTGAGGTGTGGTACGATAAGCCCATAAAACATGAGGAAGTTCCGCAGCCCACTTGTCTTTTGCTCTCTCTAGCCTTTTCTTTAAACCATCTAAGACGACTTTGTTGGAAGCTTCTGCCTGGCCATTCGCTTGAGGGTATGCTGGTGTAGAGTTGTAGAATTCTATCTTGTATTCCTTACAAATGCCCCCGAAGATTTTGTCATTGAACTGAGTGTCATTGTCAGATACTAGAGCCTTGGGTATGCTGAATCGGGTTATGATATTCTGCCAGACGAACTTCTTTACATCTTTCTCCTTAATTGATGCAAGTGCTTCAGCCTCCACCCACTTTGTGAAATAGTCTGTTGCTACGAGAAAGAATTTTCTGTTACCAGGTGCTATTGGAAGTGGTCCCACTATGTCCAGGCCCCACATTGCGAAGGGTCATGGGCTAGTTAATGGTAGAAGCTCTCTGGCTGGTTGGTGTATCTGGTGTGCGAACTTCTGACATTTCTCGCATATTTTGACATACTTCTCAGAATCTGCCTGCATGTATGGCCACCAATATCCTTGTAAGATTGCTCTGTAAGCCAATGATCTTCCCCCTTGATGGCTTCTGCATACACCTTCATGTATCTCGAACAAAAATGCCTCGACTTTGCTAGGATGGACACATTTCAAGTAAGGTCCTGTGAAGGATTTTTTGTATTACGCCAATGATGGAGAGAGCCAAAATCGCTGTGATTTTGCTCTTATTTTGTTGGCCTTTTTCTTCTCTTCAGGTAAGATGTCGTCTTTAAAAATACTATAATGGGATCCATCCATGAAGGGCCTAGATCGACACAACATACCTCAGCTACTTCGGGTTCTTCAATGCTTGGTCTGAGTAGGAAGTCGATCAATAATGGGTGTGGAATAGATGTATCTGCCATTGAAGCAAAACCTGCCAGCTTGTTTGCTCTATTGTTCTCTTCTCGGCCGATTTGTTCTATCCGAACTACTTCGAACTTCATGATCTCCTTTCTGACTAACACTTGGTACTTAGCCATCCTCTCATCTTTTGCTTCGTAGTCGCCTGAAATCTGGTTTACTACCAACTAGGAGTCACTGTAAACCATTAGCTCGGTGACTTTCATGAAGAGTGCTGATTTTAGGCCTGCTAACAGTGCTTTGTATTCTGCCTCATTGTTGGATGTTGGGAAGCCAAGGTTGACTGCTTGTTCCACTATTAAGCCATCTAGTGAGATGAGGACTATGCCAAGTCCTGCACCATGCTTATTGGATGCTCCATCCATGAAGAGCTTCCACATCTCTCCGACGAATAGTTTCCAGCAAGTAGAGGGGTCGAATGATGTCTTGGGGTCATTCATGTTGTTGATGTTTTCTTCCAAGTCCATGCCTGCTGTTGGGGTTTGCTCTTCATTATCTGACTGCCCCAAGTTTTTACTTGCTGATGAGTCCTCACTGGGAACAGCATGGTTTGCCCCTTCCTTCCTGTTTTTAATCCTGTATGGCTTGGAATGTAGGTGGGCATCCTGCTTTGGGGGCTGCGCAATTCCTGCGGCACTTTCCATCTCCATTTCAGTTGTATCGGTCAAGTCAACTGGGCAGATGCGATGACTTCCTGGTGTGAACTCAGCTACAAAGTCTGCTAAAGCCTGGGCTTTTATTGTTGTTCTGGGTTGAAATTTGATATCGAACTGCCCCAACTCCACCACCCATTTTAGAATTCGTCCAGAAAAATCCGCCCTTTCGAACAAGGCTTTTAACAGAAAAGCCGTCAGGACGATCACGGTGTGGGCATGGAAGTAGTGTGATTACTTTCTTGAGACCATCATCGAAGCCAATGCCAATTTTTCTAATGGTAGGTACCTGGTTTTAGCATCCAGCAAGGTTTTGCTAACATAAAAGATAGGCAGGTGTTGGATTCTTTTCGCTCTGACCAGCACTGCACTAACTGCATGCTGTGAAACCGCTAAGTACAAAAAGAACTTTTCTCCTGGCACTAGGGTTACTAACAACGGTAGAGAGGACATGTACTCTTTCAAGCTTTCTAGGGCACGGTCGCATTCTTCATCCCACTCAAACTTGGCCTTTAATGCTTAGAAGAATGGTCGACATCTGTCTGACGACCGACTTATGAACCGGTTGAGCGCGGTTGCTAGGCCAGTGAGATACTGCACCTCTTTGACTGTGTTAGGCCTCTCAAGATCTTGGATCACTTTGATCTGAGAGGGGTCTGCTTCTATACCTCGGTTGGTTACCAGAAAGCCTAGGAATTTGCCCAATCCTACGCCGAATGCACACTTGGATGCATTTAGACGCAACTTGTTCTTCTTCAGAATTTGGAACATTTCATCTAGGTCCCTGAGATGGTTATTCTCATCCTTGTTTTTGACCACCATGTCATCTATGTAAGCCTCCATTGTTCTGCCTAACAATGGTTCAAACATTTTGGTAACCATCCGTTGGAATGTGGCCCCTGCGTTCTTTAGGCCAAAGGGCATGACCTTGTAACAATACAATCATCTTGGTGTTGAAAAGGATGTGACCTCCTGGTCTGGTTCAAACATGGCGATCTGATGGTAACCTCTGTACGCATCAAGGAAGCTAAGTCGATTGTGTCCTGCCGTCAGGTCTACCAGTTGGTCTATCCGTGGTAGGGGAAAACTGTCCTTTGGGCATGCCTTGTTGACTATTTTGTAATCCACGCAGACACGCCATTTTTTATTTTTCTTTGGCACTACTACAGTATTAGAGATCCACATGGGATAGTGCACTTCTCTGATGGCTCCTGCCTCCAGCAAGTTTCCTACTTTCTCCGCTACTATCTCCGCGTGGTGGAGTGCCGATCTGCGGATTTGCTGTATAATTGGTTTGGCAGTTGGGTGGACATTAAGTTGGTGACAGATGAAGTTTGGGTCAATGTTAGGCATGTCGTATGGTGTCCAGGCAAACACTTTGATGTTAAAGGTTAAGAATTTCATGACCTCTATTCTCTTAGTGCTAGACAAAGATGAGCCGAGCAAAAAGAACTTTTCTAGGTTCTTTTCATCTATCCTTACCTCTACCAAGTCTTCCACTGCCTCCTGTTCAGCTGCCTTGCCAACATCCACAAACAGTTCATTGCTCTCTGGCTCTTCCACTATCTGTACATATCCTTTTGCAGCCATGCTGCCATTTACTATGACGAAACACTATTTCGACATAGTTTGGTCTCCCAAGACCTCTTCGATTACTCCGGCTTCATTGGGGAACCGCAATGCTTAATGGTAGGTTGACGCTACCGATCGCATGGCGTGCAACCATGTTCTCCCCAAGATTATGTTATAAGTGGAAGGGACCTTCAATACCCAGAATTTCACCTGTTTTGTCATGGTTCCTGCCTTGAGTGGGAGGATTATCTTGCCTACTGGCCACTCTGGCATTGAGTTGAAACCGACGAGTGGAGATATTGTAGGTGCCACGTCTTTGTCTTCTAACTTCAGCTGTTTGAAGGTCTCGTAGTACATTATCTCACATGAGCTTCCTTGGTCAATCAAAATCCGCTTGATGTCAAAATTTTTGATGCGCAAAGTCACCGCCAGTGCGTCATTGTGAGGGCAATGTAGCCTTACTAGATCCTTGTCTGAGAAGGATATGACATTCGTAGCTTCTATTCTGCCTTTTTTGATGGTAGGCTGTGCACTTAATACCTCTCTCAAGTGCTCAACCTTTTTGATCATCCCCCTAAGTTCGCATACCCGCTCAGGTTTGACGATCCCATGTATGACGTTGATTACGCCTTGGGATGGACCGTCGACTGGCATCCCATTCGGTTTGTTGAGGTCCTGGGGGGTTGGCTATGTCCCTCTTTCTATGTACTAGTCCAGGTGCCAAGCTGCCACTAACTCCTCCAGATGTTGCCTCAATGGCGTGCAATTTTCAGTGCGGTGCCCTTTTTCATCATGGAAGGTGCACCGGGACCTCTCGTCATAGCCTTTTTGTGCTTCTCCCAACTTGGCTGGCCACCGGACGAAAGGTTGATTGCGTATCTCACTGAGAATCCGGTAGATAGGTTTATTAAATACTGTGGTAATGGCAGTGCGGACTCTTAAGTTCCTTTTTTCAGGGTCCTCTCTATTGGCCGTTGGCTCGCCTGCCACACCCATTCTTGCTTGGTTGTTCCACCGTGTTGACTTTCGTTGTAGTCTTTTTATCTAGCATCACTGTTGTGCCAAATTTAGCTTTAGCACGGGCGCCATCTCCCTCTACTCGGATATGTTGATGCACTCTCTCCATTAGGGCCTCCATTGTGAGGGGTGGCATCATTTTTATTGAGTCCCTTAGTTTGTTTCCGACTGGTAAACCTCGTTTATATTGGGCAATGAAGAGATTGGTTGGGCAATCCCCAATCTGGTTGAAAGTCTCCCAATATCGACTGTTGTAAGACCTCAATGTCTCCTTTTCGCCCATGTCAGTGGAGAGTAGCTGATCAATCTCTACTGGTGTTTTGGTATTCGTTCTGAATCTAGTCACGAACGCCTCTGCCAATTGTGCCCATGAGGCAATGCTACCTTCTGGTAGCCTTTCGAACCAGGTTAGACCTAGGTCACCCAAGCTGGATGGAAACATGATACACATTAGAGCCTCGTTTCGCCGGTATACTGCCATAACCTTGTGAAAGTGGCTTAAGTGCATGTAGGGGTCTGTTTTCCCCTCATAAGTAGTGAATTTGGGCTGGTGGAAACCTGAAGGTAGTGGTGCGTTCTCTATTGTCGGAACGAACGGCGAGCTCTGCAGCCTTGCTAATACCTTATCCACTAGTTCGTAAGCAAGGCGCGACATTGGCATCCCTACCTCGACACTCCCATGTGTCCTAGGGGCCAATCGCTGTAGTGCTGAAACCCTGCGAGGGTCGCGAGCCTTGGTGTCTTTTTTCCATCGGGCCCTCTCCTCCAACACTATCCGTAAGTCTGCTAACCTAGGCAACTCTGTGTGCCTTGATGTCGTCTGGTGGGTGTGCGAGGGGCAATAGTTGTTTCCCTCTGTATATGACCTTTCAGTCCTCGTTCTCTCAGACTTGGAGTGAGGAGTCCTGGAAGTCCTTGGCTGAGTATCACATGTTCTAAGGCTCCTACTTTCCACTTGCGATGGTGTGGTATGTCTGTCACGATCTTCCGAGTGACGAGGGGGCGTGTTGCCTTTGCGCCCCTCTACTGTCGCCACCCCTTTTCCTTTCAGCTTGAGTTTCATTGTCTCCATGTCTGTCGCCATCCTCCTAATTAACTCGTCTTGCTCCCTCACGCGATCCTCTAGAACTTGAGGGTCAAGCCTCCATCTCTGTCTATCAGGACTTTGAGAGCAACGGGGACTAGTGCCCGTCTCTCTCTTGTGTCCCTCTGGGAGTTCCGTCATTGGGATTCTAATTCTGCCATTGGTGGGACAGAGGGTAAACCTTTGCGCCTCCTACCCCCCTCCGGGGTCTGCCTATCAATAGCAGATTGCGACAAATCTTCATTGTGTGCCATTGCTTTCAACTAGAGAGGAAAACTTGATCAAGAGGTTTTGTTCTTTGTGAAATTCCCACAGACGGCGCCAATTGTACAAGCACGAAATAATGTTCTCGTATAATCCTGTTGATCAAGTTTGCGCTTTCTCCAAACGTCGTTGCTTTACTTCCTGAAAACACAAACGTGAGCTAGCCGGCGGGTGTGTGCTGGATACCTCTCCGATGCCTAAGTCAGCAAAATAGACAAATATACAAAAGCTCTGTGTATTCAAGAATCAAAGATTGGAATACCTGTATATAGGTCTGGTCATGAGTTTTTATAGATTCTATTTGGCACAATCCTAGTAGGATTTCAACTCTTCTCATAAGAATCCTTCTAAGAATCACACACCCTACTCACTACCAACCAAGTGAAATGATTTGTACAATCCCAGTAGGACTCTAATTTCCTTAGCAGAGTCCTCCTAGAAATTAGAAAGGTAATGCTCATCTTCCTACACCCTTCCTACTGCTTACTCAAGGGAAATGGTTTTACCACGGTAGAATAACAGTATGACCAAGCTAACGCCTCTAACACGCTTAGCTCGGTGCTTCCACAGGCAGCACCTACTTCCGTCAACGCCTATTTACCTCAGTTTGGGATACCCCGACCGAGCTACTTGCAGTTATCTCTGACTGAGCTAAGAATGATAAGCTTCAAGCCGCGAAGCCCATTCACCTCGGCCCATAGCTCGATCTCTCACTACACCATGTTTAAGCTCGGCCCTAATTCACATAAAAACTCCCTCTCACTATAATTTGGCAATGGCAGCACTATACCAACCCATTGGAGAACTCTTACATTGTTTAAATGTTAAATTTATGAGAGATTCTAATATACATATATTTGAAGGGATGTACCATATGCACCTTTTAGTTATGTCATTTTTTTTTTTTTTGGTAATAATGTTAGGGACCGTAAATGTTTTATCAAGATTTCTATCAAATGTCTCACATGGGTGTGAGACTTACATGGGACTCACGTGGCGTGAATCCCAAACCTATGTGAGACATTTGATAGAAATGTTAGTAAAATATTTAGAATTCCTATCATTTTCCTTCTTTTTTTAGTTATGATCAATTTTATTTTTTAGTTAGAATATTATTTTAATTATAACTCAGAAAATCTTTAATTATAACTCCTCAATGCCCTTGAAGGAACGACAAATAGAGTTGGTGGTGGAATGGCAACGATGCTCTAAAGCCCTTGATCTTTCATTGATGACAATGATTTCAAGCCCTTGATCCTGTTGGGTCTTGGCCCTAATTTGTTCGAGATCATATCATGTCACTTGATTTCAATTAATTTTTTGTAACATTAGATTTGTGTTATGATTTAGAAATTTTGAATTCAGTTTCGATTCAGTTAGAAGTTTGTTAGTTAGTTGGGTTAGTTAGTGGTTAGGAGAAGTTTGTTTGTTAGTTAGTATTGGATGTATATAGCTACGATTGAGAGGGGAAACAGGGGTTTTTTTTGGGACTGTAATCAAGTTGTATGAGAAAAGGGTGAATAAACTACAAATTCAATTTTCCATTTCTGTCTTCTTTTTCTTCAATTACTACTTTCTTCTTTCATAGTCATATCAATTGGTATCAGAGCAAGGCTATTCTTGGCCTGCGAGAGGGATTCCATAGAAATGGCAGATGGAACTAGGGCACAAGAATAAAAAAAAAAAAATCGATGAAGCAATACGAACTCTTAAAGACAGTAGTGATAGACAAGCACAACATATTAGAGAGATCAGAAATTCATTGACAGATGTGAATGAAATCAAGAAATTGATTTTTGCCATGAATGTCAAGTATGATCAAATGGCAAATGGAGTTTTTGTAAATCATCCAGAAACCATGGAAGCTTCTCAGGTTCGTTCGGATTCATCTCAATTATCTACTTTCTTCAATACAAGATATGCAAGAATTGAATTTTCAAGATTTTTTGGGGAGGATTCCACTAGATGGTTATATAAATGCGAGAGATTCTTCGATTATGACTTGGTTGACAGTGCAAATAAGGTGAAGCTAGCCACTTTGCATTTAGAGAATAAGGACCTTCAATGGTACCAATGGTTTGAGAAATACCATTGCCAGATTAATTGGGATCTTTTCAAACAAGGAATTATTTCTAGATTTGGGCCCAATTTTTATGAAGATGCAATGGGTGATTTGACCAAATTAAGGCAAACAACCACTGTGAAGGAATATCAGGAAAAATTTGAGATTTTGGCAAATAAAACCAGTGATTTACCATAAGCTTTTTTTCATTAGTTGTTTCATCAGTGGGTTAAGAGAAGACATTAAGGCGGGGGTGTTAATGTTCAGGCCTACTACTATAGTTCAGGCCATTGGATTGGCTAAAATGTAGGAGAATAGCATTGAACCCATAACAAGAAGAGCAAGACGAGGGAATAGAGTGGGAGAATCTACTTTTTCCCATCAGGCCAAACAAAATCCATTTATGAATCTTGTGAAGAAAGAACTACCAAAGGACTTGGAAGAAAAAAAAAGCCAAAAGATTATGTTTCAAATGTAATGAGAAGTATACAAGGGGCCATATCTATAAAAAGAAGCAATTATATGCTCTGGAGGTTGAACAAGAAGATCAGGAATAGGTGGAAGACGAGGGTGAAGATGTGGATGAAGACTAGATTCCAGAAGAGGAATTACAGATTTCTATTAATGCCCTGTCTGGCTCTATTTCCTATAGAACTATGAAGGTAAAAGGCAATGTCAAGAAAAGACTAGTCATGATCCTAATAGACTCGGGAAGTACTCATAATTTCCTAAGTCCAGAACTAATCAAGAGAGTGGGGATAATGGCCTCAGAGACAGACCCATTACCAGTTTCAGTTGCTGATGGAACCAAACTAATGAGCTAAAGTGGGATTTCAAGAATCTGAGCATGGAGTTTCAGTTGAATGACAAGAAGCATGTGCTAAGGGGAGGAAAGAAAGAAGAATTGACAGTCATTGGGGCTAATAAGATGAAAAAGATAGTTCAGAAACAAGCACAGGGAGTTGTAGCTCAGGTGTACTCTTTTCAGGCTGAATGTGATGAAGTAGAGGATACATTACAACCATACTTGGAACCAGACTTGGAACCAGACTTGGAAGCATTACTAGTTGATTATGGAGATATTTTTCAAGAACCTAAGACCCTTCCTCCAACCAGATCTCATGACCATTGCATACCATTGAAAACAGGGGCAGAACCTACCAATATCAGGCCTTACAGGTATCCTTATTTTCAAAAAACTGAGATTGAAAAACAGGTCAGCGAGATGTTAAATTCAGGAATTATTAGAACCAGTGTTAGTCCCTATTCTTCACCTGTGCTGTTAGTTAAGAAGAAGGATGGGAGTTGGAGAATGTGCATTGATTATCGAGCCTTAAATAAAGCTACTGTGAAGGATAAATTTCCTATTCCTGCTATAGATGAACTCCTTGATGAATTGTGTGGTGCTAAGTACTTCTCTAAGTTGGATTTGAGATCTGGTTATCACCAGATAAGGGTAACTCCTACAGACATTTACAAAACTGCATTTAGAACCCATGATGGACATTATGAGTTCATGGTAATGCCATTTGGGTTAACAAATGCCCCATCTACTTTTCAAAGCTTGATGAATGAAGTTTTCAGGCCTCACTTAAGGAAATTCATCTTAGTATTTTTTTATGACATTTTAGTATATAGTAGTACATGGACCAATCATTTGCAAGCTACTTTGCAGTTGCTGCGAGTTCACCAACTATGTGCCAAAAGGTTCAAGTGTGTGTTTGGTAAAGAGGAGGTAGAATACTTGGGGCATTTGGTTTCAAGAAAAGGGGTTTCTACTGAACCAACCAAGATTACAGCTATGACTAGTTGGTCGGCACCTGCTACTTTAAAGGAACTAAGAGGATTTCTTGGTCTTACAGGATACTATAGACGGTTTGTTCAGGGCTATGGAAAAATTTGTTCTCCACTAAATCAATTACTCAAAAACCTTCCAATGGAACTCAGAAACGATAGTGGCATTTGAACAGCTTAAGGCAATAATGACCACAATACCAGTTCTGGCTTTGCCTAATTATACTAAAGAATTTGTGGTGGAATCAGATGCATCGGGAAAAGGCTTAGGGGTTGTGCTAATGCAAGAAGGGCATCCGATAGCTTTTTGGAGTAAAGGCTTATCTGCACGGGATCAACTTTTATCTACCTATGAAAAGGAGTTAATGGCAGTGGTCTTGGCTATACTCAAATGAAGGCATTACCTTTTGGGTAGGAAATTCCTTATCATAATAGATCACCAAAGCTTGAAGTACCTATTGGAGCAAAGGGTGGGCACCCATTTTCAACGGAAGTGGATTACTAAATTGTTGGGTTATGATTTTGAGATCATTTACAGATGTGGAAAGGAGAATAGGGCAGCAGATGCTTTGTCTAGGAGGGAGGATACTACAAATAACCCTGCTACTTTGCATGCTATCACTTTTATGTCTACTAGTTTGCTAGCTGAAATCAAGCAAAGCTGGATATCCGATCCAGTGGTGCAACAAGTCATTGCTGATTTGATTCGTGATCATACTTCCCATAAGGGTTATCGTTGGGAGCAAGGGATTCTGACCTATAAAGGCAAATTGGTGGTAGGGAACACACCTCAACTCAAGATCCAAATTATGGAGGAATTTCATTGCTCTGCAATAGGTGGGCATTCAGGGATTGATAAAACCACTAAGAGAATTCAGAGAATTTTGTATTGGAAAGGGTTAAAGAAAGATGTTTCGAAGTTGGTTTCCGAATGTGACATTTGTCAAAAGTTTAAGAGTGAAAATGTGAAATCCCCTGGATTGTTACAGCCTCTAGCTATTCTCGATCGAGTTTGGTCTGATATTTCTATGGATTTTATTGAGGGCCTTCCCAAATCCCACGACAGATCTGTTATATTTGTGATCATCGACAGGTTAACTAAGTATGGCCATTTCATGGCACTTTCACATCCATACACAGCCAAAGATGT
The DNA here is from genome assembly GCF_004153795.1 of Camellia sinensis. Taxonomy (NCBI): domain Eukaryota; kingdom Viridiplantae; phylum Streptophyta; class Magnoliopsida; order Ericales; family Theaceae; genus Camellia; species Camellia sinensis. The sequence goes on along the minus strand of NW_021025169.1, from coordinate 1,457,555 downwards.
TGCTCAAGTATTCCTGGATCAAGTTTACAAACTACATGGACTGCCCTCATCTATTATATCCGATAGAGATGCAGTTTTCACTAGCAATTTCTGGCATGAGCTTTTCACTTTGCAAGGTTGCAAATTGTGTTTAAGTTCAGCTTATCATCCACAAACTGATGGTCAGACAGAGATCTTGAACAAGTGCTTGGAGAACTATTTACGATGCATGACAGGTGACTGTCCTAGGAACTGGGTTAAGTGGCTGTCTTTAGCTGAATGGTGGTACAACACTTCCTACCATTCAGCCATCAAAACCACTCCATATTACGTTGTTTATGGTCAAGATCCTCCAGACCACACCTTCATTGTTTCCAACCCTTCTGCTGTGGCTGAGGTGGATAATTGGATATGAGAAAGAGCTTCAATTCTCATAATGTTAAAGGACAATTTGCATCAAGCTCAACATAGGATGAAGCATTATGCTGATATGCATAGATCTGATCGTGAATTTGAACCACATCACTGGGTTTATTTGCGGTTGCAACCTTATAGGCAGACTACTTTGGCCTTACACAGGAATATGAAGCTTGCTCCCAGATTTTATGGTCCATTTCAGGTTGTAGCAAGAATTGGAAAGGTTGCTTATCAGCTCCAGCTACCTGCTTCTGCTCATATCCATCCCGTGTTTCATGTTTCTTTGTTAAAGAAAAAGTTGGGTCAGCATATAGCTACACAGCCTACATTGCCACCAGTCGCACTTAATGGTACTTTCCAAATGGAACCTGTGGCAGTGCTGGACAGACGTATGGTTAAGAGGAACAACAGGGCGGTGGTTCAACTCCTCATTCAGTGGTCTCACTCATTTCCAGAGGATGCTACTTGGATGGACTACCAGGACATCATCACCAAATATCCCCATTTCCAGCCTTGAGGTCAAGGCTGTTTTTAAGGGGTGGGAAATGTTATGATTTAGAAATTTTGAATTCAGTTTCGATTCAGTTAGAAGTTTGTTAGTTAGTTGGGTTAGTTAGTGGTTAGGAGAAGTTCATTTGTTAGTTAGTATTGGATGTATATAGCTACGATTGAGAGGGGAAACATAGGGGGTTTTTTGGACTGTAATCAAGTTGTATGAGAAAATGGTGAATAAACTGCAAATTCAGTTTTCCATTTCTCTCTTCTTTTTCTTCAATTACTGCTTTCTTCTTTCATAGTCATATCAATTTGGCGAACTTCAAGAGCCCATGTTCTCTTTTTATTTTATTTTTATATTAGAACAAACTAACTTCTTGTTTGTGGTTGTATTTGATTTTTTATTTTTTTTTCTTCCAAAATTCCTAGGTTTGTGGTTCTTTGTTGGTATGCATTTGTTTATGGATTTTGTTGTTTTTGGGTTTGTGATTTTTCTTGAAAAATCATTGGAAGGTAGATGTTGGGTTGGATGTTGTGGCAAATTTAACAATTGTCAATTTAGACACACACACACACACACACACACACACACACACAAAAAAATGATAATGTCCTAAATTTGGCACAAGTTATAACAGAACATTCAGAAAAAAATGAAAGTTTTGACAATAGCAACTCTAATGCAGATCAATGCTCATAGAGGGTATGGTTGGTTTACTCAATTTTAGGATGCAAGAAGTAGATGATAATACGGTAAATTACATTGATACCTTTGAGGTTTCTGTTTAATACAGATCTCTTCCTTATGTTTAAAAAATTACATTTTCCTCCTTAAGGTTTGTAATCTCATTACAAATTATTCCCTAAATTGTTAATGTAATGTCTTAAAAAATTTTAAATGATCATTTTGTCATTTTTCTTATCATTTTTTTTTCCTATCATCATGATTATATTCTATAACTTTTTATTATTAAATTACACATGAACATATTCTTATTGAGTGATAATATATAAACATAAATTTTATATAAAATTTTCAAACACAATGATATAATTTAATAGTGACTGTTCACTATAAAACAAAACACCTATGAATATGATTTACATTTACAATAACATCACTATCACAATATTTTTATGATATTTTTTGTATAAATTTTTATAATATATAAATAAATTTTTTCATTTTTATTTCCACCATCATTTTTCTTTCCATCTATTCATCCACATTTATTACAGTATTACCAAATACCGTCATTCACATTTATTACAGTATTATTGAATTTTTGTAATTTTGTAATTTTTTGTATTTGGTGAATTTTAAAAAAAAAATACAAAATATTATACTTCTTAAATATATGTAAATTAGATGTATCTACAAAATAAATTTTAAAAAAAAAATTGCTTAAAATATTTAAAAAATTAGTAAAAATAAAAAAGCATGAAAAATAAAAAAAAAAATTAATTTTTTGTGCGAGTTAAACTAAAGAAGATATTTGTTGTTTCTATTGAAATGACATAAACAAAATATCAGTATTATTTTTATTATTTTATTATTTATAAAGGCTAAGAGGCAAATATGTCATATTAATCTGACAGGAGGATAAGTGCATATTTTCAAACGTGAGGGGGGATTTGTATTAAATAGAAATCTCAGGAGGTGCCAATGTAATTTACCCAATTGTAGACATCCTATTTTGACCGACCCTAAGACTTGGACGTTTTCTTTTGATTACTTGATGATGAAAATAAGAATGTGTTTCACACAAAATTTTCAGTAAGAAATATGAAATTTGTGCTTCATTTCCAACCCTAAGCCTATTTTGGTCAAGTATTTAAGTCTCATTCAAAACTCTCTTTCGAAAACTTTTTTTCGCGCTTTGTTCCAAATATTTTCGTAGTGTTCCAAAACTCATTTTTAAACTTCAAAATAAGAATTTTTCTAAGGAAATTGAGCAAAGAAAAGTGTGAAAATAGGAGGAAATGATGATAATTCTGTCAAAAAATCATGTTTCGTGCAAACTAGTCAGGCCACGACCAAAATTTTGGCCGGCCAGCCACAGAATTGGCTGGCCAACCAAGGAATTGGCTGACTAGCCAAAAAATTGGCCGACCAGCTAATTTTCCTAGGAGTAGGGCAGTTTCGGAATTCTTGTTGAATGTGTGTGGGTCATGCCATTACAATTGTTATTGATACATTTAGTGCACGAAATACACACCCACCTCCCTCTATTATCCTCCATTATCAAAATGGAGTTTGTCTTCTTCCAAAAGGTTGCATTCATTTTAATCACCCTTGTCACCCCATCATCTTTGTCTCCCACTTCCTTGACTTGGCCTTCCATCATTGTTTATATGGATGATCAGAAGAGGAGGAGAAGAGGGGAATGAATTGAGAGAGAAATGAATTAAGAAAAAAGAGAGAGATGGAGAGAAAAAGAGAGTTGTCTAAGTTTTGAAACAAAACTTCCATATACATTGATATTCCATCTTCCATACATCAAAACCATCCTAGAAATTCTGAGAGAGTCATATTCTTGAGCTTTGATTCAAAATAGAGTGAGTGTTGCTGAAAGGAAGAAAAATAGAGAGTTAGAACAACTCCCCCCACACGCATTGTTAAACAACCCAAAAATACCATTCAAACAAAAATTTCAAATTTTCAAACTGAGAATTTAGAACAGACTTCCTAAACTTGAGGGTGATCAAAATGAAGTTTAGAAATCAAATCCTTTCCTTAGAAGGTGAATTTTGTACACTTTCATTTTCTTGCATTTTCTTTCTCATATTGCTTTTCTTGCTTCAATTTCATGTTATAAACCTGTTGTAAGCTAATTGGAAGTGGTTAGTTGAGCCACTTGCATATTTTCCATTTGTTTTTTTGGTGTTTGAAGCAAAACAGGGTTTTGGGCCTGGCCTGATTAACTGCATGGATAATTAATTGGTTGGCTGACTAAGTTTTTGGCCAGTCAGCTCAACTTTTGGCCGGCCAGCCACTTTCTCCTAGACAGAATCCAGCAACCTCCCGATGTTGAGCTGAACAGTCTCCGATGATCTCCGAGGCCTCCCTTGCAACTTTTGTTTTTTATATATATTGTTTTTATTTTAATTAGAGAGAGTTGTAAGGATGTTGTGTTGTAATATTTTTATTTCTTTCCTTCCTTATTCGGATTTATAATATTTAAAGTGATGTAATAATTTTCCACTCTCATTTCTTTATATCCCATTCTTTTATTTGCTTTCCTTATCTGTACATATGTAGTATATATGCTTGACATCATATCCATACTTTGCATCCACGTTTCATGCCTTAAGATCTGGCTAAATTTGTATCTGTGGATTTAATCGATTATTATGTGATTTTGAGCACTACCTTATGTTTTGAGATGATTCACATGTCATATGGTAAAAGCCGGCTCTTTAGTTGCATTTTATGAGTGAATTGCATTAGGATCTTGTATATAGGATCATGCATGTTTTTACTAACTTTGTTTTATAATTGTTTGCAGGATGTCAGTAAATATGTACGTTTTTGTGCTTTAGCATCTCACTTATGTGTGCTTTTCTGCTATGTTTAGTATCCTACCATGCGGCTATTTGCTTATTTGATATATCTCTACACATGTCGATGGGTGAAGGTTATGTTGTTTAATTTGGAATAAAATTGATTTTCATGTGCATAAAACTCAATTTTCTATGTTTTGTACACTATTCAAAACATTTTCAAAATAATGAAATCAAGTTGTTCCAAATTTAACGACACAATCTATATTTGTTTTGCTTCACATAGTAAATTTTAAAATTTACTAAATAAATTAGAATATGAACACATAAAGTTAATAAAATTCATGTTATGGCTTAGTAGAGGCCGATCTTTTGATCGGGTGAGCAGGGGTACTCAATTAATAACCTTTCCCCTTTATACCTAAGGTTCCCAGCCAAGCATCCTTGGTTATGACGAACAATGGCCTTGGCACAAGTCACTGGTTTCCTAATTTTCTCAAAACATTAGGTGGTGGCTCTGAGATCTGATGACGTAGCCCATTTCTGGTAAAGGTTTTTGCAATAAAATGGATTTTTTATAAAAGTTGCCAAATCTAGACTCTCATCTGTCTCCTATCGCACTCATGAGACTAGATCAAAGAAATAGAGGGTCCAAACTATTTAATGCACACGGGTAACCCTTGGGCGATATTTCAGTTTCTGGTGACTCTGCTGGGGACATTAAGAAACCTTGACTTAAACTCTATGTGACTTTTATTTTCAATTATATGTTCATTGCATTTCATGTATTGGTGCGCCTAAGTCCCGTGCTCATCACCTGTTATCCTAGACAGCTATTCGGCTTCGGGCGAATAGACGGTCACAGGCTCTAATGTTGTTGGAGCACAAGCCTTGGAATCGGGTTCACCACGTATCGCTTGATCTGCCGAATTGAGTAGGTATATCAATGTCTTGCTGAGGTATCCTTTTTGACCAAGATTAACCTGGTGCATCTAGTAAGCTCAAGCAACTTCCAAGACTAGGGCAGAATGTTACCCCATGTTAGGATGTATGATGTCACTTGTGTAAATAACGAAACCCTATATCATGTCAAAGCTAGAACAGGATAACCCTACCTTTTATAGGGGTGTTTGTTCTCTTTCCTGTTATGTGCAATGTATGGGATCTGGGGTCCTTAATTCTGAGCAATGGTTCAAGCACTTTAGTTTGTGGGGTTGAATTCGGTTTTTCATGTTGTATAATGATTAGCTGGGTCAAAATGCGGTCGAAATTTTGATTGGAAGTTCCATTTTTGTTTTGTTAGGTAGTCGTGACACTATAGCTATGAAACGATCTAATATTCCCCAAGTTTTGTGGACTCGCACTGCAGACTATTCAAACTGCATTTCTTTCACCAGCTAGATCATCTCCACTTAACACACCAGAATCAATGATGGCTCAAGTTACAGAGAATCTAGCAGACATGTTTTTGTCCCTCTAACGAAACATGGATGCTATTGCCAATATGGTTGCCACTCACGGTGATGCACTCGCCAAATTACAACACCCATTTGGGGCATCCATTATCTAACCACCTCTTGTGGCTCATCTAGTTCTAAATCCATCTCCACTTACTAATGCCAAATCCTCATAAATTAACACAGTCATTACCAACACTACCACCACTATCATTCCCTTTGCTAACTCTAGCCCACAAATAGTCAAGTCAACCTAACCCCCAAATAAACCCTTTCATTCACTTTGCATGTCTCTAACTCGTGCCATGGAGTCCTCGTTGAAAAGGGGCACCTTAAGCTCCCTAATCCCTGACCTCTCCTTGATATTCTACCAGCCAGACACGATCCCAACAAATATTGCGCTTTTCACCAACAACATGGTTATAAGACTGATCGTTGTTTTAGCTTACAGCATGTGATTTAAGATCTCATCGACTACGAAACCATAGTTCCACCTCAATCCCAAAGACCCAAGGTCACCACTAACTAAGTACCTCCACACCTCAACCTAATCCATACACTACGATCCACCTACAACCCCAATATATACATCACTCCAATTCATTTACCCAAGCCTGAGGTGTTCATTCCAGAAAGCATCGACTTGTGCATGATGGATGCACCTAAGTCTCAGATCCCAAGAAGCGAACTCTGAAATAACCCAATTCAAATCCAATCCACTCAAGAGAGCCTAGCTCAATCAATCTATCCAGACCAATTCGGTTCAAATACACTAAGGGCACCAATGGCTAAACCTACTATTTCTGAGATATTGGGCATGATCTTCAGAGAACCGTGGCAGATTTAACCGTTGGGATCTTGGCTTCGTCATCAACCACATCACATGCTAGAACTTTTACATCAAAAAGCACTCCACTCTTGGGGCGAGCTAAAATTGGAATGAGCCAACCTAAAGCCATCTCAAGCCTGGGTGATATCATGTCTTCTCCAGATACAGCCATTCAATCCCTTAACAAAGCTAAAACAAGTAGCAAGAATGAGGTTGGGACAAGTATTGATCCTTATGCACATCTTCGGTGGGCTATTGAGACTTTGAAGATCAAAGGCCTGAACAAACAGCAAATCCTTGCAGTTGTTGAAAAGACTGTGGACGAAACTTTTATCGCTTAGGTTGGGGGCACTTTGAATCAGGGATTAAACCATGAAAAAGGATGTCCTACTGGAAACACTCCTCCTAGCTCCCCTCTTTAACCTATAAAAGTTCTCCCAACCCAGTCAACATTCGCCAACCCCTCTGTTCATACTGTCAAGGCTAGTAGCCATACCTTCAGTCGCCTCCACATACTCCTATCCAAAGCTCCTCAAATTCTCATGGAAAAAGGCCATCTCAAACCCTAGGACCCTCAACTTCTCTCCAATCGTCGTTTGGCCAGTCATGACCCTAATAAGTATTATGTCTTCCATCAACAACACGGTCATGATACCGACTTTTGCATCCACCTTCGCTATAAAATTCAAGACTTGATTGATGACAAGGTCATTACACCAGCCAAAAAACCCACAAACTCTACTGACGCTGGGTCAATGAACTTGGGGGATAATACAACTAGCTCTGTGATCGGGGAATGAACCACCTGTTGATTGCATATATTTTGTTCTAGACACAGTGGATGATATACATTGTTCTAGCAATTTGAGAATGCTTTTTTTTACTTTCTGAATTGGGTGTTGAGTCTGAACTTTATTTCACCAAATCTGTGAAGCTAGAATCAAGACCGAGTCAGTCTTGTGAGTTAGCGTCTAGTGATTTCGGGGATGATAACCCGGACATTCCTTTCTTGTTTGTGTTTGTCTTTTCATTTTGCATTCGAGACTGTTTAATTGAGCTAAAAGTTTTGAATGAAAATGCAATAATTTTTGCCTACTTCTCTATGCCTATAAATCATTGCATTGACCAAAATTTTCAAAACTTTGATGAAAACGAAGAGGAAGGAATTCCTCAGGATTTGAAAAATTTGATCGACTAAGAGAAAGAGAGGTGTGCTAAGCCCTTGATGTATGAGATCATTGTTGTTAATGCGGGTATTAAGAAGGAGCCTTGCTTGGTCCAGATTAATTCCACAATGTCTTCAGAAGAACACAAGCGATTAGTCACATTATTAAAAGAGTTCAAAAAATATTTTTGACATGTTGGGAATTGATCCTAAGATTGTACAACATATGATCACTCTTGACCTTGAGACTTGACCCCCTAGCTTTCAAACCTTACTTCAGAATGTTCAATGATCAACCAAAGTATGAGGCTTGCGTAGTTGGATTGGAAGTAGCGCTTGAACTAGGGGCAAAAAGGTCAGATATGATCGAAGACGGCTTGCATAGCAGGATTAGAAGTAGCCCTCGAACTACAAGTAAAAAGATCAGATGTGATTGAAGATTCAAACTGGGTTGTTTCTCAAGCCAATGGATACCGGAAAGAAAGTCAAATCCTAGAATCTGAGATAATGAGATTTATTGCTGAAGAACAATCGAGTTCCTACCCACGACCCTAGGGAAAAATTTAGACCCAGTTGGATGGGTCCCTACATCATCAAGTCTATCTGGTCAGGAGAAACAATCATTTCCATAGATTTAGATGGCCTAGAGTTCTCGTAACCAATCAATATGGACAAGCTAAACAAAGTACTATCCTTAAGAGGCTCGCTGGGCTGAAAACCTGAAAAGGTGACCTAAGCAAAAGTTAGAGTGGGAAAAAAAATAGAAAATGAAAAGTGAAAAAAATATAAATATGATGGCAAAAATGAAGAAATAGAAAAAGAAAAATGAAAAAATAAAGAAAGAGCATGCAAGGTCGAAAATTCAGAAGAGCGACTTTGGCAAAAGTTAAAGCACAAAAAGAGAGTGTTAATACCCGAGTGAACCTTCACCTGGAACTACGTAAGGCCTGATTCCTATCTTTGGGATACGTAGGCAGCTTCATCTTGAAGTTCGGCCCCAACCATTTTCAACTCACTCATTTTGTCCATGTTTGATTGGTGTATCTTTACTTACCTTAGCTGTCCTATCCATGTTTGATTGACTCATATCCGTTCAATCCAGTTGTCCTATTTTTTCTATATGGCAGATTCAATTGCAAGGTAGATCAAGTTCAAATTTGGGATTGTACATCTCAAGGGTTGATTTCATGTTGGTTGAGTAGTGGCCATTTGCGAAAAAAATTTTGAGGACTTTTAAGGAAGTTGACTAATTTTCTTAAAAATTATTCTATTTTTGAAAAACTAGAACATTATTTGGACCAAAAAGGAAAAAATTTCAGTGTTCATAGCTTGACTTACATGATTTCAAAATAGAGAGTGGAACAAGCATGTTATCTAACTTTCATGTTGATCAAAAAAAAATTATAGAAAAGGAAAAGAAAAAGTCAAAGCAATGAACTAGGGGCGTAGCCAAGTCAGGAATTATATCTTCTTCGCACACTGTCGAGTCTCTTACATGTTTCAGCCGACCGACTAATAATTCATTCGGCCGTCCAAGTTTTTAGTTGACTCCAGGTGTGCTTCTTGATTGTTTCAGCCGATTAGCCACTTGTTTAGCTAGCCGGCCAATTTTCCAGTCAGTTCATCAGTTCGTTCAGCTGGTCGGTTAATGAATCAACCGGCTTGTCAATTTTTCAGCTGGTTGGACAACAAATCAGCTGACCAGCAAATCAATTATCTAGCCAGCCAATTTCGATATCATTCCAAAATAGAAAACTATAGAATCTATGTAGGTTCAATGGTTTGTCTTTTAGAGTCTTGCTTTGAGTGTCTTTCTTTCTAGCAAGTGTAAATAGATGTGTACGGATTGCTTTTGCTTTGTTTTTCTTTCATCGAGTCATTTTTTGATTTCTGATCAGTTGAGGGGTCGATGTCCAATTTGGAACTCATTCAAATGCAATCAATCTCAGATTCAAGTTCAAGCCAAATATTTTCAAGCTCAAGTGCAAAGCCATTCACGCCATGATGTGCAAATAACAGAACTCATTTTATTAAACTTTAGGGTGAAGCCCCCCGATCAGCATTACAAAGAGAGAAAAAAAAAATTCAAAAGAACAAGGGAAACTCTGAATCATTGGTGCTACTTCCTAAGAAAAAATAGAAAATGAAAAAATAAGAAAAAGAACAAAAGAATAAAAGGAGAAAAATTGAAAAAAATACAAAAAAAAAAAAAAAAACGGAGGGACTTTTTCTCGGATTCCGACAACAACCTGGCAGCAAAGATAACCAACTTCATTGGTAGACAACTTCGTCATTTGACTCTACCGTCAATTGCCTCACCACATCTTCACTCTCGGGAGGCCTTTGAAGACTCCGCCTCAGTATTGGCAGAGCTTCCGAAAGAAATTACTCCCGTTGGCCGTCAAATGAGGAGCACCAAGGACCTCTGAATCGGGCTGCAAAGGTCATCTGACGCTTCAGCTCTTTGTTTTGCTTTTTCAAAATGCAAATCTCTTCTCGAGCATCATTGTACATACGCTGAGCAAGGAGAGTTGGGCGTTTAATTGATGTACTTTACTTGTCCTACCTTGCAGCCGATGGGTTAAATTAGAGATCGCAATCACGGTCTCCACACAAGACTTCAATGTGTAGTGGTTAGCATCGATATCATATTATGCTGCCATCAGTTGCTCAACTGATAGCATAAGAAAACTGAGGATAGGGACACTCTGTCGAGGCTTAGAGGAGCTGGTAATCTTGATTGAGGAATCATTAAGGTTAGGGAAGTATAGACACCCCATTTTGATCGGCTCTAAGACTTGGACATTTTCATTTGATTACCCATTGATGACAATCAGAATGTGTTTTTCACAGACTTCTCAGTAAGAGAGATGGAATTTGAGCTTTAATCCCAACCTTCACACATTTTTAGCCAAATTATTTTTCATCCAAAATTCACCAATCTTCACTACCAAAAGAATCTTGGATTTTCAATCTCCATTGCCAAATTCCTTACCCCATCATCCCCACTCACCGCCTACTTTCATAATCACACCCCACCATCCCCATTCATCATCCATTTTCCTAATCACACCCCACAATCCCCACTTACTATCCATTTTCATAATCATACCTCATATTCCCCACGCAACATCCACTGTCATAATCACACCCCACCATCCCAACTCAACATCCACTTTCATAATCATACCTCACAATCCCCACTCACTATCCACTTTCCTAATCATAGAACATCATCACCACTCACCATCCACCTCCATTATACATTGTCTCCCATTAGCTCCATTATCTTCCCTAAATGCTCCACTTTGTCCTCCAATTTGTCTTTCACCATTGCCCACTTGCATTGCCTATATAATAAGAGCTCTAGTCTTGAGTTCGAGAAAAAAGAATTAGAAGATAAGTGTAGAGAGAATGCTAAATTTGAGTTAGAATTTTAGAGAAAAGAAAGCCTTGAAATAAGAGAGTTGTCTTGCCAAAATATTGAAGTTGCCAAGCCTCTTGTTTGTTTGCCCAAGTCTTATGGCCTTGTCAAAAAAATTATCTTCGGGCTTTGACATTTACTTACGTCATGAAATGACTTCGAACTCTGTCAAAGAGAGGCAATTGTAGACACCCCATTTTGATCGGCCCTAACAGTTGGGCGCTTTCTTTTGATTACTCGATGATGAAAATAAGAATGTATTTTTCTCAAAATTCTCAGTAAGAAATACGAAATTTGTGTTTCATTTCCAACTCTAAGCCTGTTTTGGCCAAGTGTTTAAGTCTTGTTCAAAACTCTCTTTTGAAACTTTCTTTCCGCGCTTTATTCTGAATATTTTCGTAGTGTTGTGAAGCTGATTTTTAAACTTCAAAATAAGACTTTTTCTAAGGAACTTAAGCAAAGAACAATGTGGAAATAGGAGGAATGATAATAATTCTATCGAAAAATCCTGTTTCTTGCAAACTACTCAGGCCACGGCCAAATTTTTTAGGCGGTCAACCAATTCATTGGCTGGCCAGCCAAATTATTTTGCCAGCTAGCCACAAAATTGGTCAGCCAGCCAAGAAATTAGCCAGTCGACTAATTTGCCCAGAAACAGGGCAGTTTCGGTAGAATTATTGTTGAATGCATGTGGGTCATGCCATTATAACTGTTATTGATACATTAAGTGCATGAGATACACGCCCAACTGTAGACTGCCCAAACTCGCTCCGCGCGCGAAGGCGCTAATTGTGTTCATAGCTACTACAATTCGGACTCCTATCACGGTTCTGAATCTAATCTCACAAAATGCAATATAAGACTGATAAATCACCAAAGAGTCCAAATCCGACAAATCGTTTTTGAAAAACTGATTTTAATCAAAAAGCCCCAAACATTGACTGCTTTGCCAGATTTCAGAGTCGCCACCTAAATATTTTGTTTTTGAAAAATTTAGGAAACCCTGACTCGTGCCTAAGGCCACATGTCCGTCATCACCAAAGTTGTCTCGGCTCGGGAATTTGGGTACAAGAGGGGAAGGTCACGAAATGAGCACCCCCGCTCGCCCGATCAAAGATCGGCCTCTACTAACATAGTATGTTGTTTTTGAAAACACATGTGTTCTTATTCCGGTTATTTAGCTAACTTACTACGTGATGCGCATAGCACACAAGTATAGACTAAATTGCTCGATTTGGAACAAAACATCTCATGTTTGTCTTTCGAAAATGGTTTGAAGATACTACTCGCAAGTAGGCTAAAATGCAGATTTGCCACCCTCAAGTGGGCTTAGAAAACATGTGTGCCACTCCGCAAAATGGGCTTAAAACTCACATTTTGATGAATTGTTCCAATTCGAACAATGAAGCCTCCATCCATAGGCATTCATGCAGTTTATCAAGTAAGCAAATAGCCTCATGGCAAGCATGCTGTCATGGCAACACTTACACACATGCAAGGATGCTAAAGCGTAAACACTCACAGTGTACTCCGAGCCAAAACAGAAGCTAGTTAGAAATCATATATGATCCTAACTATGTTAAGATACCTAATGCAACACATGAAAAAATGCAGCTAAAATAAGCTCGGCTATCTAGAATGGCATATGAATGCAACACTTGATAACATGCTTCGAAACACGTATTCAAAAAAGTGTATTAAAATACAATGCAGTTTGAATAATACGCTGAGCTCGGTGCATGCAAGACAAAATGAATGATGCACACATGCAAACATAAGAATGCTAATTGAAAGATGCCCTAAAACTAACCATCAAAAGTTGGTAAATAAAAGGGAGAAAGACGTGGGGTTGGAAGACATTTACACACACGCACACTTATTACAGCATTGTGCCCTCTCGAAGGAGGGTCCGAATAATAAGCTAACTAGCTACGCTAATTAAATTAATTATTACAAACCAAAACTAATTAACAATTCCTAGTTAACTAATTATTACAAAACAAATCGATTAATTAAGCACATTAACTAATTAAGTACAAAACCGACGAATTAGCTAACTAAGTAAAGCAGCTGAAGTAGTTTAAAGAGGTCCTCGGGGCGAGAGGTGCATGCATGCTCGATCGCCTCGCTCAAAAATCCATTGCTATGCCTAGAATTGCCTCTGTTTGCATTTGATTTGATCTCTGAAAAGTGCATTAACTTCCAGATTGCTTTTGCTCCAACATGGGGACCTCCTGGTGGGCTGCCGACCAGAAAAGGGGGCTGTAGACCAGAAAAAGTGGTCGGTCGACCACCCCTACTGGTCGGCTGACCAGTTAATTTGCCAAGCTCCAGTTTTGCTGCAACAGAGAACAACAAGGGGCATAGCAGTGTATTTGCAAGATATGTGTGCATAACCACCCTCCCTATCATTTCTCAAGCTCAAGGGAGTATGGTACTCGACTCTCGGGCCACCAACCGAGCATCGCAATGCACAATGGCCGAAAAGCCAAGTTTGCACAAGTCAATGTTAATGAAAGCACAAATAACACATAAAGGCCTCCACCTTTATCATGCTTGATCAAGAGGGTCGGCGACTGAGAAATGCTACACGTTTCATTACTTTGAGTATGAAACGTGCGACATTCCTCGTGTTTGGATTAACGTCCAATCCAAACACATGCAACGAAAACAAGATGATCAACCCTCAATACTAAAGTGACATGTGCAAGACTCTATCATATGAGCAATGCATGCATGGCATGTTTAAAAGCTAAGGCATCAAAGCTAATGAAACATATTACACATGAGGCATGCACTATCAATCTCAAATGGTCAAACTAACCCCGGACAGAGGTCGAACATGCCAAAACAGTGGCTGAAATATGTTAAGATCAAGGCATATAACACAAGGAGAACATGCTCATTTGATGGCTCATTAACAATGCACAAAGACACAACTCTCAAAAGCTCTCAAGGAATGAAAGAAGTGAGAACATGACACACGTACATGCTCTAAAATAACATGTTAAACGATGCCCAAACATGCAACCATCACAAATATAGCATAGTAGGGTGCTCGAAACACAAGACTAACTAAGGTACTTGCACCATAGCCATATCAAGCAAGCCCCAAAGGGCCAAGATGACTCAAAACAGTCTTAAGGCTGGTCAAAACAATGCCAAAACATGCATGGAGTAGAGCTAACACATGCTAGAATGGGAGACATAAAGCATGACGCATGCAAGGCCAATGAGTGGGATTACACTACACATACCAAAACCAAGCATGAGATAACTTCACCAACAAAAATCAGGGTTGTAACATGGTAAAATAACACCAAAAACATGCTAAGATGGTAGCCCCAAAAGCTTAGGCAAGCATGCATACATATTGGCTCATAAGTGAAGCATAAGGCTCAACCCTCAAACACAACAAAGGGATGATAAATGCGAGAATATGGCAAAGGTATATGGTCTGAAATAACATGCCAAATGATGTCATGCCATGCAAAAAGCTCAAATATGACATGCTAGAGGTCTCAAAGCTTAAGGCTAGCAAAGCCAAATGCACTATAGCTATGCAAAGCCAAGCATGCACGACCAAGACCACTCAAATCAGACCTAAAGCATGTTAAATCAAAGCCAAAACTGTACTGGAGTAAAGCATACACATGCTAGATCAATAGGCCAAAACACCAAACAAGCTAGGCTAGTGAACAAGCTTGCACTACAAGTGCATAAACCATGCAAAAGGTGACCTTGTCGATCAAAATTAGAGCTAAGGCATGCCAAAATATGAGTAAAAGCCTGCTGGAGTGGAGCCAAAAACATGCTAAAATGGTGGACCAAAGCATGGAGCATGTTAGGCTAACTAAGAGGATTGCACTATAAGTACATGAAGCATGTAAGAAGCAACCAAACTAACCCAAAAAAGAGTTATATCATGGCAAATAATGGCTAAAAACATGCTTGAAATAATAAAATTCAAGGCACAAAGACATGCTACTTTGCAAGGCCACAAGTAGGATTACACTACAAGTGCAATAAGCATGCAAGAGGTGACCAAGACAGCCAAAAACAGAGTTAAGGCAGGTCTGAAAAGTCACAAAAATGAGCCTAAACAAAGCCACTAAGAAGTAGAAACACATGCTCTTTTGATGGGCCATCAACATATGCAAACAAGAGAAGAGGAGGGGGGACAACCCCCACCTATTTGGGACCTCAAAACCACATTTCTACCACTAAAATTCCTTTGAGTTTTAGTGGTAAGAAATCCAAAAAGAGGTGGTCCCAAAAGCTTTAAAAGATAGCAAGAAGTTAAGCAAATAAGGCACAAGAGAGTAAGAGACACCCCTAACTTAAACAAGGCCTCAAACAACCTTTTAAAACACTTTAAAACAAAGGTTTTTTAAGTTGAAGGTTAAGCCAAAAAAAGCATGCAATGGTGGCTAAGTTTGCAATCAAAACAAAGCTTTAAAAGGGGGAATAGGACTCACCCTTGAAGAACAACAAGAACAACCACTTCTGAGGCAAAACCAAGCCAAAATCACTCAAATGCAACCTCCAAGAACCTCAGCTCAAGAGTGAAGGTGTTTCACTAGGTGTTTAGTGTAAAAGTGTGAACAAAACTCACTTTAAGGCACAAATAGCACAAATAGAGAGAGAGAGAGAAATCAAGAGAGAGAGAGATATGTTAGCCCTAATCCAAATTTTTGAACCTTGAACAAGAGGGAGTAAGCTCCCTTATATAGAATTCATGCCTCAAGCTTGTTAGACAAGCTAGAGGCTTGGTGCAATCCCTTCATACACATGTATGGAGGATGCTTTCTATGCTTAACAGCCGGCACAATCGGCAAGAAAAATATCTGCAGAAAGTGAAGAAAGGCCGCCGACCAGTTAAAGTGGTCGACCGACCACCTCCCCTAGTCGACCGACCACCAAAAGTGGTCTACAGGGAATAAAACTAGTTGGCAAGGGAGGAAGAGGGTCTACAGAGAGAGTAAAACGTGGTGGCAGGCTGCCGACCACCTTAGGTGGTCCACAGACCACCCACCCTAGCTGACCGACCACCAAAAGTGGCTGGCAGGGAAGAAAATTGGTCTACAGGGGGGGAAACTGGTCTACACCCCTGTTCCACCCTCCAGGCAAAGGGTAACAAGGTTTGTTTAAAAACAAACCAAAAGGAAGAAAGACAAGAGTCCGTAGGACAAGGCACTCAGTCGGAAGCCCCGAAAACTAGTCTACAGGCCACTACAAGTGGCCTACAAGAGGGAAAGGTAGCCTACGGCTACAAAAAGTGGCCTACAGGCCTCTGTCTCCCTCTAGGCAAAGACAGCAAGGCATGGTCCAAAAACCAAGACAAAAGGAGAAAGTTAAGAGGTCCCGAGACAAGGCACTTAGCCAAAGGTTCTGAAAACTCGAAACGAGCACAAACATGCACAATCATCGAGCTCTCAATCGATGATGTCTGAGTCTTAAGGTCGGTCAAAAATGAGGTGTCTACACCAACCCCCTCAATTATCCTCCATTGGTCTCCATTGTCAAAAGGGAGTTTGTCTTCTTCCAAAAGGTTGTATCCATTTCAACCACCCTTAACGCCCATCATCCTTGTCTCCCACATTCTCTCCCACCTCCTTGACTTGGCCTTCCATCGTTGTCTGTATGGATGATCAGAATGTATAAGAAGAAGATGAGGAGAAAAAGAGGGGAATGAATTAAGGGATAAATAAATTAAGAGAAAAGAGAGAGAGATGGAGAAAAAAAGAGAGTTTTCTAAGTTTTGACGCAAAACTTCCATATACACTGATATTCCATTTTCCATGCATCAAAACCATTCCAGAATTCTAAGAGAGCCAAATTCTTGAGCTTTGATTCAAAAGAGAGTGAGTATTGTTGAAAGGAAGAAAAAAACAGAGTTAGGACAACTCCCCTCACACGCGTTAAACAACCCAAAAACACCATTCAAACAAGAATTTCGAATGTTCAAACTGAGAATTGAGAACATACTTCCTAAACTTGAGGGTGATCAAAAGGAAGTTTAGAAATCAAATCCTTTCCTTGGAAGGAGAATTTTGCACACTTCCATTTTCTTGCATTTTCTTCCTCATATTGCTTTTCTTGCTTCAATTTCATATTATAAACCTGTCGTAAACTAACTTATCATGACCCAAATCCACCCATACAGGTTTAGAGTCATGACCGACTAGTAATCCTGGATTACCTACAGCCTCTATTAACAAATTTTAAAATATTTAACTAATATCGAGGCCTGAGGCGGAAGCAAAACAAAAATAATAATGTCCATTGAACTTATGCATACATGATAACTGAAATACTTAAAACAAGAATTCATAATGCACCTTTATATATACAAATCTCACACATGTATATACATAAGACTTTTAACAAAATACAAAGCTTAGCAAAATAAAACTAAAGATGGAGGCACTGCTTGGATGGCTTGACAAAGTGGCGAACTCCGAGATAAACTCTAATGTCGATCTTCAAGTTGCTCACCTACACACACACACACACACACACACACACACACACATATATATATATAAGAGTGAGTTGGAACCCAATGAGTAATAACAGCAAAAGGGATTTCAATGAATGAAGTTCAATAGATCAAAATATAATTTCCATTTCACAAAAGATCCATTTCCTCGATCAACAATTCATTTAACAATGAATCCATTATATCACAATAGCAATAACCATTCAAATCAATTTAAGTAATACATCCAATAGAGTAACAATGTGTCAATATCAATAGGACCACGACGGGTCAATCCAATGGAACCACAACGGGTCAATCAATATATCATATTTCAATGTGGACCATTAAAGTCTAACATCAGAGATCTCTGTGTTTCAATTAATCCAATGGGTCATGGTATTGTTTCCCCTAGACAAGGGCCTATTATATTAATGGGCCTATTATATTAATGGGCCATGGTATTGTTTCCCCCGAGCAAGGGCTCACTAAAGGATGCCATAAATACATTTTCAAAAGGGAACTTCATTCATTCATAGAAAATAGCGTTTCAAACATCAATCATGTAACAATTTCAAAGGTAGAGATAACACTGAACATATCTTTATAAAGTTACTACTTACAGTGGGTTTGAACGAATATTACTCTTTGAATGTCCAACCTACACAAAGCACATAGCAAAGCACACATTGAAACATATAATTCGAACAAACACCCTTTATCTAATCCAATTTCTTATATTGGGTTCTTATCATAATTAACTCTTAATTGAATTTTTGCTTCTCTTTCTTAACCAATTGACTCATGTGAATTTCTAACTGATACTCCTTTAATGGGGCCTAACTCATGCTAAAAGATGCTCGTGAAAACATGAGGATGGAAATATGAACTTAAAACAATTTTCCGAAATATACTAAAACAGAGTAGTTTGCTCAAGCGAACCTTTGGTCGCTTGAGCGGTGACTACGGGTTCTAGTACTTTGATTTGCAAAAACAAATTCTGGATGGCCTCAAAATTTTCTCGAGCAGTAACTTTACCGCTCGAGTGGTCTGTAATTTTCTGTGTTCCAAAAATCAACAAAAATAGTTTTCAAACACGTTTTCAAAACTTAGACTCATGCATGACTCAATTTGAACATGTAGTTTTATTAATTAATATGAACCCGTGACTAATTTTTAATTTCTAATACAAAACCTCTTTGATTTGTCAATGTTAAAACCAAAATTTCATGAATATAATGATTTCAAAGCTTGGTTCATACATGGCTTGTCTAAAAACATACAAACTTTTAAATAATCAAGAAAACATGATCAATTTTAAACTATTTATATCAAAACCCCTTTAATTTAAAAATTAAGCTCATTGTTCATAAACTCATAATTTTCCAAAATTTAGTTCTTATTTCATTAAAACATGAAATCAATTGTTAGAAATCCATGATGCATGCATAATTAGAGTATTGAAACTTATAAAATTTGTTCATGCATGTAGAAATGAAATTCAAATTTATGCAAGATTACAAAAATCAAACTCAACATAATTAATTCCCAATTTAACTTCCATAAATTTGAACCTAACTGCATTTCTTCATCATCTTGTTAATTGTTTTTTAATTACATGAAATTGAACCTAATTACTTCTTAATTTCAGCTTCTAGATGATTTATCTATAAGATTTGAGCTTTAATTCTTTACCTAGAATTCTTGATCGATGAGTTTTTTGATGAATTTTCCTTTCCTTTCTTTAAAACCTTGCTTACTCTCTCTCTCTCTCTCTCTCTCTCTCTCTCTCTCTCTCTCTCGGTTTACTCCAGCCGAAGGTAATGAATAGGCATCCAAGACTTCCATCCTTTCTTGACTTCAACTCTTTCTAACTCTTTCTCTCTCTTGATGCCAACATAATAAAAAAACAATGGGCTCCCCTTTTTTTGAGTTTTGCCAAGTCCTCTCAAAGCTTCTAGACTTTACCCAAACATACATCAATATTTTAATTAGTTTGAGTAGAATTAGATTAGTCATTAATTATCCATTAGCTTAATTAATGCATTAGGCTTCCTTCCAGTCCTTCATCGGACTGGATGGTACTGTTAGGCCCGTGAGAGCCCACCATGGGTCCCGTTTCGATATTCTGAACCATTGAATGTATAGAACTCATCGAGTATTATATGCTTGTAAAAAATCACGTTAATCGGATATTGATAGCTATGTGATCAAATCAAATTTTTGTTAGCAATTTATTTTTCGCCATCCATTTTTTTCCAAACAAAACTGATTTGATCACATAGCTATCGATATCTAATCAATGTGATTTTTTACAGGCATATAGTACTCGATGATTTCTACACATTGATCAGTTCAAATTATCAAAATGGGACCTATGGTGGGCCCCCACGGGCCCAACAGTATCCTCTAGTCCGATGAAGGACTAGAGGGAAGCCTCATCCTAATTAATCACCTCTTAATTTTAATTAATCTTGATTAATCATAATTTAATTAATCATAACTAATTACAAGTTTTACATAATTTAACTAGTCTGATTGATTTCAATTAAGGCCCAATTAAATATATTTAATCTTTACTATTCTAAATCAGGTTTTTAATCAAACTCCCAAAAGACTCCAAATATCAAATTAAACTTATTGTCATTATCAATTTTGGTTTCTCAAATCATTAAGGCTTTCAATTCCAAATCAAACCCAAAATCTCCATCAATAAATTACATATTCAAAATGGACACCTCATAAGTAAATTTAATCCATAATAATCACAATTCTCAATTCTTATAACTTAATTAAATCCAATTCGGACCCAATTAATCAAATCTCAATTTTACTAAACTAAATCGAATATTTAATTAAACTCTTATATGGTCCAATACTTAAGATTAAACTTATTCAATTCATCAATATTACATCTTTAAGCCATTTGGACGTTCAATTTCTAATTTCAAAATAAATCTTTAATAGAATCATATATGAATCAGATTCCATAATTCTTATAAATCTCAAATTAAATCAAAATAATAACTAATTAAAATCCAAATCTCATTAATTAATTAAATGTAAAATATCATACGTGGTGGGGTCGTCACATAACTGGAAGTGGTTAGTTGAGTCACTTGCATATTTTTCATTTGTTTTTCTAGTGTTTGAAGCAAAACAAAATTTTTGCCCTACCTTGATTGGTCGATCAGCTCATCTTTTGGCCGGCCAGGCACTTTCTCCTAGACAAAATCTAGCAGCCTCTCGGCATTGACCCTAACAGTCTCTAATAGTCTCCGAAGCCCCTCTACAGATTTTGTTTTTTTTTTATTTTTATTTTAATTAGAGAGAGTTGTGAGGATATTGTGTTGTAATATTTTTATTCCACTCATCCCTTATTTGGATTTGTAATATTCAAAATGATGTAATAATTCCCCACTCTCGCTTCTTTCTATCCCTGTCCTTTATTTGCTTTCTTTATTTGTACATATGTAGTATATATGTTTAACATTATATCCATGCTTTGTATCCATGTTTCATTCCTTAAGATTTGGCTAAATTTGCATATGTGGATTTATTCGATTATTATGTGATTTTGTGCGCTATCTTATGTCTTGAGATGATTCGCATGTCATATAGCAAAAGCCGGATCTTTAGTTACATTTCAGAAGTGAATTGCATTAGGATTTTATATATAGGATCATGTATGTTTTTACTAACTTTGTTTTGTAATTGTTTGTAGGACGTTGGCAAATATGTAAGTTTTTGTGCTTTAGTATCCCGCTTGTACATGTTTTTTTACTATGTTTAGCATCCTACCATTTGGCTATTTGCTTATTTGATATATCTCTATGCATGCTAGTGGGTAAAGGTTGTGTTGTTCAATTTAGAATAAAATTGATTTTCATGTGTGTAAAACTCAATTTTTTGCGTTTTGTACGCTATTCAAAACATTTTCAAAATAATGAAATCAAGTTGTTCCAAATTGAACGACACAATCTATATTTGTTTGGCTTCACATAGTAAATTTTAGGATTTACTAAATAAATCAGAATATGAACACATAAAGTTAATAAATTTTATATCATGACTTAGTAGAGGCTAATCTTTTGGTCGGGTGAGCGGGAGTGCTCAATTAATGACCTTTCCCCTTCATACCTAAGGTTCTGAGCCAAGCATCCTTGATTACGACGAATAGTGGCTTAGGCACGAATCACGGGTTTCCTAATTTTTCCAAAACATTAGGTAGTGATTTTGAGATCTGATGACGCAATCCATTTCTAGCAAAGATTTTTGCAATAAAATGGATTCTATAAAAGTTGTCAAATCTAGATTCTCATCTATGTTTCACATTGCACTCATGAAACTAGATCGAAGAAACCGAGAGTTTAAACTGTTTAACGAGTGTGGGTATCTCCCGGACGATGTTACACCAATCCTTTATTGGTTGGAAAAATGACTTTTTTTTATTTTATTCTTTTAGCCCTGCCCCATGGCTAGAGGGCTCTTGAATTGTTATTTATTTTTATTTTTTTGAAGGGTGTCATGGAGGTCGAAGCTAGGGGTGTAAATTTGGCCTGGCTTGGCCCGATCCATGTTGGGCTTCGTGGGCTCCCGCAAAAATTTAGGCTTGGTTGAGCCGGCCCATGGGCCAAAACATTAGGTGCAAATCCAAGCCCAGGGGTATTCGGGCCTTTAAGCGGGCTAGTGGGTTGGGCCTCGAGCCGACCCGGTGGACCTGGGCCTGACCTCTGTCTTGGGTAGGCCTGACCAATTTTTTTTTTGTTTTTTAAAATTTTTTCTATCAAAATTTTATTATTTTTCACTAAAAAATACACTTGGCCTTAGACGGGTTGGGTTTTGGGTTGAGCCTTAAGCGGGCCGATGGACTGGGCCATGGGCCGAGCTAGGCCAGGCTTCAAAATGATGGCCCAGGCCCAGCCCAGAGGCTCGGACTGAGCTCGGGCCTGGATCTAAACGAGCTAGGCCCACCCCGAATCACGAGCGGGCTTCGAGCCGCCTACAGACCGCAAGTCATTTTTATACTCTTAGTCGAAGCCCAAATAAAGAAAGACAAAACAAAGACGTAAAGAAGAAAAAGAAAACTCAAGTAACAGCAAAACTGACAACCCTGACATGCTGCTTATTACGCCATAGAAATTGGTCTAAATTTGCTGGAGCACTCTATAGCAGTTGATTTACTTGTCGCGATTGCTACGCTTCCTTTGCTAACTCGTCCGCACAAAAATTTACATCACGAGGAACGTGGCAACCCTCATAGCACCACGCTTGATCCAATAGCTTCCAAATCTGCTATCCTAACTCCACTTGCGGGTGCCGTTCATCTACCTCACGAATCAGTTGAACGCTTTCAAGTGAATCTATCTTTGCCAACACAAAACAAAATCCCTCAGCCCAGGCAATCTGCAATCCCCGCAATATCGCCCATAATTTCATTTTATTTTAACCTAAATATGTTCTAAAATTTGTCCTTAATATGAAAATTATATTTGACATTATTTTCAATGCATATTATGAGAGAAAATTTTGAAATATACTTGTGAAGAATATTTTTCTTTTACTTGATAAATGTCAATAAAATCCATTTAAATCATGATGAGCCAAGTAGTATATTTTGTAACAAAAAAAATCAAAAGATAAAATTTTACTTTAGTTTCAGAGTAAAATTTTACTTTAGTTTTAGAGTGTAAAATTTTACTTTCATACAGAGTAAAATTTTATTTTCATGCAGAGTAAAATTTTACTTTAGTTTCAGAGTGTAAAATTTTACTTTCATACAGAGTAAGATTTTACTTTCATACAGAGTAAAATTTTACTCTGGTTCTGTCAAATGAAAAAAACAGAGCAAAATGAAATTAGATCAAAAACAACAAAAATAAATCAAAAAAAAACAAACAAACAAAAACAAAATAAATTAATCAACAAATCAACATATCTAATTGAGAAGAAACACTTCTAAAACTCCATCAACAATCACAAATCTCAATGAAAATAATACATGTGTTCAACAACACTCATACACACAAATATATATATATATATATACATATACTCTACTGTTCCTCATTCACATCCTTCCCAACCTTCTGTTCAACTTCTTTCAATCTCGAAGCTTCAGCCTTCGCATTCAACTTCGCAAGCATCTCATCAACAACCTCATCATGTTTCTTCTCCGCTTCCAATTGAGCCATCTCCACCACACTCCGAATCTCCCCCATCTGCTCCGAAACCCTAGCTTTCAAATCTCCAAAGAGCTTATTCAGATCTTGAGACAAAGAGCTTATTCCTTAGGTGCAAACAACGAAGCCATTGATTGAGGATGAACTTTTGCTATTTTGATCTTCTTATTGTTTCTATGGAGGCATTTGCTACCAGATCTGGTCACTCCGACCAGATCTCCTTTGAAACCCTAGCCATGGAGTCATCATCTATGTATATGCAATAGTTGTATCAGACGAAGCTTGAGAGATTGAGATTGTGATTAGGGAAGATTTAATTGAGGGTATAATAGTCTGATAAAATATTTAAATAATAAATTTTGTCCTTTATATAAGACTTTATAATTATGAGGGGGGTTTTAAAAGTATAATTTTTTTCTTAGTCTTTTTAACAATAAAAGGAAGATAAGGGGGGTTTATAGCCAAATTTTCCAAACAAAATCCCTCAGCCTAGGCAATCTGCAATCCCTGCAATATCGCCCATAACTCTATTATTTTCATTTTATTTTAACATAAATATGTTCTAAAATTTGTCCTTAATATGAAAATTATATTTGGCATTATTTTCAATGCATATTATAAAGAAAATTTTGAAATATACTTGTGAAGAATATTTTTCTTTTAAAAAGTGAGCACTTGATAAATGTCAATAAAATCTATTTAAATAATGATGAGCCAATAATATATTTTGTAACAAAAAAAATCAAATATGGGCAGAAGTGAAATAAAAAAATTTCAATCTATCTGTGTAATGAATCAAGCACACCACATAAGATATAACTAAAAGGTTTTTGAATCATAATCAAATAATAATCACAATATGTTATAACTGGGTCACATGAAACACAATCAAAATAGGGTGTGTGTAGGAAAATGGCTTTTGTATAACCTTATTTTTTGCTAACTTTGAGCATTAATTAAGGTGAGACCAAGCATTATTTTTAACGTTTCTAATTGGATTCATGTTTAATGTTGCGTAATGAATAAATTCATGTATTTGGTTACTCAAAACCATTTCTAGATAAATGAGAATTCAATGTGCATTTTCAGGTTCGTGGAACTAGTTTTTTGGTGGGTTTCCTACACATTTGAGAAATGTGCTTGTCCCACATTAGAAAGGCTTGAGGTTTTGAAAGGGTTTATATACCTTATCTTGGGATACTTGGGATGGGCCCCAAGGGGTACCCAAGTTTGTGGAAGGGTGAGGTTATGGGTGAAGTGAGCTAGACCCGTTGGACCCAAAATTAAAAACCACATGCGTACCGCTGTCGCCATCCGTGCGGGCTAGGCTTGGGTAAGGGTGTGGGTGCGTGGTATGAGATTGGGTTCGACTTGTCTGGCCCAATATTTATCTTTTTGGGCCAAAAATAATTTTTATTTTTTAAAATTAAAATAATTCTGGTCCAGATTTTTTCTCACCCAAACAGGTCCGAGCAGGTTTCATACCTGTTGGTTTCCATCCGAAAAGGTTTGAATCTATTAAATCCTTTCCCTAACAAATCTGGAACTGTCCAAACAGTTCAAACAGATTTTTATCTATTAAAATCTGTCCGAACAGTTGCCTATCTGTTGGCACCTGTTCGAACAGCCACCATTTTGCCTATATAAAGCCTACTTCCAGCAATTCATTTCATTTCAATTTTTCATTAGAATTTTGTCATTCTTCTCTTTGTTTCTCTGCATCTTTTCTGCATTTATTTTTTAGGAAAAGAAAGAGAAAGTGTTACAACATATTTTGGTTCACAAGGCTTGGTTTTGTAGTGCTGCAAAATTCAAGTGTTAGTCGTTGCATCTTGGGAAATAGACGCTGTTACAACTCGAAACACTAAAGCGAGGGCAAAATCTACTTTAAGGAGATTGTGTCCAACACAAGCCTCAACATTATTTTCTGTAAGCTTTTAATTCGGAAAATAATTTATATAATTGTTTTTCTAAATTATTTTATTTTATTGTTTATTTAATTTATATATTTAATTTATATACACACTTTTGTGGGTATAATAATCTTAAAGTAGATTTCTTATTTTTATTTATTTCTACGATAGACAGACAAATATTTTGTTTCAGGAAATTAAATAGTAGTAATATACTGTTTAATTTTTTAAATAGTAATAATATATTGTTTGTGAAAAAATCTATAAATATATATTAGGTAATCTTGCTGAGGTACTGTAACAATCTCGATCTGTAGTTAATTACTAATCCGTAATTTAGGATGTTAATTAAGTGATTAAAATAAATTATGTGTTTATTGTGTATTTTGCATGCTATTTGACTTTCTATCTGTTAATCGTAGAAATATAGTTAAACAAATCTATTATGATATGAAAATCAAATTAGATGATAATTTTAAATCTCATAATTATAATTTTTAATTTTTAAAAAATATATTAATAACTTCGTATAAATAGATTGAAACCATACAAAATATATAGATTTTGAAGGCAATCATAAATTTCTAGCTATGCTCTACAACAATGTTTTTATTAAAATTAAAAGAATTTCTCAAGAAATTAATACAATTATATTTAAAAATAATAATTTAGTTTTTCACAAATTAATTCTTTTACTAGAAGTCATCAATAATTCAAATAATTTGCACATGAAAGAGAGTTATAAAACACAATTTGGGAGAAATTACAAAAAAAAATAAACTTTAGAGTTTGACCCTTATAATGAATTTATACCATTTTACATTAAGTTTAATAATTAAAATATCATTTTTCTATTGGTTTTACTTAATGAAAAATAAAGAAATTGTTTACATTGAAAACAAATTAAAAGTTTAGGATTGAAATTGATAAAATTAAAATCGCAGGGTTTATTTTGTTATTAGGATCAAATTCTTAATTTTCTTTTTTCTTTTTTCTTTTTGTAATTTCTCCCACAATTTGTATAAATTCATTACATGCATGGCTTCAAAACTTAAATAATTTCATAGTTTCTTAATTATAAGAAAACTACCACATATTAATCACAACAATTCATAACATAGGTAAGATACCAAGACTAAAAAAGTGCACCACTAGCAAAATGAAATGGATGGATAGCTAGCCCTTGATAAGTTCTACAATGTTAATTCTTGATTTGAAAATCAAATCTTCTTCTAACTAGCTTGAATTCGGCAAGTTTGCTTCGTAAATGTATAAAAAGAAAAAAAAGAAATATAGAAACAAGGAGACTACACAAAACACACACAATCTGGTAACTCAAAACCCAATAACAGATGTATAAAACTAGCAAGCAATATGAAACAATCTAAAGATGAAAAAATTGTAATGTAGAACCAAAAAAATAATAAAGGTCAGAATTCTACAACTCGTACAACCTGTTGGCTACATATTTTGTAAAAGCCAGTTACAGTTCGACACGTGGCATAGTAAGGGTAATAAAGGAAGGTTATTCAAGCCTTTAATCCTGATCGTACACGTGACAATAAACATTGGTCCTCACATGATCCGAGTAACACTAGATCAAATAAACGGGATGCAAGATGACGTGTCTTCAAACGGTTACTCATATTCAAATCTAAGTACAAGAGGGAAGCTCAACTGCCAGTAATGGCGTAATGGAGCTACTTGTAAGGAAGCATGACCAGCGATCATGGAGGAGCAGTTCGACAGTTCGAAGTGCAGTTCGAAGGTCATCACTGACGAGTATAAATAGCAGGGTAGCCCCCAGAAAGAGGGACGGACTCAGACCATACAAACCAGTCATTTACTTCATATATTTTCTTTCCAGTCATTTACATTTCCAGTCCTTAAATACCTGTTCTTTAAATACCTGCACTTTAAATACTCGCACTGCACTTCGATTCATAGGAGTAGCTTCAAGTAGATTCAAGTAGATTGCTGTTGTAAACCTCTCCGAGGCTGAGTTCGGACCGTTGTAAGTGTTCATTTTTATGAAATACTTCAATTGTTCTTCATATTACTGTTATTTCTCTTAATTTCTCCTAAGTCAAGCCACCAGTAAAAGTCCTCTTCATTGAGGCTGAAAAGAACTAAAACACAATCGTCTGATAATTGGTTGGCAATTATAATTTCTGTAAGGACTGATTGATCCTTGCTGGCACGCTCACATTCACAAAAATACCCTTCGAAAAGCCAAAAAGCCAACACAACCCAACGAATCTGAACACTATAATACGAGACTTGACTATCAAAATCAAATCGGGTATAAGACCCGAGTCATCACAATTTTGGTGTGTATGATTTATGAAATGAAGCAAGATGGGTCTAGCCCCATGGGTGTGAAAGACCCAAGAACATGGCCAAGACTGGATAATGGGTCCTTCAGTTGGTAGCTTTGATGTGAAAGTTGCCTTGATATTATAGAAAAGCCCTAATTTTGATTACTCGGATGTTGACGCGGGCCTTTTTTATTTAATTTTAGTTTGGAGTACTCTAAAAAAGTCAAAAAGTCACTATCGTATTTAAGGCACATTACCTTTCTACCACATCACTTCAAACTTAACCCAACCCATATTTCACAAAAAGTCATCACTTCAAACTTAACCCAACCCATATTTCACAAAAAGTCAAAAAGTGCACTTATTTAAATCATCCCAAACCACCTCAAAATAAGATAGATTTGAATACTTTTTCTAAGGTATATGATTTTGTCACATTTTCTAATAAAAATGAAGAAATACAAAGTTGGTAAAAAATTTAAGAGTATCTCCATTAAAATAGTTAAATTTTAACTAAAAGTTTATTTTTCTATTTTAGCTAATCATCTTTTCAAATATATTATCTAACAAATTCTCTATTCTTTATCTTATTTGTTGAGTCCTCTTTCGTTAACTACATATGTAACTAGTGGTTTGATATTCAATTAAACTACCTAGCCAAGATTGAATTTGATAGATTATATTTCTATAATTTTGTGCTATAAAATAACTAAGAGAATGTTCTAATGAGCTTAATAATTATGCTCTAAGTAATTACAAGGTAAAATAAAGGATTCTTAATAATAAATCACCTTTAAGTTAATTAAAATTTCTATCTAATTAAATTTTGAAAATTTGGTGCGTGACAAAAAAGTGAGAGTAGATTGTAGAGATAATAAATGTGACGATCTTACCACGTATAATAATTAGTATTTAGTTAATTAAGGAGATTTGAATTTTAATTGTCTATTATTTTAATATGGATTTATGAAAATTATGGAGACTGATTCGTATATGATTCTATTAAGAATTTATTTTGGAATTCGAATTCGAAAACTTAAATGGCTCAAGAGAGTATAATTAGTGAATTGCGTTATTTTAATTTTGA
The DNA here is from genome assembly GCF_004153795.1 of Camellia sinensis. Classification (NCBI taxonomy): domain Eukaryota; kingdom Viridiplantae; phylum Streptophyta; class Magnoliopsida; order Ericales; family Theaceae; genus Camellia; species Camellia sinensis. The sequence goes on along the minus strand of NW_021025169.1, from coordinate 1,428,304 downwards.
GTATCGGACCGTATAGGAGTTTAATTAAATATTCGATTTAGATTTGTAAAATTGATATTTGATTAATTTAGTCCAAATTGGAGTTAATTAAGTTATGAGAATTGGGAATTAAGATTAATATGAATTAAATTTATTTATGAGATATTCGATTGAGTATGTAATTTATTGGCGAAGATTTTGAAATTTAAGGCCTTAATGATTTAAAAAATCAAAATTGAGGATGAAAATAAGTTTAATTTAATATTTGAAACCTTTTGGGAGTTTGATTAAAATCTAATTCAGAATGATAAATGTAAATATAATTAATTGGGCTTTATTAGAAGTCAAATTAGACGAATTAAATTATGTAAAATTTATAATTAGCTATAATTAATTTAATTATGTGCTAATTGAAATTTATCAAGAGTGTTGCTTAATTAAATTAATCACAATCATAAATCAATTGTAGAATGGTCGTGGTATGTGTGCTGAGAAATTTTGGTGGGTGTTCTGAGAAATCTATGGGTGTGCGTGTATGTGAGTGCTGTATTGGGGGCTCAAGAGTGTGCGCGAGAAATTTTGGTGGGTGTTCTGAGAAATCTATGGGTGTGCGTGTATGTGAGTGCTGTATTGGGGGCTCAAGAGTGTGCGCGCGCGCACGTGATGTAGTGTAAAGAAGGGAAGTGTATTGTGAAGTATGTTGTGCTGAGAGCTCCTAAGTAAGATGTGTCGAACTTTGAGCTCATTTTGTCTTGTGTTAAGAAATCGACTCTAGAGAGAGAGAGAGAGAGAGAGAGAGAGTTCCAAAATTTGAAGAGAAGAAGAATTGTAGGAGAAGCAAAAGATTGGGCTAGAACTCTTCAAGCTAAAGACTCTAGGTAAGATTTTAATCCTTAATTCTTATAAAGAAATTATCTAAAAGTTGAATTCATGAAGTGTAGGTGAGGGTTCAAGGAAAAGAGTTAGAAAATTCGAAGATCTTCGAAGATCCTTGAAGAACAACTTCGAATTCTCTAGAAGATGATGAAAATCTGTTTCTTCATGATCATCAACAATCATCATCAACTTAAAAATAAAAAACTTAAAAAAAAATAATCTGAAACACAAAACACACACAAACATAACTATCGTCATCTTCATCATCAACAACTTGAAAAATAAATAAATAAATAAACAGATCTAAGTGATGATGAACTGGTGATCAACAACAATTTGAAAAAAAAAAACAAAAAACAGATCTGAGTGATGAAGTGGTGCTGTGTAGGGATGGCAATCTGAGACGAAGGAAGGAGTGCTTAAGCCGTATGCCGTCGTCTAGGTCAAACACCGGAGCTGCGACGGAGGCCGGATAGAAGTGGTGCTGCGACGGAGGAGGGAGTGATGTCGAAATCTGTGGCGGAGGACGGGCAGAGGCTGTGTTGTTCAGATCTACGGCAGAGGATGTGGTGGTGGAGGATCGACGGACTGAGGCCGAACAGAGCCGCCGTGGCCATTCTTAGGGTTGTGGTTGTGGGGGTTCTGCGAGAAAATAAAAGAAATGATTGTAATTTCTCTCCTGGTTGTTTGGTTAGATTTCATAAGAGAAATGAAAAGAAACTTTTTAGATATATTACCAAAATAACATAAAAGCCCTTGAGGACATGAGTGTCAATCATTTTATTTCTTTTATTTTTACAGGAACAAAATTAGTATTATGAAAATATAAAAATCTGTTGGCTTATTTTCTCTCCCAATCTCTCCACTTTTGGAAAGATTGAAGAGGGTTATAAGAGAAATGAATTTCTAATCTTGGGCTATTGGGCCTAAATAATTTAGTGGGCTCAAATTAGGGTTGAATTCATGAAGTAATTGGGATTAATTACATAAAATTTGTTAGGTGTCAAGAAGATGATGAATAGTAAACTAAGTTTATATCCAAGGTTGCATGTCTCATGTTTCATCATTTTTGAACTTGGTTTTGAAGGTCTTGCATACAAAAGAGTATATATCTTGCATGCTTTCAAAAAAATTCATGGCTCACACATTTAGGGCTGGTTTGGGGTGTCCTAAAAAAGTGCACTTTTTGTCTTTTTTGACTAAAAAAGACAAAAAAAAAATATGGAGGTTTGGGTTAACTTTTTGACTTTTTATGAAAAAATATGTATTAAAAAATTGTATAAAAAAAGTGTGTAAGAGATGATAAGAGAGGAGTGGGCCCCAGCCATACAACAGGCTGTACAACCGGCAGACTCAATTGGAGTTGGAAATTATTGGCTAATTTTTGTACAAAACATTGGACGGTTTTGTTTGGCCTGTGGTGGTCATCACGGGTCCCATTTTAATAATCTGAACCGTGCAATGTGTGTAACTCGTCGAACACTATGTACCTATAAAAAATCACGTTAATCGGATATCGATAGCTATCTGATCAGATCTATTTATTTTTCAATCATTAATTATAACACCATCCATTTGTTGTACATAACTGATTTGATCATATAGTTATCGATATCCGATCAATGTGATTTTTTGCAGACATATAGTACTCGACGATTTCTACACATTGAACGGTTCAGATTATCAAAACGGGACCCGTGATGACCCCCATAGGACGAACAATGGTGTGTGTAAAAACCACACCCAATCGTTTCTTTTTTCTCCACTGCCGCACACAGCAGCTGCACACGCATCAATTCGGTGTGTACTTTTTTTTAAAGAAAATTGATTTTTTAATTTTTTTTTGATGAATAGTGATATCTTTTTGGATTTTGGAGTAACTTTTTGGCTTATTTAGGATAAGCCAAACATGTTTTGAAAATCAAGAAGAAATAGAATCCAATTGTATGTAATTTTACATATAATGAAAAAAAAAGAATTAAGGTTAAGAAATAAAAAATTAATTTGGAAAATTTATCAAGTGAGTTTAATTTGTGTTATTTCTCATGAATTTGGACTTCATCTTTATATGCTTCAATGAATTTTTAAGAGATTTGAAGAATTAATTTCATGTTTGGGTATAAGAAGAATAAGTTTTGCTAAATTATAAATTCATAAACATTTTGATTTTAGAAAGAAATCAAACCACTTATAGTTTTGCTAAATTATAGTTTTGCTAAATTATAAATTAGAATCAAAATCAAACCACTTACATCAAAATCCCTTTAATTCAAAACTAAATTATAAATTCATGAACATTTTAATTTTAGTTTTGAATTAAAGGGATTTTGATGTAAGTGGTTTGATTTTGATTCTAATTTCACACATGCAAATACTTTTTTAAGAGTTTTATAACTTCAATTTCATAATTTAAAGGACATAGAAAAGAGTTAGAAATCAATTTTATGTGATTAGAAAGAAATTGACAAGAAAATAAAGAATTAGAGCTAAGCTCAAGTTTATGACAGTTAATTTATAAATTAATTATTTTAAATTTGATTTAGAAAGTTATGGTTAAATTAAACTCCATAAATTACATGCAATTTTATTGTGTATTTGATTTTGAAGAAGAATTTTAGAAACCATGAGTTCATAAGTTTTGATTCAAATAAATTAATTAATATTTATGTTTCACGATTTTGAGTTTGGATTTTTAAAGTGCTGTTGTATGAAGCTTTTGTATTGAATTTTATTTCAGAAATTCATGAGTCTCATGTTTAATTTCATGATTATTCTTCAAAGGAAAAGAAATTTGAAAATATTTGAATGCATGGAGTTTGATTTAAGTTTTGACAACTTGATGAGATTTTAAGCAAATGATTTATAAATAAATAAATGTTTACATTTTGTAAAGTGTTTTCAAGGTTTTGATCAAGATATGTGGGTTTAAAGATTGAAAAATACATTTGGAAACCATTGTTGAGAAATTCGGAATTTTGGAATTTTACAGACTGCTCGAGCGAGCTAATTGCCGCTCGAGCACACATTGAAGGCTTCTAGTACTTTTGCAGTCTTTTATAGACCGCTCGAGTGACTAAAGGCTCGCTTGAGCGAACAATTATTTTCAGCATATTTTAAAAAAATAGCATTTAGTTCATATTTTCAAACTCATCTCTTCCCAAGCATTCTAGACATGATTTATGACTCAATAAAGATTAATAAGCTGACAATCAACATTAATTAGTTGATTAAAGACTAAGTCATTAACTTAGTAGTAATTGATTAAGAAGCCAAGTAAGAAATTGGTTTATTCATAAAAGAATGATTTAGTAATGAAAGAATATGTGAAATAAGAACCCGATTTATTTGACTAAAGATAGAATCAGCGTAGTAGACCTTCAGATTATTTAGACAGAAGACAAGAGAAGTCAAGTTTGATCACGGAAGTAATATTGTGTTTCAATGTGTATATGTTATGTGTTGTGTAGGTCATGCACTATTGTCTTCCTGATCTGTCTAATCTGTTTTTGCAATTATCTGTGAGTAATAACTTTGTAAAGTTATGTTCACGTTTAAGTATTTTCCTCTACGATATGACAAGAAAAGATTTGTTTTCTAAAATGTTATATTCTGTATCAATGAATGATTGTCCATATATTGAAAAGTATTTGTGGCATCCTTAGCACATGGCCCTTGCTCGAGAGTAACAAAACCGTGGTTTATAAGCACAAAGCCCTTGCTTGAGGGTAATAATACCATGGTTTCATGGCCCTCACTTGGGGATAACAATACCGTGGCTTAAGTATGTTATCTGTTCCTGGTATCGGAGGTTCCTTCATGGAACTGGTCAAGTATGACCCTTAATGCTTTGTATCTAATCTGTTAGCGCTAATAGGTGTACCACATGATCTTATGCAAAATTTGAATATGAATATGAACATGTATATGATTTGAAATCTGAATATGCATAAGATTTTGTTTCTGATAAGAATCTGTTTCTGATATGAACTCTGATTTCTGACTCTGTGATGGATATCATTCATTAAAACCTTTTACTTTGTGTTAGATTTATTTATTTTGATGATTTATTTAATTATGTTTTAATTTATTTGAAAGAGAAAAATAGAATCCAAAATTTATTTTGATGATTTATTTAATTATGTTTTAAATCCAAAATTTATTTTGATGATTTATTTAATTATGTTTTACTTTATTTGAAAGAGAAAAATATAATCAAGATTTATTTTGTCCCATTATTTCTCACCTAAATCTTTATCCTAAATGTTGTTAGAATGTATTTAATATTTGATTAAATCAGGAGTTCAAATAGCCCAAAACAGAGGTTCAAACAGCCCAGCACAGCAGCAGTTCAAAAGGTTCAAGTGGAAGATATTCAAATTTGTACTGATGGAGTGGAAGATATTCAAATTAGTAATGATGGAGTACAACGGCTGTAAATAGTTATATATTTAAATGAATATAACGGCTATAAGTTTCATTATATATACCAAAACTTCTAATGTAAACAAGTTATAAAAAAAAAAAAAAACATAAAATATTCTTTGATCTATAATCACCCGCATCTATTCTCTAAAAAATTCTCTGAGAAGTGTTTTTTAATTTTTGTTTACATCCTCTCTCAGAAATTATACACTGAGCCTTATAGCATTAAGCTCATCTTTCCTGTATGAGATTTACAGAAAAATCAAAGCTTCATTTTATATATCTATCTTTGAGAGGTAATTTTTGCAGCTTTCTGTGAAAACAAAAACACCTGTTTTTTAATCTTGTAAGAGTGTAGTACACTCAGTATTCTTAACTTAGAAAGTCTGTGTAAAATTCGTGGAGGATTGTTTCATTTATAAAGAGGTTGCTAGCACCCCCGTGAAACTAGAGCATAGTGGAAAATCTCAAGTGAAGCTTGAGGAGTGGACGTAGGCCGAGTTGAAGCCGAACTACTATAAATTTGTTTGCATCTCTCTCCCTTATCTCTTTATTTTATTTAAATTGCTGTAGCTATATTTCATATTTTCACTATGCTAAAATCATTAACTGACATAGTTAATAGAATACTTGTTTTAATTATTTTTATTTCATTAACTATATTTATCTATTGTGCTAGTCATAATTTTTATTAGGGTGTTATTAATTTTTAATTGTAAAAACCTAATTCACCCCCTCTTAGGTTATCTTTTGGGTAACACTTTGTTATTATTCACTGGACTCCAGCTCACTGCATTATTTATGTATGTATGTGATCAAGCGCGTGACCAAGCTTAGAGGCGTTTGCTTGGAATCTGTTTTTGTCAGTCAATCTATGTGCCTCCTATAGAGGTTCCGGATATGTCAAGTGGTTATGGTTATGAGATAAAGTTTAAGTTGTGTTTTCTTGTTTGGTTAAACAAGTCTTTATTTATCTTGTAAATAAAGTTAAGTCCCTTTTTGTCTAATCTGTATATATAAGATGACGTGTAAGTATGTATATATAAAGTTTTAAGTTTTCTATCCCATATAAGTCTTGTGTATTTGTTATTTGCTTCCATTAGCACCTAATATTATGTTAATTTGTCTCAGAGGCCTTCGATAATCCCAGGATTACTAGCTGGTTATGATACTAAACCTGTAGGGGGCGGGTTTAGGTCGTGACAATAAATATATGTCTATCTATCTATCTAAAATCTATAATATTATAAAGAGAAGCCCCAACTTGGTATTTAGGGTGATTCTATTTACACACCATTAATACTCTCAGTACACACTATTAATAGATTAAGGACAACATGAGATGTATTCTATCGATTCAAAAATTTCATATTTAAAAACACAAAATACTCTTCACATACCATTTCTATAGGGTTTAGCGTTTTAACATATAAACATTGTATTAATTTCTTCATCATCTTCACCATTAACATACACTTATAATATTATTCATTATCAATTAGTTCACTTCATTATCTTCTTCATTATACTTATTTTTCAAACTCAAAATATTATTGTCTTTGAAAATTTAGGGTTTAAGAATAATAAAATCAATTGGTTTTGAAGATTTGCACATAATGAATGACTTTGAGATGGTTGGTTCCGATATAAACATTAAAAATGTTGATTCAAACATTGAAAATGTTAGTTTATGACTTCGTTTTTTGATTTTTTATCTATCTCGTTCGTATGTTGAGAAGATGAGTTTGTTCGTCGTGTTCCGATGATCAAAATTAAATTTTTACACAATGTTCGATTATTTATATTTGAACAAAATAGTTTTGTTCAAATTATTAAGATTGACCAAATATTAAATGTTTATACATAAAAAATTGAACATTTTAAGTTAGTTTGATTAAAATGAATTTAGTTTGATTAAAATGAATTAAATTTTTATTCATTGTTCAAATATAAATTTTTGACCACATTAAAGTTCAACTCAATATTTATGAACATGACTAATTTGATGAATTTGGTGTGTGTAATGGTGTGTATTCAAATAGTTAGTGGTGTATTAATATAAGGTTAGTAATGGAAAGTTAAAGTGTGAGTTTAGATATTTTTAAACCCTAAAAATTATTTTGTGTATGTGCTGAGAGTATTAGTGGTTTGCAAATAGAATCATCGTGGTATTTATGTCTCATTTTTTTGATTTCTCAAAATACCCCTATAGCAATTAGGTAGATAATTATGCCCTAATTATTTTTTTTTAATCTTTGAACTTCTAATTTCATATTTCAAATTCAATAATATAATTTATAATCTTATTTTTTTTTTCTTAAATAAAATGATCATGTACACATGTATCGCATGTGCCACCAGTTTTACAATTTCAATAAAGATGGTAGAAGTCTAAATGACATCTCTCATACCCTACGTACTGTTGTATTATTGAATATGAGAATTGTTAGGAACACAAAGAGTTATGTGCGCAAAATGCACAACCCTCTCATATGAGGGTAGACCTAACATGGACTCTATACGTGTAGGCCTCACTCTCATGTGAGAGGGTTGTGCATTCTGTGCACACAACTCTCTGTGTTCCTAAAATTTTCCATTGAATATTAATTCACCTATAGAGAAACTTTTTCTACAAAAATTTACCGTTTTAAAGTAGTTTTGAAGACAATTTTACACTAGTTCTAAAGGCATGATTTTATTAGAGGGCGAATTATACTAACAGTTCTTGTAGTTTGAGACTTATATCTTTGGTCTCTCACTCTTTAATTGTAATACATTTGAACATGAATTTTTCAAATAAGAACAATTGAAGATATTGTTGCTTCATCTCAAGGGCAAAATCGTCAATTTGATAAAATATAAATTAGTTTAACAAAAATAAATGTCAACAAATTATTTTTAAATTTTTAAAATTTATTTTTACTCACCAAAGATAAAATTATATAAAAATGATAAATCTTTTACATTTTTATTTTTTTTGTTTTTTACTAAATTAATTTTTAGTATGTGTTTGGATGATGATCATGTAATAGGCGGTTATTTTTGTTAATATTTTTATATGGTTATCATGTAATAGATAGTTGTATTTGTTGTTAATATATTTTTTAGATGGTTATCATGTAATGGATGGTTATTAGGCTTTTAATGTTTAATATATGAAATGTTTTTAGTTTTGAATTTTTTGATTTAATGAATTGGTTTAATAATGACATCATATTTGACTTTTGAAAAAATAAAAACTAATTTAACAAAAAATAAATATAAAAAAATTATTTCTATCCTCTCAAAGTTAAAATTATATAAAATTGATGTGTTTTTAATTTTTTTTTTCACCAATTTAATTTTTAACTTCTTAGAATTTTTTTAAAAAAAATAGATTCTGAAAATCAAATCAAACAGAATTTTATAACTAAAAGGCCATTATATTTCAAATAACATATAAGTTAATCAATACAAAATAAGTTGTACGACGATTTTGCCCTTCAAATAGAGCAACAATGTCTTCAATTGTCCACATTTGGAATGAGATTCAAAATTCAAAATCAAATGTATTACAATTAAAAGGTCATAAATCAAAGTGATATAAACTCCAAACTATAAAGACTGTTTGTATAATTCGTCCTTTATTAAAAAATTGAAAACATAAGTTAAAATAATACGTGGCTAAATTTACTCAAAATCTCAATTTCAAGTTCTATTTGGTTGAATTTCTTTCTTTTCTTTTCTTTTCTTTTTTTATTTTTTATTTTAAATTTCATATTCTTATACAAAAATTATAATTATTATTATGCAAAAGTATATTTTAATATTTCTTAGAAATAAATTAATTTCAATTTTTTTTTGAAAATAATTTTTAGGTTTGATTTTATTTGAAAATATAATTTTAAATTATGATTTCAAAAAGTAGAAAAAAAAAAAGTTTGAAAAGTACATCAATATGTTTTGTTTGAATTTTCATATTGTAGTTTTTTGCCTTTTTGACATATAAACTAGTTTGAAAAAAAATGAACATCAAAATAATATTTTTAAATTTTCAAATATTATTTTTGTCTCAAAAAAGGGAAAAAAAATGAAAATAACTAATGTTTTTAATTTTTTGCATTTTTTTTCTTGCAAACTAATTTTTAGTTTTTTTTTATTATAAAAATTAGAAAGCAATTTAAAAAGTTGAATTTCTTTCTTTTCTTTTCTTTTCTTTTTTTATTTTTTATTTTAAATTTCATATTCTTATACAAAAATTATAATTATTATTATGCAAAAGTATATTTTAATATTTCTTAGAAATAAATTAATTTCAATTTTTTTTTGAAAATAATTTTTAGGTTTGATTTTATTTGAAAATATAATTTTAAATTATGATTTCAAAAAGTAGAAAAAAAAAAAGTTTGAAAAGTACATCAATATGTTTTGTTTGAATTTTCATATTGTAGTTTTTTGCCTTTTTGACATATAAACTAGTTTGAAAAAAAATGAACATCAAAATAATATTTTTAAATTTTCAAATATTATTTTTGTCTCAAAAAAGGAAAAAAAATGAAAATAACTAATGTTTTTAATTTTTTGCATTTTTTTCTTGCAAACTAATTTTTAGTTTTTTTTTATTATAAAAATTAGAAAGCAATTTAAAAAAAGTTAATTATCTAAAAGTTTTATTGTCAAATGTTATGGTAGCTCAGGTCCTATTTAAGATTTTTTTTAATCAATAAGTCCTATTTAGTAAAACTGAGAATATTATCAGTTTTTCTTAATTTTTAAAACTAAGAACATTATTAATTTTGTATAGTAATGTTTCAGATAATTGTTTTACAAACTGATTAAAAAAATAGAGTATGAGATTAAACATTTTACCCTTCTACATATTAGTTTGACTTAACTATCTAATAAAATCCAGAAGATTATCAAATTTTTTTTTCAGTTTTAGAACTGAAAACATTATCATTTTTTTTTTCATTTTTAAAGTTTTTTTTTTTACATATCAATATTCCATCATCATGCTCCTTTATAGACACAATTTTTAGTTTTGCACAAAAAAATAATTCGATTTTTTCAAATTTTTCAAAAAAAAAAGTTTCTTTTTTGCACATAATTTTTTTTTTACTTTTTTCAATTTGAAAGTTGATGTTTTAAAGTTTTAAAAATCAAAATAAATGTCAAATTATCATATTCCTTTATAAATAATCATAAATGATGAACAATCATTGTTAGAAAGTCAATTTTAACTATTAAAAATTTAATGGAATTTGAAAGTCCAAAAAATCTTAAGTATGACTCAATGGAATATAATAAGTTCATAAATTATGACTTGTATGTAAATACCTCTTTAAAAAATTTAACGAAACAATGTATGTTTAAAATGGATAAATTATATTGACCTCCTTAGGTTTTAAAAAAAAAAATACAAGTTCAATAGTTTTAGTATAATTATAACATAAAAAGTTCAATAGTTTTAGCATAATTATACTAACATCTTTTTAGAAGATTAAAATGACTAAAACTAATGTAGAATGTGTGAAAATACAAAAATACAAGGTAAAATATACATGTTAATGTAAAATATATGACAATATCATTTTCTTATCCATGTATGACCAATGAATTATTGATGAAAATTGGTTAAATGTATTGTGAATTCGAACTTTAGAGGAGTATAATATAATTATACTAAACTTACAAATTTATTCACTAAACATTAAAGGAATCTAGTGTAATTTATTGTTTTAAAATTTGTTATTGAAAAGGTAAATTACATAATACCCCCCTCAGGCTCAGTTTGATTAGGATGAAAATGAAGGCCCAGTTTAATTAGGATGAAAATGATACAAAGCTAAAGAAATGGAAAAATAAATAAATAAAAAAATTTGAGCTTGTTTATTATGAAAATGGTGGAAGTCACAAAAAAATTTATTTTCTTGTACAACTCATAATAACATGATAATTAAGCTTATAGTTTCTTACCAAAAAAATAGAAAAATACAAAAAAGTTAAAAGATGTTATAAAAGTAATCTATACTATATATTAAGCAAAAGGAGATTTTTAACCCCCAAGACTTGTGGGAGCTTCAATATCCCAATATGAATTTTCTAAATTTTTTATTTAAAAAAAAAAACTCAACATTTATTGATTTGGTCAAAATCCCCTGATCATCATTTATTAACTTTTTTCAATCTACATGTCTTTCCACATGCCTACATTTATTGATTTGGTCAAAATTCCCTGATCAGCATTTAAAATCCCTCATACAAATAATTATAGATACAATCTGTGTATAGTTACTAGAGTACCATTTTCAACTTCTCTCATACACTATGGTTAGTGATAAGATTGTTAAATTATTTTTATAAAAAATCTTTAAAAACATAATTTATAGGGTCCAGCTTGTCTCAAGTTGAGATCAAGACTGGACCCATCCAATTCGCCCCATGGGGTCCATTTTTTGGGCCCGTTTTGATAATCTGAACCGTTCAATGTGTAGAACTCGTCGAGTACTACATGCCTCTAAAAAATCACATTAATCGGATATCAATAGCTATGTGATCAAATCAGTTTTGTATAAAAAAAAAATGGACGGTGAAAACAGTTGATAAAAAACTGTTTTGTTCACATAACTTTCGATATCCGTTCAACGTGATTTTTTTACAGGCATATAGTACTCGACGATTTCTACACATTGAATGGTTCAGATTATCAAAACAGGACCCGTGATGGGCTGCCACGGGCCCAACAGCACGGTCCAGTCCGATCTTGGACTGGACCAAAGCCACTGCCTAATTTATATATTAAAATTTTTTTAAAACAAATATAAATATCTATAATTATCCCGTGCATAGCACAGGTGATAGACTAGTATTATATAAGGAAATGGGATTTTTGACCCACAAACCTTATGGGAGCTCCAATATCTCAATCTTAATTTTTTAATTTTTTAATTTAAAAAAATAAAAAAATCTCTGCATTTATTAATTTTTCCCAACCCCCATACCTTTTGGGAGATTTAGTCAAAACTCCCTCATAATTAAACGTTAATGCATTAAAGACTAGCATAAACAAAATTCCTTGAAAATTCTAACACATATGATTATTATCAAAATATTAAACTTTAATATAATCTATATGTATCTATCTATCTATCTATCTATCTAAATCCATCTATCTATATCTATATCTATATCTATCTATCTATCTATCTATGTTTTCTATATATAAGGAAAATTGAGTTTCTAACCTCCAAGCTTTGTGAGAGTTTTAATATCCCAATCTTAATTTTCTAAATTTTTGATTTAAAAAAAAAAAAAAACCTCAATATTTATTGATTTGGTCAACATCACTTGATCAATATTTATTAACTTTTTTCAATCCACATACTTTTCCACATGCCTTTTGAGAGCTTTGGTCAAAATTCCCTTATACAAATAATTATAGATACAACCCGTGCATTGTTACTGCAGCACCTTTTTCAACTTCTCCGATACACTATGGTTAGTGATAAGATTGTTAAATTACTTTTATAAAAAATCTAAAAAAAATAATTTGTATATTAAAAAAAATCTAAAACAAATATAATTATCCCGTATATAGCATGGGTGATAGGCTAGTTAGTTATAATTAGAATTTCTATTTTCTTATAAAATTTTCATACTAATCAAATTTATGCAAGAAATATATTTTACTTTCTTTTTATTTTCTTTTACTTCACCCTCTATCTTTTTGTGTGAGTGATTTTTCGATCACACTGCCAACTCAGTAATCAGCGGGAGAGAACTGGTAGAATAGATGACACCTTGCTGACCTGCAACAGAAAGAGAAGATTCCGGCGGTGGTTCTTCCACCCGGGGGCACTCCGACGATCAAGTCAGTATATCTCTCAAAGATAATCAATAGTGCTAAACTCACTGTTCAGAAATTAAATTGTGTACCTTAGACCCATCGGGGGTGCCTCTCTTTTATAGTTAACTCCATCCTAGTCCCCATAGAAGCCTAGCTTCAATGGACTTCTGTTCAATGCTTATCCTGGACTCTTCAAGAGATAAAGATAAACTCCCTAAGAGTATTATCCTTATCCACACTAAAGTCCTTCCTCACCCTAGGACTCTTGTGCCTTATCCACTTATCTCGGATTCTGATATCTTTGGAGATAACCTCGGCCTAGCCGAGATCACCTGGGTGTCATAACCTAGACACGTGGCACCTCGACTGACACATCGGCGTCACCTTGGCCACATGTTAGTACTTAGAAAATATATCCCCAGAACTCCTAGGTTCTATTACCTTGGCATTCTGAGGTGATGGAACCTATATCGGTACTTCCTGCCAGTACATCGGCTTAAGCTGAGATCATCATTATAGGCCGACATGCCTCCTTAAGGTTTTTAAAAGTTTCCAAGATCTCCTTCACACGTATGAGCTGTCATGCATCACAATTCAACCGTTTTAGCCACGTGTCCTTCTCTTACTGGATCGTACTCGGTACGTGCTTCTAAATCGTCTCGCGCATGCGTGCGCCGTCTAACGCTCACGTTGTTTTAGGCGTATTAATTCTGTTTTGCTGCTGTTTCAAGTTTTAACAAAAAATTTTCCCCCTTTCCTTATTTCCTCATTTTTCTTCATCGTCTCTGAAGCTTTTTCTTTCTATCTTTTTCTTCCAAACCCTTCACTGTTCAAGCTTCCGAAGCTTTACAACTCGCTCCGTCCACCTCCTCCGGCGAGGTTCTTGCTAATCCTCTCTGTAGCTGCCGTTCGTCGGACTTCGGCGAACTCAACACCGGCTTCCTCTCTTTGGTGAGTTTACTGCTTCTCCTATTTTCAGTTTTTGATGCCTTTCATTACTTGTTACCATTACTGCTTTTTTTCAAACATTCGATTTGCGAATCATATATCTGAATGTGATTATTCCACGATTTTGCTCTTGCTCATGTCTTGACTGTACGTACTGCTTGCCAATTTTTTCTTGTACTTTTGCTACTGTTCCTAGCTTGTTACCCTTCGTATTTACAATGTTCTTGATAGTCCATTTTTGTTCTTGATTCTGAAGCGCGTTCTTGCTTTTCTGTTTTCCAGATTTGTGCCTTCAATCTTCGTTTCCATAGATCTAGGCTTGAGATTTGTTTGTAGAACTCAAAACAATTGTTAAGGAAAATTAAAATGATTCCTCACTAATTCTGTGTATCCTCCAACTTTAGCCGAGGTCCATAAAACCCTTTAGGAACACACCCTTCTAAAATCCAACCCCTTCAGTTAAGCCGATATCATGGGTATGTGGAAACATAGGGTAGACACCCCGATAAAATTAGAATACTTTAGGCAAGAGTTTTCCATCCCTACCGACGTCCATTTGAGGTTGGCTGGGGATGACAACTCCATCATGCCCACCACTGATTTTATGCCCTTCCCTATAGTGGCCTTTATCGAATGCGGACTTCGGTTCCTACTGAACACGCTTTTTCGTGAAATACTTCATTACTATAAGTTGAACCCTATGTAACTTGCCATCAATTCCTATCGAGTTATCAACGGTATAATTGCCTTAGCGAAACAAGAAAATGCTAGGATTACTTTAGCCGACATCCAATACTGCTACACCATGTGTGGCCTCAAAAAAGATATGGGCTACATTTACTACCTTAAGCCGAGGTCCACAGAATACAAAATCAGAGCCGACCTCCCAGACTCCAACAAGGGAGCTGGAGATGATTACTTCATTACCTCGGGGAACTGGGAATTCGCTCCGGACGAGAACCTCCATCTCTACCCTCTTCCTCGATCAGTTTTTGTAGAGGGCAATGGTAAGAGCCCTGTGTCCATATTACTTGTTTGTTTCAAAGTCTTCGATACTATATTTGTTTCTAATGTCTGTTTTTTTTGCAGCTCTTCCTCAGCCACCAAAGGGCTTCCGCCAGTCTTTCTTTCCCAGCAAAGACTTGAAGAAACTACTGAATTTGCCAGTCCACAAGCGGAAGGCCCCTCTGCTTCTCAACTTCATCCCTACTTATAAGTCGGCTCTTCCCGACATCCCAAAAAAGAAGAAGAAAAAGAGTCTGTCTCCTCCTTCTGCCACAACTCCTCAGACTGCTTCCACATCTCGGCAAGATCAAGGATCGACCTCTGATCCAGCTGAGCAGCCGTCAACCTCGGCTCTATATCTGATCTCGATATCCCAACGACAATGCCGGCGACGAACCATTTTTTTTGCCGAGATGGGCCGTCAAAAAGCTGTTGCAAAAGATCTCTTGGCCAGCATCCCATCAACCATCGACGCTCCACCAGCGCAATCTCAGCCCCCATGCGAAGCCGAAAAGAATAAAGAAGGCTTAGCCAAAAGCAAAGGTGACTCAGGTTGACACTGAAAATACTTTGCCAAATTTGAAATTGGCTGAGAGTGAGAAGACCACATCTGCTGCCGAAAAGAGGTCAGCCGAGGCCCAACCATCTGAATCCCCAAAATCAAAGAAGCCGAGGTCATCCACTGCAACCACATCGGGTTCTCGAAAGTAGGATTCCCCCCTAGGCTCCCGATATCACATTGGAGGATAAGCCAATTAGGGCTAGCGACAGCGCCGATGACATTAATGTTGGCGTTGCCCTTAGTACTGCTCTGCTCCTTCCCTGCGATCTCGACCGAAACGCCGAGTTGAGTGAATATGAAAACTATGCTCTGATGCTCTAGCGTTCTGTCCAGGTGAGTGTCTTTATTTGGTCATTTTTCTTTCTTTATTGTACTTAGAAAATTTTCTAATAACTTTTGTCTAGGTCACTTTCAAGCCATCCAACATGCTCATTCCTTCTCAATTCAGTCCTTTGAGAACCGAAAAGAACTGGCCGATAAGAAGAGAGAAGTTGCTAGTCTGCAAAAGGCCAACAAAAGCTTACAATCAAAAATGAAGAAGTTGGAAGACCAAGTTGAGGCTGCCATCAAGGCCCAAAATGTTGCCGAAGAAAAAGCAGAATTTGCCGAGGCCATAAAGAAGGTTCTTGAGTCTGAAAAGAGGGAGGTTGAGGAGAAAACGGCCCAGGCCCAGAAAGAATTGCAAAAGGCCTTGGCCACGAAGGACGCCGAGCTCAAGGCAGCCGATGAGAAGGGCTATAATGAGGGGGTGGCTGATGTTACGGTGGACTATGAAAAGCAAGTAAAGCAGGCATGCAACAAGGGTTTCACTCTTGGTTGGATGTCTCTTCTAAAAAAGCTTGAAGTCCCCGAGGACTCGCCCCTTAGGAACGTCGACGTCATTCATCTTCCATTCCTTTCAACTCCAAGTCAATCCGACGACAAATCTGAGTCTGAGGAGGAGACCTTGGTGAGGAAATCAAAGGAGGCTGCTAGGACCAAGTCCCCTTCTCTGAATGAGCAAGTCCTGGACTTGACTCAAGATGAGGAGGGTGGGGAGGTTCCCAAAGATGCTACAGCTAAAAAGGCATCAGCCGACGTGATTCTTGCCAACAAGAGCCTTGATGAAACCCTTCAAGAAATTGATGCCGAGCTTGCAGCGGAAAAGGCTGCCAAGGTGTCTTCCCAACAGTCGTCCGAACTTCAGACCCAACCATCTGTTGTTGCCGAAGAGTCTTGACTTTGATGTCTTTTTTCTTTTGTATTTTGTACTTTGTTTTTCTTTTTGAAGCAATGTAAACTCTTTGCATCACCGATGTGCTTTTAATTCAACTCTGTTGTTTTGAATGCTTGCATGTTTTCCTTGTATGCTTTCATACTTAGAATATCTTGTATATCTGTAACAACCCTCGTCACTATTTACCGAATAACCACTAATTACCGTTAAACTGAAACTGATTATGATTGATAAGTGAACTGAATAAACTACTGAACTGACTGACTGAAATTGAAACTGAATTGACTGAGTATACCTGTTTAATTGTAATTCTATCTGTTTGGTTATTTGATTATCTGTTCGTGTCTTTGTGTTTAAACTGCTAATTGAGGGCCTTATCGGCGGCCGAACTGGAAACCGATTAGTGTTTTACGATCATTGTGATTTATGTGATTTTATGGTGTAATTACCTGAAATTGTGTTGTGAGCTGCGTGCCAAATGAACAGAGTATTGTGTTGTGAGCTGTGTGCTGGATGAATAGAATGCTATGTTGTGACCTATGTGCCAAATGAATAGAAAACTGTGTTGTGAGTTATGTTTAGAACGAGCAGAAACGCTGTGCATGTAAATGTGTTCAGAACAAGCAGATATAATACATAGTGAAAGCATGAAATGTGCAAGAAATACAAAAAGCATCGCGGAAAATGTAAACGTGAAGTACGCACCTCGCGCGCGTGATGAGATAAGTGGGACTCTGGCTCTCGTAATAACAAGTCTGCGGGTGCTCGCCGCGCAAAATCCATAAAATGGTGGAAAGTGCTCGGTGGCAGCACGTGCTCCTGCGGGTGGTACCTCTCTGGGTCAAATGGCCGAATCCTCGGAGCATTGCATGCAACCATGGCCTTCCCAAAATGATGTTGTAAGGGGAGGGTGTGTCGATTACGGTGAACTCTGTCTTTATCTTCTTGGTGCCAGCCTGCACCTCCAAGCTTATTGTTCCCAGTGGCCATGTCGGCGTTCCATTGAACCCGACCATTGGGCTATTAGATTGCTCTATATCGTCTGGGTGAAGGCCAAGCTCCTTGTAACATCGGACGTATATGATGTCACAAGAGCGGCCTTGGTCAATCAGGATGCACTTTACTTGGCATTCCCCAACCTGGAGGGATACTACCAAGGCATCATTATGCGGATGCTGCACCATCTCAAGGTCGGCTTCAGAAAAGGACACTACTAGTCCTTGGCACTCCTCTGCTCGATGTCTCTTCTCCCCGACTTGGTAGACATGTTGCAGGTGTTTTACCTTCTGGGTCTCCCCCTGAATCTCGTTTTCGTTGACCTTCGAGTGAATTACATTAATTACCCGAGGTCCTCCTGCTTGTGGTTGCTGTGCTGGGGGAGGTGGAGCTGCTGTCACCTGAGGCAATCTTGCCTTTTCTTCCCTTATTCTGGCCTCATCGACAAGGTCTCTCAGATGGCCTTGCCTCACCAGGTCTTCCAAGTGTGTTTTTAGGGCTATGCAGCCCTGAGTCATATGTCCGTTTTCATTGTGGTAAGCACAATGCCTGCCAAGGTTTCTTCCCATGAATTCTCCTGGTGCTTTTGCTGGTGTTCTGAAATAGTGTTGATTCCGAATTTGATCTAGGACTTTGTGAATTGGGATTCGGAACACAGTTGTCACTGCCTGCGCAGCCCTCAGTTCTGTCTCTTGCTTGCTCAATCTATTGTTACCTCGGTCTCATTTTGGTGAGACGTTTCCTTTCTCTTGCTTTGCCTCCTTAGTCCCCGATGTATCTTCCTCAGCTTTGGCATACTTCTCGATTCTCGCCATGAGCTCTTCCATACTTTTTTGGCAATGTCTTTGCCAAAGATTTTCGTAGTGGACAGTCGTCTTTTAAGCCGTTCTTGAAAGATACGACCACCACCTCTTGATTACACTCTGGTATTCGGTTGAACACCTCATAGTATCTTTTTGCATAGGCTCTAAGGCCTTCATCCTTACTGATCTTCAGAGCCATCAATGCGTCCACCCTTAATGGCTGCAACTTGTTTGTCATGAACCTGGCCACGAACATCTCGGCTAGGCCTTCCCAGGTCTTCACGCTTTCCTTCGGTAGTTTGTGAAACCAATCTGATGCAATCTCCCCGAACGATGAGGGGAACACTTTGCAGAGCAACGGCTCGTTCCCACTATACAATGTCATCGAGTTCAAGTATAATCCAACGTGGAAGTTGAGGTCTGACTTACCATCGTATATTTGGAACCTCGGCATACTAAATCTCTTCAGTGCCTCAAATTTGTCCAACTCCACTGAGAATGGTGTTCTCGGCTTCTCAGGGGAAGTTACCTCGACATCGGCATTCTGCTGCTTCCTCTTAAGGTAATCTCTCAAGCCTTCTTTGCTCCGTCCAGGAGCTCGGCTATCTCCTGACTTCAGTTTTTTGACATACTACTCTCAGCTTCATGGTGGGTCCTTTTCGATCTTTCTCCGTGAGTTGTGTCGAAGTAGAGCGCCTGCCCTTGAACATGCCGATGTTCTTTGGGGTCAGCCTCGTTGGCGCAATGCGTCCTCCGCGACTCTTCTTTCCTCGACTCTCCTCGTCCGACCTCCATTGAAGGCCGGTGAGAGTGTTTTTCGCTCCTGGTGTGCTGGGGGATTTCTGGGATTGGTTTCTGCCCTCCCTTCTGTGTAATGGCCGCTGGAATCGACGTGTTCTGTAGCGGGAACAGTGGCTGCATGACATTGTTTTGCATCATAAAATTGACGACCGATTGCAGGTCTGTCAATTTGTTCGCCATCTCTTTTACTTCTTCGTCTCTCCGTAGACATCTATTCTTCCATACTTGGAGGTCATCCTCATTGTAGTACCCACTTTGATCTGGTTTCTTTGGTACGTCGCCATCTTGGCCGACGTCTTTCTTGCTGTGATTCTGGTCACGAGTTTCTGTGTTGCGATTGTCTTCTTCGACGTTAAGGTCGATAGGTCTGCCACTCCCAGCAGGAGTGTCGTCCCCAATCTTTTCCTTCTGTCCGTCACTGGCCATTTATTCTTTTTTCTTTCCCACAGACGGTGCCAAATTGTATGAGTGATTTTCTGATCACACTGCCAACTCAGTAATCAGCGGGAGAGAATTGACAGAATAGATGACACCCTGCTGACCTGCAACAGAAAGAGAAGATTTCGGTGGTGGTTCTTCCACCCGGCGGCACTCCAACGATCAAGTCAGTATATCTCTCAAAGATAATTAATAGTGCTAAACTCACTGTTCATAAATTAAATTGCATACCTTAGACCCATCGGGAGTGCCTCTCTTTTATAGTTAACTCCATCCTAGTCCCCATAGAAGCCTAGCTTCATTGGACTTCTGTTCAGTGCTTATCCTGGACTCTTCAAGAGATAAAGATAAACTCCCTAAGAGTGTTATCCTTATCCACACTAAAGTCCTTCCTCACCCTAGGACTCTTGTGCCTTATCTGCTTATCTCGGATTCCGATATCTTCAGAGATAACCTCGGCCTAGCCGAGATCACCTCGGCGCCATAACCTGGACACGTGGCATCTCGACTGACACGTTAGCGTCACCTTGGCCACGTGTTGGTACTCAGAAAATATATCCCCACACTTTTTACTTTCCAATCATTTATTTTTTGTGATCAAACGAAGCTTTAAGTTTCATGGTTTTCCCATTTAGGGTTTAGGGTTTTCCGCGATTGTTTCCTATTTATATACGAGCTGTTCCTTTGATTTCCCTTTACGTTGGTTTGAAAACTAGAGATGCGCAAAAATGTGCTATAGATGTTTTGGACAAAATGATAAGTATGGAACTTACTGAAAGATTATGAAACGATTTATGTTAGAGGGAACAAAAGAATAATGTTTGGGACCTTCTTTTGGGGAGACCCCTCACCATCCCCACAATGATGTGGATTAATAATGTGTTTGTATTATTATTTTTTTTTTCTCTTTCTTACTTGAACCAATCACAAGTGAGTGGAGATTGTGAGGGTCTGCATCACTATTATGGAACAAAATCCTTAAGAATATGACTTATCAAAAAATGGCTGAAAAAAAAAGAGGGGGTAAAAGTTGGTTTTGAGATAAACTAAAAAAAATTACAAACATTACTTAAGTTATAAGAGAAAAGAAAAGAAAAGAAAAGAAATGATTGTGATTTCTCCTATTCTTATTTAGATAAATTAGAAATAAAAGAAAAGAAATGATTGTGATTTCTCCCATTCTTATTTAGACAAATTAGAAATAAAAGAAAAGAAATGATTGTGATTTCTCTCCTTCTTGTTTGATTAGATTTTATAAGAGAAAAGAAAAAAAACCTTTTTATGTTATATTACCAAAATAACATTTTACTGGATATGAAAAGCCCTTGAGGACATAAATGTCAATCATTTTATTTCTTTTATTTTTACAGGAACAAAATTAGTATTCTGAAAATATAAGAATCTATTGATTTCTTTTCTCTCCCAATCTCTCTACTTTTGCGAAGATTGGAAATGAGGGTTATAAGAGAAATGAATTTCCCTCTGTTTATCTCATTCTTCCAAATTTTTTCTACTTAAATTATCCAAACAAGTAAGGGAAATACATATCTGTCAATTTATTTTTTTTCTCTCCAAATCACTCAATCTAAACATAGTGGGCGAAAGTAAAAAGAAATATACTAAGGGCTAAAGTAAAAAAGAAAAAAATACATTAAAGTCCAAAGCAAAAAGAAATGAAACTTAATAAAAAGTGTAATTTAATCAAAATTTTATTATATTGTATTTTTATGTTACATGACTGGCCTTTTCAGCACAAAATTGGACAAAAAATGAATTTGGGATTTGTTGAGGGTTAAATTGATAAAATAATAAAACTTAAGGGGAGAAAGTGTAATATACTCTTATTGAAAATGCATTTTTCAAACAAAAAAACTCAAATCAGAAATGAACGGCCCAGATGCTTACGGATCCATTGATCATCCTCTAAAACCCTACCTCCATTGTTGCTCCTCCCACAACGCGCCGAAAGTCTCTCCCTGTCTCTCTCTCCCTCTCTGTCTCTCTAACTCGATCAGTGCTCTCTCTCTCTCTGATACACTTCCATGGCGAGTTCGACTGAGCCACGGCACAAAGAAGAAGAAGAAGAGGAAGCAACACACACAACAACAGCCGAAGACGAAGACACCGGAGCACAAGTGGCCCCCATTGTCAAGCTCCAAGAAGTCGCCGTCTCCACCGGCGAAGAAAACGAGGACGTCCTCCTCGATCTGTCAGTACCATTTCCCAACACAAAACCTAAGCCCCCTTTTTCTCTTCTTTTCTGTTTGGTTCCCGAGAAGTAACTGAAGAAAATTGGGGAAATATAAAATTCTCATCCGTTAATCGTATTGCTGATTGTAGGAAAGCGAAGCTCTATAGATTTGACAAAGAAGGAAATCAGTGGAAAGAGCGAGGTGTTGGTACAGTCAAGCTTCTCAAGCACACCCAAACCACTAAAGTTAGGCTTGTTATGCGACAATCCAAGACTCTTAAGATATGCGCCAATCATCTCGGTACTCTTCTCTCTCTCACTCTCTCTATATGTATGTATGTATGTATTGATTAAGTTAGTGTTTGGTTGAGTGTGTTGTAGTTCTTCCTTCGATTTCGATACAAGAGCACGCTGGAAATGATAAATCATGTGTTTGGCACGCCACTGATTTTGCTGATGGAGAGTTGAAAGAGGAGTTCTTTTGCATTCGCTTTGCCTCTGTTGAGAGTGAGTTGTCTGTTTATCATCCTGTTTATTTAATTTTTTTATTTTAATGTTTGACTGAATTAGTTATTATGTTATTTATTGGGGTTAAGTTGGATGGCTCTTATGTGAATATACATGGAATTTCAATGAACATGGAATTTCAATGAAGTTCCTTGTGTTTGTGTTTTTAAATATGTATATATATATATATATACTAGAAAGCACGGATACGAATATGAGGTACCGATACGATACGGATACGGCGATACAGCAAAACTTAAAAAATAGTATACGGTACTGTTAGGATACATTTGTAAAAAATAATAAATAAATAAATTATTAGCAGTGAGTTACACATAAGCTCAGGAATGTTGAGAAATCACATTAACTTTATGATGCAAAATACTAATATTTAAGAATTAAGTATTAATTTAAGGCAGTAGCTAGTTTAGTTTTTAAATTTTCGATAGGTCTTGCAAATATTTCATTTCAATATCAAGTCTAATATGTTGATATTACAATATCAAAACAATCCACAACTTGACCTTATGCTTCTTCCTTTTGCACTAGGCAAAAATATTCTCTGCAAGTTTATTTGTTTATTTGTTTATTGATATTTAATTTTAATATTGTTATATTATCTTATTAATCCTTACTTCTATGTAGTTATAGGGGACATGCATGATACAACGAAGATATGTCAATTTGGTGAATTCTATTACTTTAGCTTACTATGTTATTTTTATAAAAAAACCAAGCAAAGTATTGTAAAAATATTCTATTTATTCTCGCAATTATATTATATTGTGATATTATGCAAGAAATGATACAATTCTAATTTCGTAAAAGGAGTAATATGCGACTTGGAGCATTTGATACTCCAAAATTAATTAAGAAGTGTCCAATAATATGTGACTTGGAGCATCCGATACTTCAAAATTAAGTATCCGATACTTCAAAATTAAGTATCCGATACTTCAAAATTAATGAAAAATTAATTAAGAAGTATCCGATACTTTTAATATGTATCTGATACGTATCCGTAAGTATTCAAGGAGTATCGGTATTCGATACAGATACGCCTTTCTATTTGAAATATTCGTGCTTCATAGTATATATATATATATGTAAACATGATTACAAAAACTCATTTTACTTATAATTATATATATATAGATTCACATTTCTTTGTTTGGTAGCAAATTTTATTATTCGGATTAGATTCTAATGGTAATTTTATCTAACAAAATTGTCCCATTCTTTAATCCTATACAACTAATAGTGCAAAACATACATATAATTGGGATTATATATTTCCATACAAGGTTTTAAAAAGCGGCCGCAACCGTTACGTAACGGTTTTGGTGGTTACCGCTACCTGTTACGGCTGCTTTTGCAGTGTGATTGAGATTCACAGGTGTGTCGGCCGTAGCGGTCGCAACGGTACTGTAACGGCCGTAACGACCTGCTACGCACCGTCACGTAATGGTTCCGAACTACTTCTTTAAAAAAAAACAAAAACAAAAAAGATGAAAATGAGGGAAGAGGGATATAGAGAGAAGAGGGGTGAAAAGGGAAGATGGATGAGTAAGAGATAGAGAAAGAGAAGAGAGAAGGTGAAGAACATGTTATTGATTTGTTAAAGTCATTAATTATTAAAATAAAATGTAAGAAACTCAGTTTATAGTGATTTAAAAATATGAAATATATTGGATCGTATTTGAAAATTTACAAAAATTGATCAATATTTATTTTAAAACCCAATAATATGATTATGGAAAAAAAAATATACGTATCGGAAAGTTTTTTTAAATTGTGCAAAAAATAAAAAAATTCACGGTACCGGTTACCACAACCGTTACGCTACGGCCTTTACACCCTGCAACCGCAACTGTACCACCGCTACCGTTACGGCGACCGCAACCGTTTTTCAGAACCTTATTTCCATATCTATTGCAAAACAAACGTGGACAAGAGGGAATTATGTATCTCACTAATCCAGCTGAATACCAATCTTACACTAATCTCATCGATTGATAATTACCTCACTATTAATTTTGCTAATCAAACAGGCCCTAATGGACTGATTTTGCTATTAACTTTGTGTTAGAGGTGCTTTGAAAAAATTAGGGAAGCCATTAAGGTGTTATTTGTTCTTTGTTGAATTGGGCAACATCATGATACATAATCAGAAGTGGTATGGGTTTGATCTTGGACGGCATTCATGTTTTTGATAAAAAAAAACTTTTGGTAAAGCCATATTAATGTTCTGCTTCCGAATTTATATACTTTACAATGACTTACGAGGACTTTATCCAAAGAGGCTGAGCTTGTATTCTCTTTGTTGAAGCTGGGACTGGTTTTGTTGTTATTATAGTGAAAATACTGTTTGATTCATATTAATGCTATTATTCTCATGCTTGTGGGATGTGAATCGTAGTGTCTATTTTTGTAGCATTGTGGGTGTTAATGTTAATTTGCTTCTTTCATAATGTAATTAAAATCAGTGTATCTGCCAGTATGAAAAAGTGCATGTATGTATTTCTTAAGCTTTCTCATAATTTGGAATTGTAAAAGGTGAGAACTAGAGAAATGTGATGTTGAATATCAGAGGCAATTATCATCATCTGCTCTTGTTTTGTCTATCTAAGTTGTTGAATCATTTCTTGCATCATTCACTACTCCTATGGTTTTGCGGGCAATGAGCTCTTTAGTCTCATCCTCATGGTGATTGAGCTTAGTTAACTGTAATAGTTACTTTGGCATACTTACAGAATCCCTATATAGAGTTTCTTTCACTTCAAAAGGATGCCTTCACATGTGCAGCCAGGTTTATTTACTCTGTTTCATGTGTCCACTGGACATGACAAGGGTAAGGCTAAGCTAAGCCACCAGGTGGTTGAGCGGGTGCGAGAGTGACATCTTTCAAAATTCATAAGAATGAGTCTTGAGAGTGTTTATGTTATATAATTTTTATATTTTTAATATTATTAAACATTTATATTGGTTAGTGATTGATTTTTTATATAATATAAAGTCATTAATTATTAAAATAAAATGTAAAAAACTCAGTTTATAGTGATTTAAAAATATGAAATATATTGCATCATACTTAAAAATTTTAAAAAATTGATCAATATTTATTTTCAACTAAATAAATATGATCATGGAAAAAAAATATGCGTATCGGTAAGTTTTTTTCAAATTGTGCGAAAAATAAAAAAATTCGCGGTTCCGGTTACCGCAACCGTTACACTACGGCCTTTACACCCCGCAACCGCAACCGCGTCACCGCCACCGTTACGGCGACTGCAACCGCTTTTCAGAACCTTGGCCGGAACCCTTATGTAAGGTTGTTACGTTATCGTGTGCGGGCAGTCACAGCAACCCATTCTTGCTGTTATAGCAGTGTGGTTAAATTTCACCTGTGATGGCTTTGACATGTAATGCCCGTAATGGGCCGTTACAACATGTTATGGTTATGGCAATTATGTAATAGTGGTGACGACATCTACTACATTTAAAAGTCAATTTTTTGCTCATCTTTCAGCTTTTGTCTTTATTTTGTTCACTCAGCATTAAAGATTGAACATAATTTTTATATGTAGTTTTTTTTTTTTGTTGAAATTTTTATATGTAGTTGTAACTTGTATGTTGTGTTACTTGAATAAATTGAAGATATAAATCACATGATTTTAGTTTGTTTAATAGAATAACAACGATGATATGCAAATTTATTTATTAAACATATGTAATGATGTAGTTAGAATTAGTATGTTGGTTATGTTTTTAATACCATAAGAGTTAGTTGGAGTTAGTTGGGTCTTTAATTCTATGAATAGGTGGTTATGCCCTTCTAGTACTCAATTTATGCTATTTTGAGATTGTATTTTCAGAGCTGAGAGCTCTTGTATCCTAATTTGGGACTTTCTTGTTCTAATGAAATCAATTTCTTGATTTGGCTCCATCATGTAACTTGCAAATTTGAAATAGTCTATAACTATTAATAACAAAATAAATACTAGTAAGCTGGTGTAGTATGAATTTATGACGCACGAAATCATTAGATGTATAAATAAAATAAAATAAAAAAGTCAAAATACACTTTATAATAATGTAAAATTTTTTACATAGATTGGATTTTTTGATTGCTTGAGTTATAGTCGAAACATTTTGATATGATGGAGAGTGGGGAGTGAAAATACCAATGCAGCAAAGAACGACTGCATGAATCGGAATCCACTTATTAAGAATGACAAGAAAGCAAGGCTCCGCGGTCTCCAAGTGGTTGATCTTAGCTTAGCGTGCTAGCCGCTGTTTCATTTTGTATTAGTATAGTCCTAAATTATAATAAGATCCACAAGCTGCCTTCTTGCTTAATACTTGTTGAACTATCATTTAATAATTCTTCCTTAATTATATCATGTGAGAGACTCCTTCTACAAGAGTTTTCAATAATCCTTTGGCTGTATTCTAAAACATTAGTTTCCTCTGTTGACAATTTAGCATATAAATATGTGATCGTGTATCTATTCTATTGTTTTAAGCTAGGCTGCAAGGATGATATTTTGATTTCATGCAAAGAATGTAGAATGAAAGCAACCACTGTTCTGTCCTCTTATCCTAAAACGTTACATCCCTTCTTTCATGAGTTTTATCATGTCGATCCTATGTGCAGCATCTTCTAGTTTATTTTTACAAGTGGCTCCTTTTTCATTGCAGCTTGTTTGGCCTTTGATGTTCTGTCATCAATTGAATGCTCTGGTAGTCTGCCTAACTTTCTTTATGGGCATGCCTGCGGGCTGGGAAAATTCAGTTGCTTGCAATTTCCTTTTTTCTTTCCACTCATGTTATGGGATAAAATAAGCTAGTGCATCAGGTTGGAGCCTCTAGGCGTGAATTGTCTTCATTGAGTAGATCCCTGCCATTTTGGTTTAGTCGGGGTTAATCTGGAGTCATCTTGTCTATGTTCTTATAAACACATCTGTTCGCTTTTGTGTTTTTTTAGGTCTTTAAAAAATGGGTAATATTGTAAAACAATACTTGTAAGTTTAATGTAGAATCCACTCGAGTGGTACATTTTGCACAAACAGCATACAGAATGGGAGAAAAGTTAGAAGCTAATCTTATACATGTTTTTAAAACTCAAGTTCGTATTTCAGCTTTGTTTCATTTATGTTGTGTTTGGTTGGGGGATTTGGAGAGGGATTTGGAAAGAGAAATGGAAAAGGTAGGTGAAATGTGAATAAAACATGCCTATATTTCACTTAGTTTCACACACCTTTTCCCTTTCCCTTTCCAAATCCCTCCCGAAATCTCCCAACCAAACACAGCATTAGGGTTTTCAGACTAATAGAAATGGCAGCCATTTAATCACTCCTTGAATGTTATGAAGAAATGGATGCAAACGGGATCATTTGGGTGATTAAGAAGAATATTTTGCATATTGCATACTGATATAACAGTATATATATGTTCAATTGATTTGTTTTTTTGATTTGCTCTTCTCTTCCTCAGACTGTAAAACATTCAAAGAAAAGATAGAAGAAGTTGCTCAATCTCAAGAGAAGGTTGGAGTGAGCGAAGAAGCCACCTCCACTGCTAATCTTCTGGAGAAGTTGAGTGTAGTAGGGGAGAAGAGTAAAGATGAAGAGGATAAAACGAAGGAGGTGCCTACAGAGGAGAAAAAAGAAGAGAATGCTGCGAAGGACAATCCAACTGATGAGAAGTAAGTCCTAGAAGGCATTCATTCTAGGATCTGAGTTTTGATGAAAAGGGTTGCTTGGTGGATTGATTAAATTTTAAAAAATAAGATAAAATATTTGATCATATATAAACCTGATGTGTTTAGTTTGTTTGAGGTATGAATCTGTTTGTGCTTTTTGAGATGGTCTGGTTTTCAGTTGGTTCAACTAGAGTTTGTTCTGTGCTAAGTACCTGGTGGTGGTTCACTGTAATCTTGACAATTTTGTTTGTGGGGTACAACATTATCCTCTTTGCATGATCATTGTTCTCATTAATTATCTATCTATCTATCTATATATATATATATTAAAGGTATAGATTGAACCTGTTCTTGTTATATCTCTTATGGTTGCATAAATGGTCTTCTGCGGTTTAGATTATGTATTTTGTTTCCTCGTGGTAATATTGTTATAGTAATGTTTTCTTAGGGTTAGGGGTGCAAAAAAAAATTCTGCGGAATTGGCAATTCAGGCCAGACTGGTTCTTAAATTGTAAAGCTTGGCTCAGTTTTCATAAATTATCGATGCACTGTTGCACTTTATATTTTTCATTTGTAACAGTCAATCGCTTATTTTTTTGGTCACATTGCAATGTTGTTCTTTTGTTAATTTGGTGTTAAATTGTCAAATAGAAAGTAGTCGTGTGACTTTTACGCGAGGCATTTTGTAAGAAAAATGTAAATATTAATTTTC
The DNA here is from genome assembly GCF_004153795.1 of Camellia sinensis. NCBI lineage: Eukaryota > Viridiplantae > Streptophyta > Magnoliopsida > Ericales > Theaceae > Camellia > Camellia sinensis. Next base: position 1,399,319 of record NW_021025169.1, on the reverse strand, counting down.
TTTTCTAATTTTCACTGAATTTTTTGAACCTGACATGGGTAGAGGGGAAAGGATGATAAATGGTGGTGGGTTTTGAAAATGTAATAGAGCGAATTATGAAAAATTAATTATATTTTTGCAGTAAAAATTGCTTCGGGTGAGGGTCACATGATAATTTTTTATTAACAATTTAATACCAAACTAGTGAAAGGATTATATTAACTTGACTGAAAGTATAAAATGGTGATTGTTATAATTGAAAACTGAGGGACGGTAAAATGTTATGTAAAATGCGAGTGTAAAGTATATTTTATCAGTCCAATTTTATGTCATTTTTTGTGGCTTAAATGACAATTTGGATACTGTGAAAACTTTTGGAGATTGGCTTACCTCCAGTTGGTTGGGCTACAATGGGATCATTTTATTGATCCAGACAATGTAAACACATACAAATATAATTTTGATTATAAATTATTTATTATTTTAAAGACAAATAAAATCTAACAATTTATTATTTTGCATAATTTAATTAATTTTTTTTTTGTAATAGTAAGAATGATTTTCTGGAGGAGCCCCTTACTATACTCCTTACAAAGTTGTTACAATTTTCGGAGTCATCAAATGAACATACACAAATGGGGTAATTATTGTAGTATGTTCTAGAAATGCCAGTCTATTAGTGTCTTGCCCAATAGAGCAAAGCTGGGTGGTCCGAAAAGGAGGTTGGCTCACATGGGTCGAATTTTACTTTGCTGGTCGTCCGGTGAGGAGGCTGACAGTCATAGTAGACAAAGGTGACAATCGTGGTAGACAAATTTTCATCCGGTCATTCAGACGGATAACCGGTCAACATTCATTTGGACCATTTGAACTGCTCCTTTTCGGACCACCAAGCATTTTGCTGCCCAATAATAGATGGCTAAATGTTTGTATAGACCTATTTTAAGAAGTAGAATAAAAGTTAGTTTTTAAATTTATTTATTTATTCCCAAAACAACAATTGGCTCATACTTGATATCCATCAGAACGTATTCCATCAAATATATGGTTCAGTTCCGAATAGTATTAACCAGCACCCTGGCACACTTCTGTAGCAGAAGACTCGTGAACATTGATACATTTAATTCAGAAGATGGAACCTCCTCTCTAACTAACTAAACCTAATCGCTAACAACCTGTGGTCTTCCTAGCAATATCAGGATTATATTCTATAGAGCGACAAAGAAGAAATAAATGTGCAAACAGATGTGTTAGGTATAAAATCTTCCTACTAAACACAGTTCCAAGCAACAAGTTTCTCTACACTTCTAATTCATGATGTGAAAGAAACTCAGTTATGGGGTGAGTACAGAAGAAATAAATTTATTGGTTTATGCATTGTGGCAAATGCTATTACATAATTAACAGATCATGCTTTGAAATCAAATGTTATTATAAAATAAAATAAAAACCATAATAAATTGGAAACCCGAGAACGATACAAAAAGAATATTTTGATCATAAATTCCTTTCACCTCTGCTGTTAATTGTCATATTAAGTAGTGAACTAGGTTACAAGTCAATATGATCCTGAAGGAGAAAATATATCTTCTACAGATCCCCTTTACAAATAGTGATGAATCGCTATTGTATGATTCTACAACACAAAGATGACATAACATGTGCATAAATATAAATTAAAAAAACACTAAAACAAAAAATATGAAGCAATCTCAGAGGACAAAATGCACCTCCTTTTCAAGACTGAAAAGAAGTGCCCGCATGGTTATGATGCAAAAGGTTATGTGCAATTGCATCCCTAGCCTTCATTGCAGCTACCGATCTCAAACCATTCTCAGGGACCATCTCATCATCGATAAGATTGCACATCACCTGTGGTTCATTCCGCATTTCACAAATATTGTGCAACACACAGCACGCCCCAAGAACCACCGGCAAGTCTTGAAGTTTGACCTCTGTTCGCTTTTGCAAGCAAGTCCACCTCCCTTTCATTCTGGCAAATGCCTCTTTTGCAACCCTTTGAATTTCCCCAATTTTCTCATTGAACGCATGTTGAGTCCAAGTCAGATGCTGCTGCGTATAGGGCACCAAAACCCAATCCATTAAAGGGTACCCAGAACTCCCAACAATCCAAACACCCTTCAACAACCCTCCAATGGCCCTTTGATAAAGGGCTGATTTCTCCAACACCTGATCATCAGGCATTGATCCAGGCCATCCAATGCACACATCAGTGAACACCCCTTTTGGGTCAACAACACCTTGAACCGTAATCGAATAACATGTCTTTTGATTCCGCTCGGTGTGCCTCTTATTGAAATAAGCGGCGACGCTAATCTTAGGAGCAATGATTGGTATATGGGTAGTATACATTGATCCCACCACATTGGGTATCCCAGAAACTGCTTCGAAATGTTCCTTAACCCTTTTCACAGACTCCTCATCTGGCCATTGAAGATACTTTGGCATCAAAACAGTCCTAATCGCAGAACAAACCTCGAGAATGAGCTTGTGACAAGTAGATATACCCAAACCAAACCTCTTGGAAACAAGCCTAAGAGGCTCCCCAGTAGCCAACCTCCATATACACACAGCCACACGCTGTCTAACCGGCACTGCATCTCTCAAACTGGTGTTCTCTTTGGCAACTGCCGAACTTAGCTCATTGCATATCATCTCAAATGTCTCCTTCCCCATCTTAAACCCTTTCCTGAACTCTTCCTCTGGAAATTCAGCACTGTTGCATTCATCCCACCATGCTTGGGACCTGTTCTTCACCCACAACCTCCTCTGAGTGGCAGCTCCACCACCACCACCACCACCGCCGCCCTCTTCCTCCTCCTCCTCTGCCCCAGCCACGGCAGTCACAACAGCAGCGGCCGTAGCAGCAGCAGCTCTTGACTTCCTCCTTCTCAACCCACGATCATTTTGATCCAGATAATCAAAACTACCCTGTAACTTGTTGTAGTAATCCAACATAGCCCGAGTCTTTTTCTTGTGGTTGGCATCGAATAAGAGCTTATCTTCTTGTTGGGTCTTTGACCACTCTTCTGAATCAAGCTTTTCTTGCTCGTCAATCAACAACAGTGAGGTTATAATCTCTTTCAAACCCTCCTTTTTTTTGTTACCTTGTTGTTTCTCGCTCGATTCATCGCCACCACTGTTTTTGTTGTTGTTGATGCCATCATCTTTTCTTCGTCTCTTTCTCTTGCTGCCGTTGGTAACGGTATCGTTCATCGGGATGATCAAACTTTACAAGCAATCAGCTTCTTCAGCCAGAAATGTGAGTTTCATATATATCTATAGAGAGAGAGAGAGAGAGAGAGAGGGGTTGTTGTGGGGGAGGGAAGTCGTCGCCTTTCAAGTGTTCGACGGAATGTGCGAGAGATGGTGTGAACGCATTCAACAGAATGACAATGAGTGAAATAGACAGAGTCAGCGTTCATACATATCCCAACTCAATAATACTACCATCATCATCCTCAATAAATTTATTTTATTCGCTTATTCTTATAAAAAAAATAAAATAAAATAGAGATTCTAAAAATTCAAAATTTTTATTAAGTTTTTGTTTGAAAAATGGTTGATTTTTTAATTTTTTTAAGTATTTTAATCTTGGTTAAAAACTCTCTTTTTTTTAAACAAAAAAAATTCTCGTTTGTAATAAAATTTTTGACTTTCTGTGAGAAAAAAATTATTGACTTTTTAATTTATTTTATCATTTTATGACTATTTTAACCCCAATGTAAGTTTTACACGAGAAATTTTATTTTCACACATCAAGTTTCTTTACCCACACACTTAATGAATTTTTTCAGAATTATAATTTTATCCTTTAACAAAATTACCAACTTACCCACCACCATATCACCCACACATCTCACAATTTTTTCATACACATCTCATCCACCACCATCTCACCAATCACTTCACCGCCAACCACCGCCGTCCATCGCCTCCCATGTCCAAACCTCAACCATACACAGCTTTATGAACCCCACAAATATTTATTTATTTATTTTATTTTCAGGGGAATATAATTGCAACAATCCATGTCATACAATAACAAAACAGCATTTTAAGTCTTCCTGTGAGTCCCTCATCATCAACAAAGCAAAATTCGAGTTCAATTAGGTGCTCTGAAGCCAAACAAACAGTAAAGAAATGCAAAGAATTCTTCAAAACTCAAACATAGACCAGAAATGCCCAAAAGACACTAAGCATGAGAAAACATATCTATAAAGTAAAAATATAAAATTTTGCATAACTAAATCGTCAATAGCAAGAAAAACGAGTATAATTCTTCGCCTCTACAGGATGCTCGTCGTTGATGTGACAACACAATCCAACAATATCATAATACTCTGAACAAAAAGGGCAAGGAGAGGATGTGCACAGAAAAAATAAGGGTATATTTAGAATGTGAAGTGCGTGAACTGAGATAAAATAGTAAAAATCAAATTACTAAATGTGTGGATTGAGAAAAAATGTACACAGAAATAATTTGGTGTGTAGAAATAAAATTTTCCGTCTTATACCTATCTAAGACATTTGATAAAAAAGCTAACTTATCTACATATTTTTTTATAATAAGTAGAAAAAGTCAATTTCTAACTCATACCCAAAATAACCCTCTATAATATACATTTGAATGGTGAAATCTACTCAATCAATACCGTTATCACATATGAAATAATAAATAAAATGGGATCATTAAAGGCTGGTTTAGGATTTAATTTTTTTAAAAAAATTTTGATTTGTAAAAAAATGATGAGAATGAGTTGATTTTTTGCATTAATTTTTTTGACTATTTTAGGATGTTCCCAAATAAGACAAACTTATATTTTCATTTACTTATTTATTTTTAGTAATTTTTTTTTTCTTTTTTAAGTCTTAGAGCCTACTTGGAAAATGACTTTTTGATTAAGATATGAGATGTAAAAAAAAGGTTTCACTTCTCTCATGTTTACAAATTAACCATCCATTTTGTAAACTTTCAATGTATATCATCCATAAAAGATTACGTCAATCCGATAATTATAACAATTTAATTTTATCGTGTTTGTCTTTAAAAAAAATAGATGGTTTATTTTCAAAATATATTTTTCATCCATTTTTCAAAAATAGATGGTTTTTTGACTTTTTTTTTTTTGGTTGCTAAAATAACCACTTACCAAATAATCTCTTAGATTATCTTATAGTTAGTCAAATTTAGTTTATTTTTATTTTTAGTGAATATTTTTTAAGTTTTTATTTTTATTTTTTTAGGACTATTTAGTTTGAAAAAAGTTAAAAATAAAAATTTGTCATTTAAAATTAAAATATGAGAAGAAAAAAAAAACATAGTAACAAATCATTCCTGGATAAAAATTAAAAGGTCCAATGAGGTATAAAAAAAATAGAAAAATTACAAATCAAGTGAAACTTTTAAAAATAATTACATACTCATGAAAGAATTTATGAGTTTGATTATTAAAATTTGTAAAATTTATCATTAATTTATAGGGTTTTTTTTTTTTCCATCATCTATCTATTGATGGGTTATTTTTTAAATAAAAAAAAGTAATAAATAATAATAATAATAATAAAGATGAGGGGTAGGTGTGAACGCGTCTTTGAGGAGGAAGGTTCGAAGGAAGAGTAAGGCGGTGGGTGGCCCTTGAAAAGATTACGCGCTTGGACACTCTTTTGTTTTTTTTCCCCTTCTTTCTTTGGGAGGCGCCTACTCTTACCTATACTATTCTATAGGTGAATAATTCACTTTAATTTTTTAAAACAATTTATAAAATGAAATGCATAAAATTTAAACTTAACATTTTGGATTCGAAAAATAAATTCCTTACTACTTAATCAACAAACACTACATATATATCTAATTCAAAATTAAAATTTATATTTTATAAATTTAATAGTACAATCATCGTAGCTTACACCCCTAATTCTTTTATAAATTGACTAGTGTTACTTGCACACAAATCAAATATAAATATATCTACTACTATTTTAAAAGTATGAAGAGTATTTGTATTTTTTATTCTTTTTGTATCTTGAAAAATACATTTTTAAACTTATTAAATATCACACAGCAACTTACTTCTGTTGAACAACTAAACGCCTTCTGAAATTTAAACACCTTCAAACATTAAACGCTTTTAAATATCATAATGTGAATATTTTTTTTAAATAATTTTACTATTGTAACATGTTCAATATTTGTCTCTTCTACTACTTTCTCATGAACGGTGAGTATTCAAATATCGAACACCTTCAAACATTATGATTAATATTTTTAGTAGTTCAACTACTGTGACCTGTTCAATATTTGTCTCCTTTACTGCCTTCTCATGAACGGTGAGTGAGAGAAATTTTGTGATATTCAAATTAAGAAAAATTATGAAAATATATATAACAATAAATAAATATTTTTACAATTGATCTACTTTGAAAGAGTGGTGATGATTTAAAGTGGCCTTGTTGACAAATTGATAGCCCTTGGATTATTTTTTTCAACTGAACTTTACGTATTAATAATAGACTCTGTGTGGAAAGATTTGGAACAACTGCCGGTCATAATCTACTGCAACACTTTCACAAATAATAATCGGCTATGCTCCGAAGGGTTTGTAACAACCCTGTTTCGCAATCTAAAATAGATTCTACAATCAGTATTACCCAATCTGCTTCAAATGTTTCGGATCAAATCTATTACATAACCCAATGGTTTTAAATCAAAACGTAACAGCCCACTTTATTTCAGAACCAAACAGTCAATCGCATTTTCTCTCAATTGACTCTGTATTACAACCTTTTTTAAATTTATTTTCATTCTCCATTCATAGTTCTGGTATATTGGATTTTAATTGCCTATGTTTCTTTTCTACTTAATTGATTTGTGTAAAATTTTCATCATCCTATTTGTTGTATTTGTTTACTTTGCACATAGTTCTGGTATATTGATTTTTAATTGCCTAAGTTTCTTGATCGTGTACTTTACTTTTATAGAGAAAACACAATATATACGAACCAACTATGATAATGTTAATTATGAAAATATGCAGAAAGGTCTTGGCCTTCTAAGTGGGTGGTATAAAAATATGCATGAGTGACTTTTCAAACTCACATATTAATACATACAAATTGATTGGATTTTCTTGCAAAATAACTAATTTCTACTTTGATCTAAGTTATATTTTTTTAGTGAAATAAGTTTAGCCATTCTATTTGTTGATGCCTGTTCATTCTTTTTAGTTGAAATTAGTTTTTTTCCCTTCCTCCACCAACAAAAAGAGATGGACACAACCAATGGTATGAACTTGTATGTTAATTTCAATGAAAAAAGAAAAAAAAAATGTTTATAATTTGACAATTACTAATGAAAAGATTTATTACAGATGCAATTTCAGAACGGTGTACTCAATAAAGGAATTGATATGCCAGATTTATATTTGAACAACAAAAACAATTTATTGAAAATATTTCAAATAATTGGAAAGAAAATGTAAAGTGACGCAGCGGAATACACAGGAACTAGATATCGTTCTAGTAGACGAAAGGGGTTCTCGAATCGACAAGAAAAATAAAACCTTGAATCCACAAGGAAGAGAAAATATCTTAATATTATTGATTGAATGAATAAAAGTTGTATATAAAAGTTCTCTTTACTATGAGACTTATATAGCTATTTATAATAAACTAAACCTAATACTTGTAGGAAAAGTAATTCTAAAATAAATTACGAAACTTAAATCAACACAAATTAGGAAACCTAAGAGAATAGGAAACGAAAATTTTAAACTATTTAAAATCCTAGTCAAAATCTAATTCTAAAATAATAAAATTAAGAAACCTAATAATTCTAAAATATTTATACTAAATTACAAGAATCCTAATAATACATCAAAAATATTAAAACTAAAAATATAAAAATTGTTAAAATCTTGTCCTACATCATAAAGGCTCAAACACATTTAACAACACAACTTACTCTTTGGAAGGGCATGACAAGACAACTCCAACAAATGGTAAACATACAAAATTAATTATTATTTTGGATATATTTTACTATATAGATTTGAATCTAATGCATGTAGTTTATTTTATATATATGAAAAACAAGTGACACATCATCGCAAATTGTTTGCTCTCTGACATATGGATTACGTAAAATGACACCTTATAACTTTTGGTAAGGCTAAAAGAGTTGAATAACCTCCAAAATTTTGTCGCTATAATGGAGAAGTATTTCTTGCAAGTTCCAAAGTTCCAAAATATCTAAGAACCATGTTCACTACTCAAACTGTAGAGACTGTTGAATTCTGTAGACATATTCGAGCATATAATAGCATTTTTGCATTCACATCGTTTGGCGTCAAATTAGACAAGTAATTGGCAAATTCTAGATGAGTGTTTATTGGTATGTCTTCAACATTTTCTTATGTACATGAACAAAAAATATCTTTACACAATTATTATATATAACTTATTATGAAATAATAGTTAACCTTAAATTATTTTTTACTATTATGTTAGATGTATTTAACTTAGTACACAATATTGAACCTCTTTCATCGGTTATGAGAACTGGAGCAATTGATAAATTTGAAGAGAAATATCTATTTGAAAGATTCAACATATGAATTATAGTAACTCTTAAGTTACAAAATAAAAAATAAAAATATTGAAAGTAATGAAATTTTATATTTTCTATTGTCACAGTTCTCAGTCTATTCTTCTCACATTATGGGTTATGTAGCCCAAAATAAAGGATAAAAACTAGAAGATACGGTAAAAGAAAAATCAGTAGTTTCAATATCCAAAGTAAAAGTGCCAACATAAATAGGTACTTTTAAACACTTAAAATAATATTATATATTAACTTATTATTATTCTTGCCTCATGATGAAAATATATAAATTTATAATTTTACACTGCTTAATATATATGCTTACAAAACAAAAGTGAAGCAACCTGGTTAATTATATATTTAATAATAATAAGTGGTGTTTTAGGAAATTGATAAAAAATTAACTTTATGATTTTTTTGGCTTTTTGATAGCTTTTTTGTGTAAAAAAAGTTGACATTTCTGTGTAAAAAAGCTAAAAAGCCAAAAAAACTAACTTTTTTAACAAGTTCCCAAATTGCCCCTAAGTTCAATTATGTGATATGGTCTACAATTATTTTATGTGATTGGTTTCTATATACTTTCAAAATTTTAATGCTTAAATATTACAAAAATTTACCTATAAATCCCATCTAGAGGAATGGTAATCCATTTAGTCCTAAGAATTTTCTTAGAAATCAATTAGTCCCATTGGTTTTGGAAAGGTAGATTTAATATATTATTTAAAAATTAATTTTACGGTTACACTCTTATTTCTTTTATGGTTTGTTTTTTTGGGTGCTAGAAAGGTGGTACACAATGTATGGAAATCAAATTTGGATGAATTTTTATTTGAAAATCTTTTTTATTTAGAAAACATTTCAAAATGAGTACAAAAATAACTCGAAGTATGAGATTTTTCAAACATTCTAAAAAGATGTGGGATTCTTCAAACATTTCAAAAGGAGTATAAAAACTATTTAATAAGTTTCGGCCAAATGTATAATTTCAAATTATAATACTCCAATATAACACTCAAATGTAACACTCCAAAAAAAATTCTTAGTGTAACACCCTAATGTAACACACAAAAAAAAAAAAAAAAAAAAACTCCTTGATGTACTTTTTTCAAATGTAACACTCAAATATAATACTCCAAAAAAACTCCTTAGCGTAACATTCTAATGTAACACAAAAAAGTTTCTTAGTGTAACATTATAATGTAACACAAAAAAAATTTCTTAGTGTACTCTTCTCAAACATGACACTCTATTATAATACTTCAAAAAAACTTCTTAGTGTAACACTCTAATGTAATACACACACAAATTCCTTAGTGTAACATTCTAATATAACACACAAAAATTTCTTAGTGTACTTTTTCCAAACGTAACACTTCAATATAACACGTCAAAAAAATTCTTTAGTGCAACACTTTAATGTAAAAAAAAAAAAAAAAAAATCCTTAGTGTACTTTTCCTAATCGTAATACTCCAATATAACACTAAAAAAAAGGATGTGAGATTTTTCAAATCATTCCAAAAGAAGTACAAATATTCCTTAATAAATTTTGGGTAAATATATAATTTCAAACTGTGAGTGTTACGTTTGAAAAAATAAACTAAAAAGTTTTTTAGTATTTTTATATGTGTTACGTTTACGTTTGGGATTACATTGCGTTACGTTTGATAAAAGTATACTAAAGATTTTTTTTTTTTTTTTTTTTTTTTTGGGGTTACATTGGAGCATTACATTTGGAAAAGTACACTAAAGAGTTTCTTTTTAGTTTTACGTTTGGAAATAGTACATCAATGAATTTTTTAGTGTATTATATTGAAGTGTTACTTTATTGGAGTGTTATATTAGAGTATTACGTTTTTGTTCGTAATGTGAGATTTGTTTCAGAATGAAGAAAATTCCAAAACTTCTGTAGTACAAATTGCCCAAATGTGTAATTTTATATTTTGAGAAACCCACTTTTATCCTTAAAAAATTAAATCTACATATGTAAGTGACTATCCTTTTATATAATTTTCACTTTAATGGGACCTCTGGATTCATAAGAAAAAAAAGAGAATTAAATAGTTCACAAGATCATATTTTAAGATTTATTGGTGCTTCACCCTAAATATTAATATAAAAATATAGGATAATATGTGAAATATTTATGCTATTTTTATTCTTCTATCATACCTTCAATGCCCACTCATACGGTCTAACCAATGCAACTATTATAAAAAGATAAGACACAAAAAGTTAAAACTATTATAAAAGCTAATAACCAAACAAAAAAACAAAAAGAAATAAGAAAATTTACCACATACACCTCTACTAGTATTTATAAAAAAATAAAAAAGAAAAAAAGAAAAAAAAAGGGTAAATTACAAGTACACTCTTTGAGATTTACTTAAAAGATGAATTGCCTCTGTAGTTTAAAAAATTATAAATAATCCTTTATTGAAATTTTTTATTTAATAGAATTAACGGGAAAAAAATTCTTAATTACTCTCTTATACAATGATAAAACTACTCAAATTATCAATTGAGTCGATGATTTATTAATAATAAAAGGGGTCATTTGTTATGAAATTAGCGATTTCAAGAAACGGTATGTAATTTTTAGAACCACAAGAGACAAATCGTATTTTAAGCAAACCTAACGGAGTGTATTTGTAATTTATCACATATATGATTTAGTTTATTTCAATAATACAAACTACACGAGTATAATATGAGAAAAGAGGATTTGGTCAAACCCTTTCCTAATAAAACTTTAATGCATTAAAGACAACTACGAAAGGTTTTCTTTAAAAATCCAACAAATGCCACTATTACCAAAATATCTTTGGTGAGTAATTTAATATTTTAAACTTTAAAATATGTCAGTTTTTAATAAAATTAGTATTTTTAAAATTCTCTCAGCAAGATCTATCAAATAAGATTATTATGAAATTCTTTAAAAAAAATTACCATCAAAATTGACATAAATAGTAACATGTTACACTGTTTGACAATAATATGTTACTCTGTTCATAGTAACATTTTACTATTGCAAAAAACAGAATACATACTAGATGAGCTAACCAAAAATACACATACACAACATTTCTAAACTTGTATAAAATAAAATAAAAGTGTTCTTCGTCAAAAAGAGTTCGGATTGTTGGGACTATTTATGGTTGATTCTTCTTCACTCTCCCAACAATTTTGCAGAAAAACCTTCCTTAGAGAATGGTGAGTTTTAGAAAGAGATAGAGATTCAATCAATGAATACAGAGATTCAAGGTAAAGCCACAGAGATCGAACGCACAAGCAATGCCGATAAGCACGGCTCTAAGCACGAAAGCTTCGAGACCGCGACATCGATGATCATTGATTAGTCCAAAACAGTAGGTAATGGAAATATTTTATTTTATATTATAAATAAAATTAGCCAACCATTTTAGTCAAGTCGATTAAGATTATTACAACTTTGGATTACTTATTTGGTTGTCGCACAAAAAAACTTTTTGAAATTCTGGTTGAAAGAGGTAGGATTAACCAAGGTTGTTCAAACAGACATAGGCCAACCAATAAATCGACTAATTAAACTCATGTTTCTATGATCAGTTCAATCCTCCGATTGGATCGGGGGTAAACGCCTTCAAAAAGACCGCTTGGATTTAACATCGAGAGACGAGAGGGACGACAACTACTTAAGGCTTGAATGGCGTCAAATTTCGTTGATACAGATTTCAAATCTGTGCATGGGCAATATTCTTCAAAAAAAAAAGAAGGAACTTTAAGTTTGTCCTTTCTCAATTATATGCCTCCTCCTTAGGGGTTTATAAAGTAAAATAAATTAGGCTTTCATTTTCACCAAATAAGGGTATAATGAAAGGGTATTAGCTACATTTCCTTACGAAAAATATACATAAAGTAAATTGTTTGGGTGAGATTTCTTTTTAAGTATGATTCACATCATATTCATGATATATTTTATCACATTGTATATTTTTTTGAGTTTTGTTTCTATGCATATAATATTTTTTTAATTTATTTTAAATGTGATTTACACCAAACTTGATCCAAAATCCACGTTGAATGGTTTTTGAAGAGTATTATATCTTGGTACAAGATTTGAGATTATAATATTTAAAATATAAGATTTGAAAATCCAAATAAATCAATCTGAAAACAAATCTAAACTAATCTTATCGCTCCCTCAAGTGGAAGAGGCAGAGAGACAAATCTTCAGTTTGTCTTCAAGAAACTGAAACTGAAACTGATTGAGGGTAAACCCTTTGTCAAAATATCAACAATTTGGTCCTTTGATGAAATGAATTGAACTAGAAAATCATGATGAGCCACATTTTCTTGAACAAAATGAAAATCAATTTCAACATGCTTAATTAGCGTGGGATAACTATTCCGTTTTCAATTTTCAGTTTATATTTATAAAAGCTTAAAAAATTGTCATATAAACTTGTTTGGTAAGTTTTTGAGTTTGTAAACAGGTCTCTCAAATTAAAAACTAAGTCAAAAATCATAAACTGAAAAAATGTTTATAAAAATTTAAAAACTGAAGAAAAACATGGAAGGAACACGGAAACAGTGAGGAAAGAACATGGATGCACAAAGTCAGCTGTTCCAACCAAGAGAGCAGCATTCACGGAACCATTTTTATTTTTCTGTTTTTATTATTTTTAACATACAAAAACTTAAAAACTGAAAATAAAAATGCAAAAGCATTCACGAAAGTATTTTTTATTTTTAAAAATTTTAAAATATTTTGTTCAAATCAAAAGTGTTTTCAATTTTTATTTTTTTAAAAATAAATAAAACTAGTTTATAGTTTTTTATCAACATAAATGAAAAATGTAAACGTTACCAAACACTACTAGCTTTTTTGACAAGTAGGTGGCTCCAATATTTTCACACCAAAGAATCGGTAAGCATAAGAAATGCCATACTTAGAAATAAGAGATTGAAGATAAGATAGTTTAGCAGTAGCATAATGTGGGATCTCCCGAGGTTATCCGACGCTCCCAATAGCTCTCGCTCCTCATGTCTTGTTCACGGATGGTGTAATGTGAAACAAGCAAGGGTTAAAATTTAGCATATCCGTTGAAAATCCACTAATCAATCGGAATGCTAAACAAAGACCAATCACAAGATATGAAGGCGCCACCTAATATTTTTGGAAAAACTAAGACTCTGTTTAGTGCAGCTTTGAAACCTTAATTCCACCCTTCCATTTACATGCATTGTTTGGATGGAGTTTTGGAAATGTGATTCCACCACATATTTCAAAACATATTTTTCTTTCACGTTTAGCTACTCTCTCTCTTTCGTATTCTCCGTTTTGAAAAGCAAAGGATTTTTGAATTTTGGGTCTACTTGGTCATCCAAAATGTGTATTTTTGGATGACCAAGAAATGTGATTCCACCCCAAACGTCCGGCCGATTAACTGAACAGTGTATTTTTTTTTTTTTTTTTTTTGCAATCGTCAATCGCCATCTATTATTTGAAAAAATATTTATATTTATTTTTGATATTTTTTAAATATAGAAATTATTTTTTAGACCAAAATGACAAATTATTTTTTTGAATTGAATTTTAAAAAGAATTTGATTATGAATTTTGAATTGAATTTTGAACAGAGTTTTGAATTGTGTGTTTTATAAGTTATAAGTTTTTGAATTAAGTTTTGAAAACTCTTTTCAAAGCTCATAATCAAACAAATTTTCTTATTTCATATGTTACATCAAAAACTTCAAAACTCAATTCAAAACTCTTAACCAAACAAATTTTCTCTTTTGCTTACAAACTCAAAATATAACTCTATTCTCAAATCGTAATTTTAAAACTTTACCAAACACTACCTGCCATGACCCGATCCCGCCCCTAAAGATTAAGGTCATAACCGGCTAATAATCATGAGATTATCTATGGCCTCAAACAATTTCAGAAATACTAAAGGGGCCAAAACGAAAGCAGATTTAAAAACTCCGTCCAATGAGCTGTGCTTACATGGTATAGCAAAATCATTCTAAAGGTATTTCATAATAACTCACAAATATAAATAGAGTTAACATCTTATATACATCCAAGAACTTTCAAATATGCAGTCAGCCAAACAAAAACTCATATACATAGGTGATCCAATGTGTTCACCAAATAGCAAAAGCGTAACAAAAGAACAAAAGGGACAAAAACAAAGTCTTGTGCGTGAGGCATTCGGGCTGACTCCTCAAAAACTTGACTTCTTCTCATAGTCTTCATCGAGGCTGGGTTTGGACGTCTCTTTGCTCACCTACATAACATGAATGAGAATGAGCGAAAGCCCAGTGAATAATATCAAATAAGGAAGTTACATGAATAAAAATTTGTTAACAAACATATCAATCAGCCTTAGGCCCATTCATGTTTCTATCTAATACATCAAACGGCCTTAGGTCCAAACATATCAAATGGCCTTGGGCCCAATTCATTCTTATCAAATGGCCTTAGGCCCAATTCGCTCGTGCCAAACTGCCTTTGGCCCAATCATTTATGTCAAATGCCCTTTGGCCCAATCATTTCTATCAAACGGCCTTTGGCCCAATCATTCGTGTCAAACGGCCTCTGGCCCAATCATTCATGTCAAACGGCTTTTGGCCTAATTATTTATATCAAACGGCCTTTGGCCCAATCATTCGTGTCAAACTGCCTCTGGCCCAATCATTTATGTCAAACAGACTTTGGCCTAATCATTTCTATCAAACGGCCTTTGGCCCAATCATTCATACGACGAATATCCAATTTAATAACTCTATAGAACTCATACATAAGCGAGCATTTGGAAGTAGTATACTTCAATACATTCTTATTAAGATATTACTCACAGTGTTTTGCTGGTGGATTTGCCCTTGTGCTTGACCCTACACAATTTACAACATATCGGGTCACAAGTGATTCAATTCGTTCTCAAATTGTTTATTTCTCTTAGGCCTCTTTCTTATCCCTTTAACTCATTTACAATGTTCAATGCATGCCTAAGACTGCTTAGAAATGAAATAGAACGGAAAACAAAACATAAAGCAACTTTTCAAATTTTTTGAAATAGGGCTCTCCACTCGAGCGCATCTTTGGTTGCTCGAGCGGACCTTTTTGGTCAGCAAAAGTTCTAGTTGCTTGCAATTTATGATCGAGAGAGACTATAGACGCTCGAGCGAGGAGTCATGCAAAGCAGGGTACGCTCGAGTGTAGATTCGGCCGCTTGAGCCACCGTGCAATCTCTATAAAACTTCTGGGAGCTATATATTCACGCTCGAGCGAGGCTTTCCTCGCTCGAGCGGGTAAGTCAAATTCTGGATTTTCTAGAACTCTGTTTGAAGTTCAAACTCAACCCCAAAGGCTCCAAAACTTGCAATTTGATACCAAAGCATGGGAAAACATTGCCTAGCATGAAAACGTGGGTAATTCAAATTCGATTGACCAAAAATCATGGTTCATTTCCCAAATTTCCAAAACCATTTCAAATTCTTCAAAGCTTATGAAATCAAGACACATATTTTCATGAATTATGCATGTATGTAACTTATTGACTCAAATTCCATTTCAAATGGTACAAATGATGTTCATACTCATGGAGCCTAACAAAACCATGCTTGCATGTATCATTTAGCACTCAATTTCTCATATTTAACTTGTTACATGCTTGATTATGCAATTTCATGGCAATACTCTACATGCATGGTCATATTGACTCCAAATTCATCATAATCAACTCAATTCTTGCTCTTAATTACATATTTTGCTTGAATTCACTCAATTATGAATTTAAATTCATGAAGTTGAGTTCAATTACTCACCTAGAGGTTCCAATCCTTACAAATGTAGTTAAATCTTGTATCAATTCCCTTAGTCTTTCAATTTCTTAGCAAAGTCTTCAATTTTGGCCTCTTTCTCTCTCTAGACCGTGCACTCTCTCTTTCTCTTTAGTGTATTCTCAGCTAAAATGAGTTCAAAGGAAGGAAGGGACTTGAGTGTATATAAGCCTATTTATAGGCTTGCCTAACCCAATTGATTAAGGCTAAGTAATGGTACTCTAATTTAATCATATTGAACCTATTTATTTTGATCTGAATCAATTTCTAATTAAATTTCACCATAGGTTCTAAAAATCATGTTAAGCACAAAAATATAGTCAATTTCACTTTCTAATGCCTCTACGGCCTTCAATTTAAATTCTATAGTAGAAAATCAAACAGATTTTCCTACGGTGAACAGATAGAAATTCAAATACACACATAATCATACAAGTAGCACTCAAAATCATATTAAGCACATAACCATAATCATAATTAAGATTAATTAACATAACACGGGATAGAGTTATCACATTGCCTAAGAAACCTTAACTTCTACCAATATAGGCCATTGCCCATCACAACCAAAGAATCCAGTCTGAGAGTTTCGGTATGAAAGAGGAAGGTCATAACCCTTATTCACCCGATCAATGATCGGTCTCTACTAATTCTTGATATGAGACTCATTATCACAATATGTTCATATAACCCAATTATTATTGCTAACTTTACTACATGGAGTAGTCAAATATAGACCAAATTGCCAACTTTGTAATATTCCAACATCTCGTATTTCAAAAAGGATTTTAAAACGAGAAACTCATAAATAAAAAAAAATTGGAGATTACCCGTACACGAGGAGATCAAAATTACCTCAACTTAGGCAATATGACCTCTAATTAATGGGCAAGAATAGAGATATAACACGTACGCACATAGCCTCATGGTAGCATGTTGGGCATAGTAAAGAAGAAAATACACACATGGGATGCAGAAGAAAGGAAAGAAACTCACCTAGTACTCCTCCGCACCATGCCATGAGCTAAAGAGTTAGAAAAAGATATGCATGATACTAGATGCATCAATCTAAAGTATGATATACAAAAGAATGAAAAACGCTCACCTAGTACTTCAAACCAAGTGCAATAGAAGAGAAAAATCAGAATACATGCATGATCCTAGATATAGAGTTCTATAAAATGTGAATGACACACATGAAATGGATCTTATGGGCTCGGTTGCTACTAAAAATGGCATGTGAATCATCAAAAAATCCACACCACATAATAATAACAATATCTACTCAAACGCAATAAACCAGGCCCAAATGCATGGACCTAATCTAAATCATGTGAATGTCATGCGAGTAAAATGAAGTCTAAGAAAAAGAGATACATATAAACTAAGAGAAAGAGAGTAAGGGAAGGATAAAAAAAAAAAGGAAAGCATAAATAAGGGACAGAGAGGAGAGCAATCTCAGTGCATAAACTATCTATATCAACTAATCAACAAATAGATAAACTCTAATGAAAATTAGTGAGTTTTACTCCCCTGATTCATGGAAACAGGTACAAACTACCTGAATCCATGCGATAACAGTTCTAGGGAATAGATTCGACCAATTTTCATACAGAAAGCTATGCCTATGCTTCTAACAAAATAATGAACAACAATGAACTAAGCAAATAACAAGAACTTTAATGAGAATAGATAGGTTCTATCCCTTATACTCATGAAAATACATATAAGCTACTCAAATCCATGAAAAGACTATTTGAGAGAGGAGACTCAATATATTCTTAAAGAGGAAGCCACGCTTGGGCATCTAAAGAGATAGAAAGCCAGAAAAACAACAAAATGATTGAGAACTCTAATGAGAATAGAGAGGTTCTACCCATTTTACTCATGAAAATGGGTATAAGTTATCCAAGTCCATGAAAATAAGATTTGAGAAGTGAGGCTCAATCTATTCTAAAAGAGGAAGCCAAAGATAGAAAGCAGAGTAAATTATGCAAATGGTCCCTATAATTTACACGATGTGTCAATTTGGTCCCTATTGTTTTAATTTGCTCGATTTTGCCCCTTAATTTAACAGATTGTGTCATATTGGTCCAATAAATAACAGTTGTTAAGTTTAGTGGACCGAAACTCAAACAATGCGTCAATTTGATCCCTATAGTTTTTACGATGTATCAATTTGGTCCATATAGTTCACACGATGTATCAATTTGGTCCTTGTCAAAATTGAGTAAATTAAAACAATAAGGATCAAATTGACACATCATATAACTATAAGGACCAAATTGACACATTGTTTGAGCACGTGATAACTTTCCGTCCACCAAACCTAATGGTCGTTATTTATTGGACCAATATGACACAATCCGTTAAATTAAGGGGCAAAATCGAGCAAATTAAAACAATAAGGACCAAATTGACACATCGTGTAAAATTACAAGAACCATTTGTATAATTTACCCGAGCAAGTAAGAAAATCAACTTGGACTTGGTTAAAACCCTATACAGGCCTTAAAATAAATACAAAATGAGTAGAAAAGGGTTAACCGAAAGTGTTTGGCAACTAGGAAAATACAAGATAAAATAGAAAGAAAAAAAAATCCAACAAGCTAGAGGGGGCTGTGGCAATGACCCCCAAGTAACCTCAGCTCCAATCAGTAATCTCATCACAATAATAGAAGTGTTTAGATATAGAGAATGTTAGATGGAAGTAGGGATTACCTCAAAATCTAGTAGAAATAGTGCCCAAGCTGGTCATACACTCTTTTCCAAGCTCTTTCAAGCCAAGAGATGAATAAGACTCTAAGTATGTGTATAGAGAATTATGGGAGATAGATGGTTGCTTTTGTCTATAGAGTTGAGTAAAAAATGTGCCAACCCCATCTTTCCCTTTAAGGGGGTCTTTTACAAGCAAAAGATGCTCTAGAATATCTCAAAAGGATCAAAAATATCAAGAGACACGTATGGCTAAAATGTATGGTCAGGCATCATAAGATTGTCTGGCTAAACAAAAAAGTGTCCGGCCAAACAATTTTGAAATATTTTGGCGAGCCAAAATGGTTCGGTTATGCACAAAAAGGCCTAACCGGACACAAAGTTGTCTGGCCAAACCCATTTCTAGAGGGTTTTCCATAATCTCACTTATTCTAACTTTGACACTTGTTTCTTTTTGAAAATTGACCAAGATTTTGAAAAGCACAAAGTACGATATGATGAAATGTTTGAGAAGGTATCTCTAGTTTTTAGAAAATCACTTTTGAAAATAGTTTTGAAGGTCTAGAAAACTCTTTTGGCTAAAAAGGGTATGGAGGTGGATATTCTCTTCATTCGAGGTTTAAGCTTGAGTTGAGATAGCGTATTCTTGCTTTCATCATCGAAAGCTTTTGGAGAGTGCCCAAGTCTTAAGGTTGATAAAAAAAAATGAGGTGTTCACAATTGCCCTTCTTTGACAATACTTGATACGTCATTCAAATGGCGTGAGTAGAAGTCAAAACCTAGAGACAACCCTTTTGATAATGCCGTAAGACGCTAATCAGTCATGCAAATGCAGTTGGTTAAACCCCACAGGGCTGCCTACGTATCTCTTTGCAAGGACTCAAACCAACGTAGTTCAGAGGCAAAATACGAATGAAATGCTAAATCGAGAACTTGTTTTGAAAGTTGGACTTATGTGTTTCACACAACTAGTTTGAGAGTTGGACTTATATGCCAAGCGAAACTAGTTTGAAAGTTGGACTTACGTGTTTCACATAACCAATATTTGATAGTTGGACTTACATGCCTTGCGAAGTTAGTCTGAAGTTAGACTTACATGCTAAGCAAAACTGGTTTGAGAGTTGGATTTACACGCATGGCGAAGTCGGTTTTGAGAGTTAGACTTACGTGTTTTACAAAATCGATGTTTGAGAGTTGGACTTACATACCTAGGGAAGCCAGTTTTGAGAGTTAGACTTACACGTTTCATACAGTTGATGTTTGAGAGTTGGACTTACACGCCTAGGGAAGCCAGTTTTGAGAGTTAGACTTACGTGTTTCACACAGCCGATGTTTCGGAGTTGGACTTACACGCCTAGTGAAGCCGGTTTGAAAGTTTTTGTATGCAAATGAATGTGATGTAATTGAATGTTGGTAAAGATGCAAACGTGACAATAAATGAGGCAAGCTTCATACGAATGATATGAAGTATGTTGACAAGAGGTGAGAATGTGATAAATACAAACTTTTTATGCTTTCACGCATCAAGGTGGTGATCAATTCCAAACATGCTCAACAAATGAATATATGAGAAGAAAAACACACATCCTTATGTTTTTCATAAGAGAAGAAAAGCATATCCAATCATGTTTCTCACAAGAGGAGTCAAAACACATTTACTCGTGTTTCTCACGAGAAAAGCCAAAGCACATCTACTCGCGTTTCTCACAAGAAGAGTTAAAACCTATCAGTGTTTTCACACTTCAAGGAGGTTGGAAACATGCTCCAAAACCTTCATACGACCAACAATCATAACAATAGTGAACTCTAATCTCAACCAATAGTCGATAAAAGGTGAACCCAAGGGTGTAACTTGAAGCATGTTTCTTATGAACGAAGGGTACAACCTATCAAAACTTCATGCTTCTAGTAGGAAAAACAAATCAAATGTGTTTCTCATGAATGAAGGTACAACCTATCAATGTTTAACACTTCAAGAAAGAAAGGGAAATTACGTAATTGAGAACCTGTATGTAACACTTGTATCCTTTAATCTATTAGAGGGTGTATATAACTCCTTTATTTTTCTTTTTTGGGAGTCTTTGGAGTTATTGTTGCATCTTGGTTTTAGGGGAGTACATTTCGATTTAAACATGTTGAGATTGTTCATTCACGTTTATTTACGTTGAAAAGTTCTTTGGAAATTTGGAAAATTTGTTCTGGGGTCGACCCGTACCTTCCTGGGGGTCGACACAACCTTGCTCTTAGTGCCTCTGCTGGTTTTGGGGTCGACACCTGAGTCCCTAAGGTCGACCTTTCTCTTGCTGTCTTGTTCTGGGTTGCATTCTGAAATAAAGGGTCGATATCTCTGGTTGTAAAGGTCGACCCTTGTCTGCTACACTGTAATAACCCCGACCTCCGATTAATGCTAAGCCATGATTAATTATGCCTAACAGCAATTTAGAAGGAATCCAGAATTAAATTGCATATGTATTGCATTATCTTTGTGTTTTTATCTGTTTGCCATAAAATGATCTATTCGTGTTTTATGTTTTAAATTGCGAATTGAAAGCCTTATCGACGCCCGATTTCGAAATTGATTAGTGCTATGTGATAATTAGAATTTATGTGATTTTCTGGTCAATTTAGTCAAAATTTGATTTGGTATGAATAAATTAGATTAAATAACGTGAAATTACATCAGTTAAGTTTATTACCTAATTGCCACTTAGTGGGCCACTTCTAAGAGCCTTGTTTAGAATTGTTTCATACAACATTTTCAGCCTATTCCCTTGCCAAAACTGTGTGAGAGAGAGAGAGTGAGGTAGGAATTTGAAGTCAACAAGAGATTAACTTGGAGAATTAGAAAGAAGTGAAGGATTTTGCAAAATTGAGCTTGTAGACTTTGAATTCTAGACCCAAGGTAGGAAAATCACCTTCTTGTTTGTGCATTTAAGTTATACCTTGCATGATCCATGGTAAAATTGTAGATTAAAGTCAAGAATTGGTTTAAATGTTGAATTGAGTAGTAATTCATGCATGTATGCATACATTTCCATGTTTTGAGTTTGAATTCTAAGATTTCTTCCATGCATGTATTAATTTCACTCACATTGTGGCCATTTATCTTGTTGTCCATCAAATTATCAAGTTTGATCATGTTTTGGAGTGTTTGGTTTCAAGGAAATTCTTGCATGTTACATTCAAGTTTTGTTCTTGGGTTTTTATTTGAAATTGTGTTCAATTGACTCACCCTTGGGCTTTGATTTTACAAATTGATCTTTGAAACACCTTATACTATGAGTTTACAAGTGTTTTCCAGAAAATGGGCCCAACAGGTCGAGTTTTGAGGTGTTGAATACTTGGTTTGAGCTTGGGAGGCAAATCTAGAAATTCCAGAATTTGGCTTCCTCGCTCAAGCGAAGGATTCCATGCTCAAGCGACCATCGTTTGTTCAGAGCTACGCTCGAGCGAAGGAATGATGGCTCGAGCGTAAATTGCAAGCTCTCAGGTTTTTGGTGCACGCAGACGCACGCTCGAGCGACGAGACCTACGCTCGAGCGAAGAGCTGTGTCTCACGCTCGAGCGAGCATCGAGCGGGCATCGAACGTAAAATTTCAACAACCAGTACTTTTGCATTTTTACAGACCGCTCGAGCGAAGGAGTCTACGCTCGAGCGACCCCTCTGTTTTGACAAGCTCGCTCGAGCGAAGAAAGCTATGCTCGAGCGAGACCCCTGTTTTCAGCAAGTTTTGAAAAATGTTTTCCAAGGCATCTTTGCATCTTCATTCCATTTTAGGCATTCCTAGGCCATGTTTTAGACCCCATAATGAGGATAAGGAATTAGAAACACACTAAGGGCCAATGAAATAAGTTTTGTGCAATTAGATCGTGTGTTTCAAGTGTGCATCTGTTATGTGTTATGTAGGTCACGTGCCACGTACCGTTTGACCAAGTTTACTCTGTCTATTTGTCTCAAGGCCCACTGTGAGTAATAGCTCTGTAAAGTTATGTTTAACCTATGTATTTTCTGACTGGTACGATATAATCTGTTTTTTGAAATGCTATCTTACGAATGATGAATGAATGTCTAATTTTCTGAAAAGTATTTGTGGCACCCTTAGTTTACGTGGCCCTCGCCCGGGGGTAACAATACCGCGGCCAATCTGCATGTGGCCCTCGCCTGGGGGTAACAATACCATGGCTACTTGCGCACAAGATATGGACCTTTGTAGTCGTTGGTACCAACTATATATGTGGGTCTTTGGACCAATCTGATCTGATAGCTAATGGGTATACCACGTATGATCTTATGCAAAATCTGAATATGAAAATGTATCTGAATCTGTTTCTGTTTTGAAGTCTGATTATGTTCTAATTTAAATGATGGATTCTAACTTGTGTTGGACATCATTCATATAACCCCTTTACTCTGTTATTATTCATTGGGCTTTCGCTCACAGTTTATACTATGTATATAGGTGAGCCGGCACATGACC
The DNA here is from genome assembly GCF_004153795.1 of Camellia sinensis. NCBI lineage: Eukaryota > Viridiplantae > Streptophyta > Magnoliopsida > Ericales > Theaceae > Camellia > Camellia sinensis. Next base: position 1,375,696 of record NW_021025169.1, on the reverse strand, counting down.
AGGGCCAGAGTTGATGGCCTTCTGTACTGTTTTGTTAGCCAACCTTTGTGCCGCCCGGGGAGGTTCCGATCGAAGTTTAATGCCATGGCTGTTTTTGTATTTCATGCTAGTCTTAGAGTATGTTCTGTAAAGTTAGGTCTTCGGAAGTACAATCTGTGAATACCTTGTACATATTGTGTAGCTGGACTGGCATGTTTATGTATCTATAAATAAGTTTTGAAATGTTCTGTCCTATGTACGTTATCATAGCTCATTGGACCTTGTCTATTTTGTATTATTGCTTCCGTAGAACCTTATTAATTGCTAATCTGTTCAGAGGCCTTTGGTAATCCACGGATTACTTGCCGGTTACGGTGCTAAACCCATAGGAGCGGGTTTGGGTCGTGACATACACACATTGGTGTCTCAGTATTTCTTCTTAAGGGTCGACACCTCTGTCCTAAGGGTCGACTCCTGTGTGTAATTTTTAGATTTTTGGGTCGGTTTGGGCCTTACTTTTTGGGGATTTTTGATTTGTTCTTTTTATTTGACTTTGGGGCTATTGTTCTATTAGTGTCTTGCTACTATAAATAGGTTCCAAACACTTGTTCATTTCACTTTTCCTTCTCTTTTCTCTCTCTACATCGTGAGTTTCTCTTCTCTCTCTAAACTCAAACTTTTTCACTTAGATCTTTCGATCTATTCACCTAGAGTGATCTTTTCACCTTGGTCCTTTGAGGAAGATTGTAGATCTCATCAAGGGCTTCATTTTGGTCTAAATAGTTCATGATTTCGTCACCAGTGATTTTTGGGTGGTCTTCTCTTCGCTTCAAAATGTAGGGATTTCTAATTCTCCTTCAATACTCTCATTTATAAATAGATTTGTAGTATTTTCTTTATATAAATACAAAATTTATATTTGAATAAATCATGAGATTGGGGGTTTAGGGTTCGAAGAGTTGGGGTTTACTTGCTAGGTTATGATTTTGGGTCATGAATTTGGGTGTATAATTAATAGAAGAGTTGGAATAAAAAGTATTTTTGTAAAAAGCTTTAATTTCTCTTAAAAACCCTAGTTTGGCTCATGAAGATGGTTGATGGTTTTGCTTAAATTGAAAGTAATATCATGAAATTGAGATGCTAAATTACACAAGTACAAGTTTGAAATTTTAAAGAGTTTGAAAATATATATAAAAGTCGCGATTGAACTCTTAATGTTGATGTTTTAAATTATACTATAATATGAAACCAAATTTGGGGGAATAAATTACTAATGGTATGAATGATATGAATTTTGTGATGAAATGATGATGTGGAGGTTTAAGAGTTTGTATTGAATTATGCCGAATTGTATTGAATGATGTTGAATTGGGTTGTATTGAATTTTGTTGGGTTATGTTGAATTGCATTAAGTTATGTTAAAATGTGTTGAGTTGGGCTGAGTTGTGTTGAGTTGGGTTGAGTTGAGTTGAGTTGTGTTGAGTGGTGTTGGGTTGTGTTGTAATTGGTACCCGTTCGGGGAGTCAAAAAGAAAAAGAGCAAAATGTCATTCGGTGCCCACGTCCGTTCGTATAAGAGCCGGTAAATGTAGGGGTGATTTTAAATTCAAGGTGCCTAAATGCCCTGCTTATTGCTGGACGAATGTGGAAAAAATGATTCTTGGGTGTCCACAAAGTCCTACCGTATTGTAGTCGGTAAAAGTGAAAAAACGGATAGTTTTAAAAATGTTTTTAGGTGCTCACTCCCTGTCGTATAATAATCGGCATATGTAGGGATGGTTTTAAAGTTAAAAATGTTTTTGGGGGTCCACGTCCTAAAATCTAGCAGTTTGAAATTATTGACTTTTAAACCGCTGGCCAATATAATTCATCTGAAAATTGCTCATTTTAATTTCTTACAATAAAGTCTAATTGAGTGAAATTATAAGTTCATGCGATTGTATTGGCCAATACAATTAAAAAGTGAGAGTTTTTTGTTAATCCAATAGTTAGATCTATATGTGTGTTAATTGTCCACTTAATTACGACTTTCATATTTAAATTACCCATTTAATCCTTACCTTTATTTTCTTACCTCTCTCCTTTCTTTCTATCTCTTCCTATATTATTAGGTGTAAACTATTGCGGTTTCTGTAGTGTGATTGCTGCTAGAAATCTGCCTGTGTGTACCACCAAGATCAAACTAAAAGAATCTACATGCATGTATGTATATTTAAGAATTCTTTTATATATATGAGAAGATGAGAAACAATACCATATTTTCAAAAAAGTTAGGGCACTCCACTGATCTACCACTTTTGTCAATATTACATTCGACTACCTCCAATACAAAATTTCACAGTAAGTTCACATTTTTGCACATCCGCCATGAATCTTTTACCACGAATCTTTTCAAACTTTATATAAGATGAAGCTTAGCTCAAGAGCCCTGATGCCATCTATCGAATTTGTATGTACGAGTGCTTTTATTTTTAATGGAGACCAACTTGAAACTTCACGCATCAATGCACAAGAAATCTTTGTTTCAGGAACAAACTATTTTAGTTGGTTTTTTTACAAAAAGACGTGTAAAAAAATAGAGAGAAGATATGACTTTTTTGTAGTGATTTTTTGACTTTTTAAATATGTTTCCAAAGTTGCCTAATCAATAATAATAAAGTAGAAAATTATTCGGAACATTGCTTTTATTGCTATTGTATCAAGGCTCATCATATATATTAAGATATTATGCACTATAGCTTTAGAAACAACCATATTTCTTGCAACATGCATGTCAATATTTTCTCACATGTTAAGAGTTTCTTTCAAGCTCTATCGAATTTCCAATGAGACAACTCCAGTGATCCTGTCTTTCAATTTTCCAAGAAAATGAAAATAAGCATCTCTCCAATGTTTTTTGATTATCAAAGTGCCACAGACTTCCCAAAAGCCCACAAAGAATCCCAGTACTATAGTGATGTACAACATTAGCTTTTCAAACTTGCCTTCATCATCTGTGTCTTCTTTATCCCGATTAGGAGGTTGCCCACTGTTGTCAGTACAATTGGTTGTCAATGGAAACCCACAAAGTGCAAGATTACCCTCGTAAATTGATGGATCCAAGAGGGTTTGGAATGGATTGTTTGTGGGGATTTTACCTGATAAGTTGTTATATGATAAATTCAAGTGATTATCATGCTTGGTGGAATAGGCCTTGAAAGTTTATTCTTCGAGAGGTCAAGTGTTTCTAACTATTCCAAATTTCCAATCTTCCCTGGTATCTTTCCTCTCAAGTGATTCGTTGGTAAGTTCAAGGTGCCCAATTTGAAAAGGCCGGTTAGTTCTTCAGGAATATTCCCAGACAAATTATTGTTGGATAGGTCAAGACTATTTACAAGGTAAAGGATGCTATCCTGATAGACTAGTATTCTTCCTTTTGCAACCACCTGCAAGTGCCCCTTGTATCACGGATTATCTAAATTATGCTCAGTTTTCATACCACTCAAGTTACCAAAACAAGGTGGAATTATTCCAGATAGCTTATTTTGTGAAGGGTCCAATATGTGAAGTGATGAGAGGCCACATATTTGTAAAGGAATGTTTCCAATAAAGGAATTATTCTACAAACGGAGATTCAAGAGAGATGGCATGCTTTCTCCTATCCAAGACGGAATGTATCCAGATATTTGATTGTCACCAATATCGATGGTATCAATGGTTGTACAGTTCTTCAAGGAGGAAGGAACTTCCCCTGAAAGATTGTTACTAGAGAGAAACAAGAATGTGAGGAAATTTAAAGAACCTATTGAGTTTGGTATTGTACCGGATGGACTATTGTTTGTCATATCAATGTAGTGTAAGTTTGGCATATCATTCCAAAAGTCAGGCATTTCTCCAGATAGATAATTGTTTGGGATGGCTAGGTTTGTCAAAGCATTCAGATTACCTATGGATAAGGGAATGCTACCATTTAGAAAGTTTGTAGGGATATCTAAGTCTGTTAACTGGGGCATTACTTCACCGATGTCTAGAGGAATTGGTCCAGAGAACAAGTTATCCCTTAGATATAATGTGCTCACATTGGAAGACCAAAGTGGGAGAGGACCCTCAAAGCGGTTGGTACTAAGATCAACATTGGCAAAGTTGTTAAACCGTAATGAGTTAGGCACTCGTCCACTTAAGTTATTTTGAGATACATCTAGATCAACGAGCTGTAAATCTAACTTCCAAAACCAATCTGGTATGGTGTCTGAAATTCTAGCATTGTTAAGAACCAAAGTGTTCAACTTACTTTGATTTCGAAGCCAGGCTGGAAATTTGGGTCCCAACTGGCATGATCTGATGTTGATGCATGTGAGTTTGAAAGGAGGAATCCAATCAGAACTGATGATGAGAATCATTGAAATATTTGGTGATTTTTTATAAATTGAGAATTCCTTCAAGCTTGAGAGATTTGCAAAATGAGCTTCAGTGACAACACATTCCCATGAATTCTCAGAGACCTCCAATACAACTAATGATGAGAGCTGCCCAAGGTTTTGTGTGATGTTCCCCATCATTTGATTGTTGGAGAGGTATAATTCCTCCAGAGAAGATAAATTTCCGATGGAGTTTGGAATTGAACCTTGGAACAAGCTATACTAGAGTATAAGATACCGCAAATTTTTCAGGTATCCCAATGTATTAGGCAGGCTACCTGTCAGTTGGTTGTAGCCCAAGTCCAATGTCTCTAACTTACTATCAGGGCATTCAGACAAACCATTGATGAATTCGGTTACCTCTCCTGTGATGTTGTTCAAAGAAAGTTTCAACATTTGCAAATTACAAAGCTTCCCTAGATTTCTTGACAATTGACCTCCAATGAAGTAATTTTGTGAGAGATCAAGATTTTGAAGGGAAGTTAGCTTTGTAAAGGAGTCCAAAAGCCCACCTTGGAGATTATTGGAGTTTAGATCAAGTTGGGCAAGGGTACTAACATTGAACAACCAATGGGGTATTGTGGAGTTGAAGCCATTGTTGGAGAGGTCAAGCACTGAAAGAGACGTAAAATTAATTGAGGGAAGAGAAGGCGGAAGATTGAGAAGTGCACATCGAGGCACGAGCAATTCTAAAAGGGAAGGAAGCATGTTAACCGTTTGAAGCCAATAGGATGCAGCCTTGCTAAGGTCTACACCTCCCAAATTAAGGTATTGTAGAGAAGAAAGACCGGATATCCATCTCAAATCATTAACATTTGAATCACTAAAGTAAGAGCTCAGATCAAGATGAAGTAAGCTTGAAAGGTTTTTCGAGATTTGGTATGATTGTTCCACCAAAAGATGAACTAGAGAAATTAAGATACTTTAACTTCGTGAGAGATCCAAAGAATCTAGGAATTTGGATCCCTCCAAAGTCATTCATGCTAAGGTCTAAGTAACTCAAATATTTCAAGTCGAGCAAAGAAGGATTGATCTCACATCCCAGTTTGTGGAGAATAGAATTATCCGGAAATGGGTTGCGAAGGTTGAGCTTGTTGACATTTCCACTTTTGTTGTTGCAGGTCACTCCGCTCCACGTACAATAATTTGAAAAATGTTTGGTGCCCCGAATTTGTGTAGCCCGAATGACTCGAATGTGTCAAAACGACGTCGTTTTGTAACATTCGAGCCATAAAATTTCGGGCCACCTAGCATTGTTGCAATAATTTTCTCCTACCCAGGAAGAGAGCTGGCCTGAGGGATCTGTGAGACTGTCTTTGAACTTGAGAAGTGCTTTCTTCTCAATTTCTATGCAGGAGCTGAGTTTAATGGTTTCAAGAAACAATAATCCGGACAAGAGAATGAGAAAGAGAAGTTGAAGGGAGTCAATTCCCATAGCCATGTCTTTTTTGGTTTTTTGTTTTTTCGCTTTTTAATCGACAAACCATACTGCTTATGAAGATTAGTTGGAAACATGTAATGGAGTCAAATTTCTGTGGGTTGGCCCTTGAGGACTAGTGATTTTTGATAAATAAATTGGGGTGTTTGGGAAACCAAGATTGAGACTAGCCTCAAATATTAAAAAAGTCAAATGGTCTCAAATATTTTAAACCAATAATTTATGTTGAAAAAAAAAAAAACAAAAAACATTATTTCGGCAGTGGGGCAGCTACACTGTCACGTTGACAATGTAGCACAGCGTAGTTGACAGCCTATTGCCTAAGATAGTAAATGACGATTTTGCCCATTTACACTAATTTTGAAAAATGTGAGATTAGGAATAAATTTGTCATTTTAACTTCAAACATCATTTTAACACATTTTTCAATACAACAATTCAAATAAAAATCCATTCCATTTTTCTAACAGAACCGCTACAGACCCCCAGTGGGGGTCGCACCCCCAGTGAGGTGGCGTGCCCCCACTGGTCGAAACTCAAAAAAAAAATAAAAAAAATAAAACAGTTTTTTTTTTTTATCCAATCACCACCTGCCACCTCACTGGGGTCGACCGCCAGTGGGGGTCCGAAGCATTAATCTTTTTCTAAATACAAAAACTAAAATAGCCTATTAAAATAGTCAAAAAATCTTTAAAATAGTCACTTTCCAAATACCCACAATAAATACTAAATAAAATAATCTGAAAGCTGAGGGAATATTTTTAACCTCTGGAATCTAATTATCAATTTTGAAGTTGAGGATTAACACACCATTTTTTTTTTTTTGGTCAATAAATAGGAGAGGGATTAATACACCTACCCAAGTAGCATTTCATAGAATAGTGCAAGAGAAGAAGAGAAAGTGGTTTTGATTTTGTTCACCAATTAAACTCCTCAAACACCCACTATGTGTTCTTAGAATATGGGGTGAATACTAGATTCACATTTACTAGTCAACAATTAGGACCCCAAGGAAGGGTAGAGCTCAACCTTATTAGTCAATCCTGCACTGCATGGGTCACATGTTCCCACAACTGTATTAGTTATGTTATGAGTCCTGTTTGGGTCGAAAATATCAAATAACAAAGAGCTTTGTATGAAACAAATTACACCCAATTTTAGAAATTCCAAGAACTATGGACAAAATCTCAAACCATATCAATACCTATAACAATAAGGCCAAGAAAGAAGTTAAATCAGACAAGATTTGTATTCAATATAAATTTTTGAAGGAAAAAAAAAAAGAAATTCCTCAATAAAAACCAATTCGAACAAGTTATTCCAAAGTAGAAGTTAATTCAAATTCTTTAGGTATCCAAATGAATTGGGCAAATTGCAGGTCAATTGGTGGTATCCTAGGTCCAATGACTCTAAGCTCCCTTAGGGGCATCTAATAAAACCATCCATGAATTCAGCTACCTCTGCTCTGACTTCATTGATAGAAAGCTTTAATGTCTGCAATTGGCAGAGCTTTCCCAGCCTTCTAGACAACTCACCATGGAGATTGTTGGAGTTGAGCTCAAGTTGGGCAATTAAAAAATGGTTAAAAAGTCAAAAAAATCATATAAAAATATCAAATCAACTCAAAATTTTAAATTCTAAAATTATTTTTAAAATATACAACAAAATAAATTATAAAAATTTCTAAACTCTCTTCTCAAAATATTTTTTAAAAACTTATCTCCCAAAATCAAACCAAACAAGGCCTTCAATTTTTTTAAGCTTTTATTTTAGTAGAAAAACCAATAAAAAGTCCCTTTCCAAACTAATCTTTAGTAATATCCATCACACATTACCACTTAAGTTCAAATTGACTTGCCAAGGTTCTTGTGGCAAGTTGACGTGTAACTGCACTTTAAGGTGCAATAAAGAAGAGATTTAAGTTGATAGAATAATAACGATCTTTTAAATAGTACATTAATTTTACTAATAAATTAACAAATCTAACTACTTAGAATATTGAAAAAAAAAAAAAATCAAATTGCCTTGTTCATTGATCCCAAAGTCATTGAAAGACTTTTGCTTCAAAGATTGGTGCAGAAAATTATGGATGACAACACAGATTTTGAATTCTCAACCAAATGTCATATTCTGGTTCCTGTACAAGTTGCTCCACGTTAGTCCCTGAAAAAGATACTGATGGGAAAGCCATGCATCCTGATTAATAACTTTAGGATAATTATAAATCATCAAAATATTTCAGGTATCATATTAAATCTTATTATTTATTAGTGTGGATTCCATATATATATATGATTTTTATTTTATTTATTTTTATCAGTACATATGCCTTTTATTGCATTAATATATTTTATTGCATCAATTATTGTATCAAATGGTTGCGAAAAACCCTAGTTCCAATATAAAATCCCCGATTTAAACCATCAATCAAATAACAAATATTGAACCATAAATTGAAAATTTGACACTAATTCCAAAATAATTACACAAAAAGTGATAAATAGTATAGAAATTAAACCCTAAATCCACTAAAACATACCTTACGATGATTGTCGGAGGAGGTAAATGACGATAGACGAAGATGGAGTGGATTTGGTGAACATATCTATTATTTTTAAATAATTCACCACTTCAATAATAATGTTGTAAACGAAACAAATGGAATGGACTGAAATGATCATTCATTAGTTTTCTTCACAATGATGAGTGAAAATTTTATATGTAATATATTTTTTATTATTTTTTTTTATGAACCTAATATGAGAATGAATACTATGATGGAATGATTATTCAAACCATTTCATGTCAATTAGAGGTGTACATGGCTCGACTTGGTTCAGTTTCAGGGTAAACTAAGAACCGGACCGGTTTTTACGGTTCAAGACAAAAATAAAAATTAGAATCATAACTAAACTGTTAAACTCGTGAAATCAGACCAAAACTGTATCATAAAAAATGGTTTGGCTAGGTTTGATTTTACGATTCTAGAAATTTTATATAACACTAAATATAATATATATTTTATATTAGTAAACAAATTAATAATAATTAATTTGATTAAGTTGGTTAGAATTTATAAATTTTACAATAAAGATTAGTATTTTTAGGTATTAAATAATAATAATAATAATAATAATAATGAATAAATATATCACGGTCTGGTTCAATTCAAAATCATAACTAAAATCTTAAAACCAAGAACTGAATTGAAAGGTTTCATCATTTTCAGAATCAGAACCAAAACTGAAACTAACAAAAATCAGGCTAAACCTACGATTTGGATCAGACCAGTCAAATTTACCGGCTCCACTGATTTGTTTTGAACACCCCTAAAGTCAATGAACAAAACATCTTTTTTTTGGGGGGTGGGGTGGGGTTGAATAATGAACCAAACAAACGTAAAATTATTTAGTTTTAAACAGAATTCAAAGCGCAAAGCAGCCACCTCTCCCTCTATTACCCTAGGGCCGGCCCTGTCTCAGCCGTCCCTCCTTTCCTGTTATAGTTTAAAATATGGGAAAATCTGAAGAATTGTAGTTGCACATTCGCAACCTTTTTTTTCCACGAGAAATATATAATCAACCCTGAAGGGAATAGACTGTCTGCACTGGAGGCCACTGTCCGGATTTGTAGAGGCTGATCATGGTTTTTTTTTGTTGGGGTAACATTTTGGGCGGGCTTAACCTGAACAATTCGAGTTCAGCTTGAATTTTTTTAAAATTTGGATAAAATATTTTCAAATTTGGTACGGACTTGAACAAAAATTCAGAAGTCCGAATTAAATTTGGGTGGGCTTGGGTAAAGACGTCAAACAACCCGAGCAATCCGAAACCCGAATTATACATATATAGATATATAAAAATATTAAATATATATATATAAATTATTAACCATTACATGATATTAAAGTAATTTATATTATTGAATCATATTAAATATATATTATATATAAATAATATAAAATCTTACTTTTTTTTCTTTTTATTTTCACTCATAAATTGTAAGGACTATCATAGTGGCATCTCTCTTACATTATATCATTTTAATTTATCTTGTTTGTCTCTAAAAAATGAATGACAAGTGTGATTTTTAAAATAGATCATTATTGTTTTTATAACTTTAGGAAATTAAGTACATGCATAGCAGAAATAAACAGATTCAAACATATCTTTTACGCTCAAACCAAATTCAAGGATCATGTGGATGAATCACGCGTTGCTATTGATGAACTTGAACAATTTTCAGCATTGGAGTAGAACTACTAGAAAACTACCCACACTGTTTACAATACAAAGGTATTGTTCTGTGTTTTCATGGAGAGAGATGTGAGTTACTGACAATGAATACACAACAAAGTTGTAATACTGGATGATCTTCTTTTTGTCCTCATGCCATTTAGTTTAGGATTGATTGCTTTTCCAGTAATGTTCCTTAAGGCCGAATTGTCACGACCCAACCCCCGTCCCACGGGATTAAAGACGTAATCGGCCAGTAATCCGTGATTACCCAAGGCCTGCTTAACAGTAAATAGTAAGGGGTTGGTGGAAGCCAATAAAATCACAATACATCGTCTAATGAGCTATGAACTAAAATGAATAAACAAACTTTTAGATGCATCACTTTAAAATTATCCCATACCATGTCACATCATATACATGTATCAAAACATACACATTATCCAAAAAGAGCATAAAACCAAAAGCTCTTAGCTATAAGTCACTTGATTACTTTACAAAAGGGTGAATTCATAATCACCCAAAAGCCTTAGAGTTAGACCCAAAAAGAACCTCGAAGGGAAACACAACGGTTGGCTTGACAACTAGAAGGTAAGTTGACGCCCATAACTCCTATTTTGAGCTGGATTACCTACATGACAGATATAAATCGTGAGCCAAAGCCCAGTGAATAACAATGTGTAAAGAGATTAAGAACAATATCCATTTCAATATGTGAGTCAAGTCACGTAGTAGTAACATGTTTGTTAAGGCATAGCAGTCATAAGGATCAATGTGTAATTATAGTGGTCTTGCATTCATAATCAAATATCTCATACATATTGGGCCACGACATTATTACCCCCAGGCGTGGGCCACGTAAATATAGGCCACGGTATTGTTATCCCCGGGTAAGGGCCATGTGAACATATACCACGGTATTATTACTCCCGGGGTAAGGGCCACATGAATAGGATCACGATATTCTTACGCTCGGGTATGGGCCATATGAATATTTGGCACAGAGTAGGTTCACGCATTCGGTAAATCATATTGCTGTTGAACAAACTTTAACAATACTAATAACAATCTAAAAGAATTATAACTCAAGCATAGCTTTACTATATTGTCACTCACCGTTGGTTTCGTGTAACACTTGGCTAGAATGCGACGTCTGACCTACATAGGCACATGAAGGCATAATGGTTCAATACACAGATCTTCAATTAGTCATTACTTATCCATTACTTAACTGTTACTGGTTATGTAACCCGATCCCTTTCATTCTTTCATTTCCTCCTATATTCACCCCATGTACATGCACATGCACGTGCACATGAAAATAGTTAAAAACCATGCAATTGGAGGTCCGAAAAGTCGAGAAAACAGAAGAGAAAATCAAACCGAGCTAGCCCTGTTGGCCGCACGTGCAGTGGCCCCAGCCGCACGAGCGGGTGAACTTCAGAATGCAAAGTTGGCCAAAACAAGGTTAGCTGCTCGTGCGGTGACTCGGTCCGCTCGAGCGGTCTGGGTGAAAAATCAATTCGAATTTCTGCTGAAAATGGAGTTTTTCCCCCTTTCAAAACCCAATCTCATTTTACACAAAAGAAGGCTCAAAACACTTCAAAACCAAAGGAATTGATTACTTCCAACTTCAAATAAGTAAGCAAGGCTCAAGCCTCAAAGAAGGCCACAAAATCATGAACCTTAGATATATACAATTTTCAATGTATGCAAACTTGAATGTCAAAGTGAAAACTCTTGCAATTTACTCTTCAAATCCCAAATTTCATGCAAGATGTAAGTGATGATGCCATGTATTACAAGGATAAGAGTTGACTACTTTCATTCCTTCACTTTAGGGTTCCTATCATCACTTTACATTACCCAACTTCTCAATTCATCTAAATTTCTATGATTCCATGGGCAAACAACTTCAATTCTTGAAATTAGAGGAAAGTTTCTTACCTTAGATGGATGAATTAGTGAAGATTTGGATAAAGCTCTTCTACTCCTCTTCTTCCTTTTCCTTTCTTCTACTCCTAGGGCTCTCTCTCAAGTTGTCTCTACACCAACCACTATCTCTTCCTATTTACCTCTTTTGTTGACTTGAGTTATTGAGTCAATGAACTAGTCCCAATTATCTTTGGTCAAATTTTAAACTTAAACTAATTCAATCTAATTCACTTAATTAGGTCACTCTTATTCGAGCCTCATTAACTTAACCCAAACTTAATCTTGCTAAGGTGAATTAGGCTCTAACCACCTAGTTCAACATTTAACTGTTAACCTTCTAATTTTCATACTGGACTTTTAATTTAGCAAATCAGATAGATCTTTTCACACAATACCATATTTGTTACTCAAAACATACATCAAACACTTCATGGTACATAATTTTTATACATTTAGCAGATAATTCACATAAAGGCACATAATTAAAGTAACCTCTACTTTAGCTGGAAATCACGAAAGCGGGTGTTACATTTTCCCTCCCTTAAGATGTTTGGTCTTTCAAGCTTAAATACCTTCATCCGTGAAGAATGTAGGGTCTAATGGAAAGAGATCTGGGTATCCTTGCTTCATGTCATCTTTCCTTTCCCAGGTTGCATACATGCCACCATGATTTTGCCAATCCATTTTCACTAATGGCATTTCCTTGTTCCTCAACTTCTTGATCCGGTGGTTAACAATTTGAATGGGTCTTTCTTCATTTGTATAATCGTCAGTCAAAAGGACGTGAGTTAGCTCAATCACAAGAAAAGGATCTTGAAGATAATCATGTAACATAGACACGTGAAACACGTTACGCATATGCTCTATACTTGAAGGAAGTGCCACTTGATACGCTACCAGGTTAATCTTCTCAATGATTTCATATGGCCCAATGTACCAGGGTGCTAACTTGCCCATAGCTCCAAAACGAGTTTGCCTTTTTATCGGTGTCACTTTTATGAAAACATGATCGCTCACTTCATAATCTTTATCCCGCTTACAAACATCCGTGTAGTTTTTCTGCCGGCTCTGTGCTGTCTTTAACCATTGATGAATCAACTTCACTTTTTCCTTTGTCTCTTGCACAATTTCGGGCCCCAACAAAGGTCTATCTCCAACCTCAGTCCAGCAAATTGGTGACTGACATTTTCTGCCATATAAAGCCTCGTAAGGCGCCATGCTAATTCTTGAGTGAAAACTATTATTGTAAGCAAATTCAGTTAGAGGCAAATGAGTCTCCCAATTTCTTTGGAAATCTGACACACACATATGTAACATATCCTCCAACGTTTGTATTTTCAGATTGCCCATCTATCTGTGGATGATATGCACTGCTCAGTCGTAATTCAGTTCCTAGTGCCTTTTGCAAGCTTTGCCAAAACTTCGAATTAAATTTCGAATCCCTATCAGAAACAATAGACACAGGAACTCCGTGTAATCTCACAATTTCATTAATATAGATTGTGGCTAGTTTATCCGCATTATAAAATGTCTTCACAGGTAAGAAATGAGCAGATTTGGTTAAACGGTCAACAATAACCCAAATTGAGTCCATACCTCGAGTAGAGCGAGGTAGTCCAACAATAAAGTCCATAGTGATGTACTCCCATTTCCACTATGGTATTGGAAGTGGCTAGAGTAGTCCGCGGGTCGTTGATGTTTGGCTTTGGCTTGTTGGCATTGTAAACACTTTGACACAAATTCGGCAATGTCCTTCTTCATTCCCGGCCACCAAAAATTGAGCTTCAAGTCTTGACACATTTTCGTATTCCTCGGATGAATGGAAAATTTTGAACTGTAGGCTTCTTGCATAAGTTGTCTTTTCAAGTTAACATCATTGGGTACACACAACCTCCCTTGAAATTTCAGTACTCCGCTTTCAAAAATGAAACCCGGTCTTAGTTTAGCTTCTCTTTCATCAAGTACTTTCTTTAGGAATTCATCTTGTTGCTCTCTCATTAATCTTTTCAATGAGTACCGGTTACGCAGTAATAGCAGCTAAAGTCCCGCCTTGTTCTCGCAAAACAATTTCAACTCCAAGTCTTTTTAACTCTTGGAACAATTCTCTTTGTCTGATGAGTAAACAAGCTAAATTCCCTATTGATTTCCGGCTGAGGGCATCGACAACAGTATTTGCTTTTCCCGAGTGGTACAAGATTTGTAAATCATAATCTTTAATTAATTCCAACCATCGTCGTTGTCTCATATTTAACTCTTTTTAGGTGAAGAAGTACTTGAGACTCTTGTGATCTGTATAAACTTCACATGTTGTCCTATATAGGTAATGACACCAAATCTTTAATGCAAACACTACTGCGGCAAGTTCCACATCATGAGTTGGGTAATTCTTTTCATGTGGCCCCAGTTGGTAGGAAGCATATGTAATTACCTTTTCATTCTACATCAACACACATCCTAAACCTTTATAAGACATATCGCTAAAATTAGTAAAATCATCTGTACCTGAGGGTAAAGTGAGAATTGGGGCAGTCACAAGCCGAGTCTTTAATTCTTGAAAAGCTGATTCTCTCATATCAGTCCAATCAAATGGTACCATTTTCTCTGTCAATTGAGTAAGCGGTAAGGCAATTTTGGAAAAATCTTTTACAAATCTGCAATAATATCCAGCCAAACCCAAGAAACTCTAGACTTCGGTGACATTGGTTGGTTTGGGCCAATTGACAGCTGCTTCTATCTTTTGCGGATCAACTGAAATGCCATCTTTAGTGATTACATGCCCCAAAAATGTCACACTATCGAGCCAAAACTCACACTTAGACAATTTAGCATACAATTTCTTCTCCCTTAAAGTTTGTAAAACCAGACTCAAGTGACGTTCATGTTCCTCTTGACTTTTAGAATAAATCAATATGTTGTCTATGAAAACAACAACAAATTCATCTAAGAACGGCTTAAAGACTCTATTCATTAGATCCATAAATGCAGCAGGCGCATTGGTTACTTCGAAGGGCATAACAAGAAATTTATAATGGTCGTACCTTGTCCAGAAAGCAGTCTTTTCTACATCTTCCGCCTTAACTTTCAATTGGTGATATCCGGATTGAAGATCAATTTTGGAGAAGACTTGCGCCCCTTGTAATTGGTCAAATAGATCGCAATACGGGGTAATGGATATTTGTTATTCACGGTCACCTTGTTTAATTCATGGTAATCAATGCAGAGTCTCAATGAGCCATCCTTCTTTTTCACAAATAAGACTGGAGCACCCCTGTAATAACTCTCACGCTATCCTAACCATACTCATATGCATTCATGTGATTCTGTCTTGTAAGCTTGCGTTTCAAGTCTAGTCCTTGTTCGTTTAAGTGTTTCAGCATGTTTTGTACCTTGCTTGGTGTGAGTTTAGCCGAGGTCGTCTTCCGTCTAGGATTACCTTGGAACCACTTTGTTTGACCTTCGCCTTCGCCCTGACATATTGGCCGAGATGTCATTATCTAGGCCGAGGTGTTCATTACCAAGGCCGAGGTGTGAATCATCTAGGCCGAGATGTTACCTTTGCACCTAAGTGATCTTGTCCCGGAGAGGTATGACCTAGACCGAGGTGTGGCACATCTAGGCCAAGGTGTGGCACAGCTTAGTCAAGTGTTGTCCTTCCTAGCCGAGGTCATTATTTCCTACTTGCCAATGTCTTGTTCTTAGCCGAGATCATTACTCGCCAGAGTGCCCATGCCGTCTTGCTTGTTGAACACACATTGTCATAGTTTTGTCTTGTCACTCAGCCACCTTCTGTGTAGCACCAACTAGCCGCTGCCACGTGCCCCTGTAAAGGGTTAAGTCAGCCAGCAGACTTAGAAATGTATCATTTTTGCTGTATGTCTTTGTTGTGAGGAGAGAGAAGCTCTAGAAGAAGAAGAAGAAGTTTAGAGTGAGAGAGTGGGCTTCGAGCTTTATTCCTAGAGATCAAACCATTAGATTCACGTATTGAGGTTAGATTCTTGATTTACTCTTGTCATTCTTATTGATCATCTAGCTGCATTGCATGATCGAACCCGTTTTGCATGTCATGCATCGATTTAAAATTGGTTTTAAAAAGAGAAAATAGTGTTCATGTGTTTTTGAAGGAAAAGTATTGTTTGATCCGAAAGTTTGCATTAAGTTTCATGTTTTTGTGTTTGTTCTCACAAGATCCTTGAATATGGGTGCCCAGGTCCATGTTTTGAACTCATAGCGTGAAATCTCAGATTTTGTAATAGCAAATCACGATCTTTGCATTTATCTCCCTCATGTTCATGTTCTTCATGTTCATCATGTTCTTCACGAAAGGGAAACCCAGATTTTTCCCGACTTCATTCCGTTAAATGTGGCCATCGAGGCAACACCTCGGCAAGGAGGTGTGGGACCTTAGCCTAGACCTGGCAGTTGCCCAGCATGATTTCCCCGAGATAAAGAACTGTGTTTGTCTTGATTTGACTTCTTAGTCTTAAGGAACGCCGAGATCATCTGCATGCATGTGAAACTTGTTTGAAAGTGCGTTCAACAGACTTTGCCATGTGTTTGTAGGATTTGGACTTGCCTTGACCCCGACGTTTGAAGAACTAAGTGAGTGGTATTTTTAATAAAGCTGTGTTATAATGCTTTGATAAAAGTCTTGCTTGCTTCGTTTTGGAAAGTAATTGTAAAGCATGAATGGTTATTCCTAATTGGAAAATATATTTATATTGTTTTGATGACATTCTTGGAAGTCCGTACGTGCTAAGGGACTATAAGCACTTGTAGCACAAAGTTTGGAAGTCTGTACGTGCTAAGGGACTATAAGCACTTGTAGCACAAAGTTTGGAAGTCCGTACGTGCTAAGGGACTATAAGCACTTGTAGCACAAAGTTTGGAAGATCGTACGTGCTAGGGGACTCTAAGTATTAGTAGCACAAGTTCTTAGTGTCAGGGGACTATAATACAACGGCACCATTGAATTGAGATATCTCCCTTGTCTTGCCTTGTCTTGTCTTGTTTGCCACTGACATTTTACCGTATGGGTTGTTTGCCGAGATGTCATCACTTGTATTATAATGATATTAGTAAGCATCCTATGAAACTTGACAGATTTGGAAGATGGACTTGGTTCATCCTTTGACTTGTACTAATTATGTTATGTATTGTTTGATAAAGATCTTGAATACCAATCATGCAAACCCCTTTATTTCTTATACCATTTACTGAGTATTCAAGCTCACCCTCTCTATATATATGTAGGTGATGAGCAGGAAGGCGGTGACGCCTAGGTGTGACTCGCAAGCTTGTTTTAGATTTTGTTTATGTCGGCTTAACTTGTATTCACGTCGGCAGTCTTGAAAATTATGCTTCTCGGCTTATAATGCTTGTAATGTACACATGTCAGCTGAAGAAGCCTTTTGATCAAGATGTAAAATGTATTTTGTACTTTATTGTATTTGTATCCAAGTTGTAATATTATGTAAAGTTGTATGCCATTCCATGTAACTTACGCACTGCTCTTATGGACCACTTGTATTTTAAGATTATTGCTTCCGCACTTGTGAGACCCATATATAATTATACTCTGTTTGTGTGTGAATTTTGGAGGTTGGCATTCGGTAATCCTGGATTACTGGCCATCACGGTACCAAACTAGTAGGGGCGGTTTGGGGTCGTGACAACCCCAGGGTGAGGTACTAGGTCTAATAAATTTCTTATTCAACTACTCTTGCAACTGAATTTTCAACTCCTTCAATTTAGTGGTCGACATATGGTACGGAGTTTTGGAAACCGGCTGCGTACCCGGTATATCTCTATAGTCAACTCTATTTCTCTATCAATTAAATCCCTTGGAAATACATCGGGAAATACATCTGGGAAATCTCGGACTATAGGAATACTGTCTATATTTTGTTTCTCAATAATAGACGTATGCAATACACAACACAAATATCCCCTA
This sequence comes from Camellia sinensis, assembly GCF_004153795.1. NCBI lineage: Eukaryota > Viridiplantae > Streptophyta > Magnoliopsida > Ericales > Theaceae > Camellia > Camellia sinensis. The sequence goes on along the minus strand of NW_021025169.1, from coordinate 1,357,763 downwards.
CAACCTTTTCTTATTAGTTTGCATGCCTTCATAAATGAAATCAAATACAGGGGTGGCACAACCCCGACACCTTTAAAAGTAAATTCAGGCAAACCAGGTGGGCGAAAAATAACTTGCTTAGTTACATAGTCAATCGTCGCATGATATTTTGATAGCCAATCCATCTCCAAAATTACATCGAAATGATCAATATTTAGGGGCAACAAATCAACATATAAATGCATATCCCCAACAACAATATCACATGCAAGGTATATATAGGCACACATCATAGATCCTCCAGCTGGAGATGATATAGCTAACAAGAAATTCATCAGTTCCGAGGGTCTAGTTAATTTGAGAGAAAAAACTGATGAAACAAATGAATGCGTAGACCCCGAGTCAATCAAAACATAGGCATTCTGGGCACAGATAGGGAGTATACCTGACACTATTGTCTCTGTATGCTGGACATCTCCTGGTACAAGAGCAAAAACCCGACCTTGCCTTAATGTTTCTTTTCCTGTCACAGCTTTAGAAGTTGATTTCGATGCAGAGACGGATGCTGTTGAGCTTGTTTGCGCCATGGGATAAGAGAGGACAGTCTTTAACCATGTGGCCTGCTTTGCCACACCGGAAACAAGCCCCGAAAAGTTTATAACACACCCCTTTGTCCCTTCTTCCACATTTAGGGCATGGTGGTATATAATTACTTCCTTGATTGGAACTCGTTGTTGACCCTGTATTCTACTTCATAGTTTGGAAATTATTCCGACCCTTTTTAAAATTGACCCCTTGTCTTTTTTCCATTCACTCAGTCACCGGTGCCTTAGCTTGCTTCAATGCCACGATATTGGTCTCGGCCATGAGAGCGCGATTAAGAACATCTACATACTTTGTTAGATGAAGAACATTTACTTTGTCTAGCACTTCCACATCAAGTCCACCTTCAAACTTGCGAGCCTTCTTATAATCCGTGTCCATCATATGTGGTGCATACCGAGCAAGTTCCGTGAATTTCACCTCATACTTAGCCACGGACATGGTACCCTGATGCAACTGCTCAAACTCCGATACTTTACCGTCGCGGACATATTGGGGGAAATATTTTTCATAAAACACCTCCTTGAATTGAGCCCATGTCATAGAATTGTTTCCCTCTCGGACTAGCATCTACCACCGACTTGCTTCCTCTTGAAGAGTGAAAGTGGCTAATAAAACTTTTTATACCTCTGAATAAGGGAAAACCTCAAACAACTTTTCTATTTCTATGATCCAAGCCTCGGCTTTCAACAGATCAAGACTTCCTTGGAAGGTTGGTGGTTTCAATTTATTAAACTTCTGTGTTAAGGCTATGATGTCATCATTGTTAATCGGTTCTGGTTGCACCGAAAGTGGAGAAGGAGGTGGAGCCTGCTTTTTTTGCCTCAAAGATTCAGCCAACATTTCTACCATCATTTCCAGTCTGTCAATTCTGGCACCCGACGACTCTAAATCATCTACAGTTCTTGCATCAATTTGGCTATATTAAACATGAAATAATAAACATAGGTAAGATAGTCCTCATAGTCATATCATTTATGCCATTATCAAGTCCACACACACTCACACATGCAATACAATGTCCTAATTCCTTTTCTAGGACATCCTATAGCTCATTTGGACGCGTGTGTGCAACAGAACTCGTGCTCTGATACCACTCTATCATGACCCAACCCCCGACCCACGGGATTAGAGATGTAACTGGCCAGTAATCCGTGATTACTCAAGGCTTGCTTAATAATAAATAGTAAGGAGCTGGCAAACGCCAATAAAACCACAATACATTGTCTAATGAGCTGTGAACTAAAATGAATAAAAAAGCTTTTATATGCGTCACTTTAAAAGTATCCCATACCATGTCACATCATATACATGTACCAAAACATACACATTATCCAAAAAGAGCATAAAACCAAAAGCTCTTAACTATAAGTCACTTGATCACTTTACAAAAGGGTGAATTCATAATCACCCAAAAGCCTTAGAGTTAGACCCAAAAGGAACCTCGAAGGGAAACATAACGGTTGGCTTGACAACTAGAAGGTAAGTTGACGCCCATAACTCCTCTTTTGAGCTGGATTACCTACATGACAGATATAAATCGTGAGCCAAAGCCGAGTGAATAACAATGTGTAAAGAGATTAAGAACAATATCCATTTCAATATGTGAGTCAAGTCACGTAGTAGTAACATGTTTGTTAAGGCATAGCAGTCATAAGGATCAATGTGTAATTATAGTGGTCTTGCATTCATAATCAAATATCTCATACATATTGGGCCACGACATTATTACCCCCAGGCGTGGGCCACGTAAATATAGGCCACGGTATTGTTATCCCCGGGTAAGGGCCATGTGAACATATACCACAATATTATTACCCCCGGGGTAAGGGCCACATGAATAGGACCATGGTATTCTTACCCCCGGGTATGGGCCATATGAATATTTGGCACAGAGTAGGTTCACGCATTCGGTAAATCATATTGCTGTTGAACAGACTTTAACAATACCAATAACAATCTAAAAGAATTATAACTCAAGCATAGCTTTACTATATTGTCACTCACCGTTGGTTTCGTGTAACACTTGGCTAGAATGCGACGTCTGACCTATATAGGCACATGAAGGCATAATGGTTCAATACACAGATCTTCAATTAGTCATTACTTATCCATTACTTAACTGTTACTGGTTATGTAACCCGATCCCTTTCATTCTTTCATTTCCTCCTATATTCACCCCATGTACATGCACATGCACGTGCACATGAAAATAGTTAAAAACCATGCAATTGGAGGTCCGGAAAGTAGAGAAAATAGAAGAGAAAATCAAACCGAGCTGGCCTTGTTGGCCACACGTGCGGTGGCCCCAACTGCACGTGCGGTGGCCTTGGCCGTACGAGCGAGCGAACTTCATAATGCAAAGTTGGCCAAAACAAGGTTGGCCGGTTGTGCTGTGGCTCGGTCCGCTCGAGTGGTCTGGGTGAAAAATCAATTCGAATTTTTGTTGAAAATGGAGTTTTTCCCCCTTTCGAAACCCAATCTCATATTACACAAAAGAAGGCTCAAAACATTTCAAAACCAGAGGAATTGATTACTTCCAACTTCAAACAAGTAAGCAAGGCTCAAGCCTCAAAGAACACCACAAAATCATGAACCTTAGATGTATACAATTTTCAATGTATGCAAACTTGAGTGTTAAAGTAAAAACTCTTGCAATTTACTCTCCAAATCCCAAATTTCTTGCAAGATGCAAGTGATGATGCCATGTATTTCAAGGATAAGAGTTGACTATTTTCATTTCTTCACTTTAGGGTTCCTATCATCACTTTACATTACCCAACTTCTCAATTCATCTAAATTTCTATGATTCCATGGGCAAACAACTTCAATTCTTGAAATTAGAGGAAAGTTTCTTACCTTAGATGGATGAATTAGTGAAGATTTGGATAAAGCTCTTCTACTCCTCTTCTTCCTTTACCTTAGACTCCTAGGGCTCTCTCTCAAGTTGTCTCTACACCGACCACTATCTCTCCCTATTTACCTTTTTTGTTGACTCGAGTTATTGAGTCAATGAACTAGTCCCAATTATCTTTGGTCAAATTTTAAACTTAAACTAATTCAATCTAATTTACTTAATTAGGTCACTCTTATTCGAGCCTCATTAACTTAACCCAAACTTAATCTTGCTAAGGTGAATTAGGCTCTAACCACCTAGTTCAACATTTAATTGTTAACCTTCTAATTTTCATACTGGTTTTTTAATTTAGTGAATCAGACAGATCTTTTCACACAATACCATATCTGTTACTCAAAACATACATCAAACACTTCATGTCATATAATTTTCATACATTTAGCGCATAATTCAGATAAAGGCACATAATTAAAGTAACCTCTACTTTATTTGGTAATCAAGAAGGCGGGTGTTATACGAATTGTACATGACTGCAGGCAACACACCAAAGTAGCCTAACATCAAACCCTCACCTTATGACATAGTCAAAGGTCATAAAGGGTACAAAAGTGAAAGTCATATCAATAATGACGTGCAAGACTCACATGGTGAGGAAGTATGGATCCATTCTCTCGCCTCATTACTCAGTTGCCAAGAACATGTAGTATGAATATAAGCTACAATGAATTATACCCCATACACCGTACAAATCTTAGTCTAGTCACTCTTAAACGCATGGGTCAATTTCTAGCGCCTAACCCAAATTCTCTATTTGCTTGTCTTCTAGGCATCCAATGAGATCTCGCATATGGCTAATCATAACAGGCAGTACATAGGAAGTGAGTACCAACATCTATGTTTGGTCTTCATTATGACCTCATTTTGACTCCAACCAAGGCGTAATACATAGTGAATAATTTATGCCTCTCTTGGCTCCAAATAAAATAAACCACTAGTTTTATCCTTACTCGCTCCCAAGCATCAAGGGTAATTGCTCATGTGAGTGAGCCAGCCTGCTGACATCATCATTTGCTAATCATTATGCTACAAACCATAATAGCATCAATATCCCGTAATATCATAAAACCAAGCGATCAATTGAAAAACACAACCACCGCAGTTTACACAATTCTAAATTCCAAACATAGGCCTTATCAGCACCTTTTGCGATAGGCATATACAACGGAATCCCTCACATGGAGTGGTTCAAGATCACTATCTCTTGCGTAACTACCTCTCTAAAAACATTTTGGTCACCAATTTGCATTCATTCAAGGTGCGCCCAACTTGCGCATTGAATCTTACAATGAGCAAATTTATACACTACTAGTAGAGCATCCTATCCACAGTCTCTTATATTAGCATAATATCCTCTGGACTATGTCTAATGAGCAAGATCTAGATCTAAACAATTCTTAATTAATCATTTCTAATGATTAACACTTATCATGCCGAATACACACACATAGCGTACTTTAGGCTCCCTACAACAAAAAATCAAGGAATATAGGTAATCTGTTTCTCTCTAAGACAATCTAAAGATTCACTCAATAGTTGGGGCTCTAGCTTTTACCAACAGGTAAGTTAATAGTTTTGCAATTTCACGTGTATAATCATTATAGGGTAGTCCTTATATAAGTCATCAAAGACAAATCGAGAATTCTCACAAAACAATCCCTAATGATCAAACATCCGAGCATATACATTGCATCAACCGTGTCCATCATGTCTAAAATAGACGATTGCCAACTCTAGATAGTGACAACCCTTTGAATTTCTAGCTCACAATGACTAAGTATGGAAAACTTCTTTGGACTTTTGAGTACCGAAACTAAGAAGGTAATGAACTATGAGAAACAAAGAATGAAGACAATTAATAACAATCATGAGAGAATGAATGCTCTAGGAGTGAAGAATATAACAACCTGTTTGAAGGCTGCAGTTCAACATAAGAAATTAAGGAAGGAAAAACAAATACCAATTGAGGAAAATGATGATGATTATCGACTGTCAGAGGCTGAAGATGGCAGGGACACTGAATCCTATGATTCGTTTGAGCATGAGGTACTATACATTTATGCATTGTGAAATATATTTTGTCTTGTTACTTTCAATTCATACACACATAGATATGTATATCTTTGTACATATATTCATATTTTATTATGTTATTCAGCTGTTAGAGATACCATCGAGAGCCCGGGGAGGAGTATGCAAGAAACCACTCACCGAAGGATGTTGATCCTACCAAGTGGATAGATCTTATTGATAAAAAGTGGAACACTAAAGAATTTCTGATAACATTTTCATCTTTTTTATTATATCAGCGAAGAAAGAATTTGATTAGAATAGGGAGAGATTTCAAAAAAACTAGAAAGAACTCAATCAATTTGCTGTGAAATTCCGTGTGTGTTCTTTTTCCCTTATCCTCTAGGCATGTAAGTAAAACATAATAAAAACTAAATAAGTGGCAAAATGAGAAAGGGAAACTATTAAACATGGATTGGAAGGCTCACATAATAGGAGATTAATTTATGGTTCCTTAAAGTGCATCTTTCACATCATAGAATAAAGAACTAAGATTTCAGTTTCTATGATTGTATTTTCTGTTTGTTCTTGAGTTTGGTCTGAAGTTTCATGATAATGGTAAGCAACTAGCTGAGTAACTAATACAGGGTATTAAGATAGAACTTTAGATTTGATATAGTTGTGGAAGAAAGAAAGGGATATGAGTTTGGTATCAGTAATTGTTCCATATCTTGTGAAATGTAAATGGATTTTTTCACAATCTATCCTGCCCATGCTTATATGTCCCCTATTTGTGAACGGTGTGAATTACTCGTTTTTCTTTTTTCACCCAGAAAAAACCATCTTATGATGAAATCTCAACAAGTCCTCTAATCTATTTTTCAAAGAATTGAATGAAACTAGTGAATAATTTGAAATATCTTTTAA
>NW_021025169.1:1306652-1329309 GCF_004153795.1 Camellia sinensis | reverse complement strand
AAAAAAAAAAAAAACAAACAAACAAAAACAAAACAAATTAATCAACAAATAAATATATCTAATTGAGAAGAAAAACTTCTAAAACTCGATTAACAATCACAAATTTCAATGAAAAGAATACATATGTTCAACAACACTCATACACACAAATATATATATATATATATACATATATTCAAAACTCAAATCAATGTTTAAAAAAATATGTATAACCAAACAACTCCACCAAACATGCCTCAACTTAGAGACGATTTGTTTCTCCTCGTAGATGATCTTCTTCGATTCCGGCACCGGAGGACAATTTTTTGGCCCGTAGTTGATTTCGTTTCCGATGTTCTTGATGAGTTCATCGTAGAGATCGGTTTCGGCATTGTTGATCGCCGGAGTTTCGCCTGATAATTGACCGGACTTGGCTAGGAGAGTGATGACGATGACGTTGCTATCATCGCCGGAGAAGAAGAAGTTACCAAAATTGTCGAGAAACAGAACTTCAGATCTAAGGAGGAGCACGTTGGCAGAGAACAAAGTCAGAAGGAAAAGAGGGAGGAGAGAGGCAGAGAAGGTGGGGAGAGAGTGGATGGAAAATGTGGGAAAATTTAGTTGAGGGTATAATAGTCTAATAAAATATTTAAATAATAAATTTTATCTTTTATGCAAGACTTTATAATTATGAGGGGGTTTAGAAAGTATAATTTTTTTCTTAACCCTTTTAACAATGAAAGGAAGGTAAAGGGGGTTTATAGCCAAATTTCTCCATTTTTAAGCCTCGTTTGGGAACAGACTTTTTTAGTAACTTTTTGATTTTTTGGCTAAAATGTAATGTAAAAAAACTAGTATGTTTGGGATGACTTTTTTATTTTTTACGAAAGGATGTGCAAAAAGTAGAGAGAAAGAAATCTTTGACTTTTTGGTATGAGTTGTTGACTTTTTGATTTTTTTAGTGACTTTTTGACTAAAAAAGCCACTTATCAAACAAGGCCTTAGTTCTATTTTTGCACCGTTCCACTTAAATTTTTTGAGAAAAATTTAATAGTGGTCTAGATTTGGCATTCAACAACTCTAAATGAGGAAGTGTATGACACTTTCTCTCAATTGAGAGTGGTGGTGCAAATCTCTGCACTTCATCTTTTTTATTGAGTTTCTTATTGTTTTAACTATTATCTAAATTAGAGATTTTTATTTAATTGTGAGTTAAAATCAGACCGATTGTATTTCATTTTGAGGGTATTGAAACCATGGTTCTAAATCGCGGTATTAGGTAACATAATGGTATCGATCGCGGAGCATCGATATCGGTAGTATCGGTCAGTACATATCGGGAATCGAGTGTCGCGGCGGTGAAATTTTAAAAATCATTTCACAGTTTTTTCAACTTTTTTTTTCTCGTACTGGTGCGAACCGGTAAGTATCAGCCCGTTGCGACTTGTATAACGGCTTGTGTAACGGTTACAGACCGATATGTACTGGGACTCGGTCGATTCTCCTGTGATTTTCGATTTCAGCGGTATACCAGCCTATATACATTGCGGTGTTTTATTTTTCTGATACGAACCGGCCTGTACATAGCGTATCGGCCGATTTTTAGAACTATAATCGAAACAAGGATTTTAAATATGTAAGTTTCACAGCATGAAAACGAAATGTGTAAAAACATCATGCAATTAAAGTTTCAAAAATTAAAAAAAGGGTATTCATTTTTTTTGTTTCAAAATTTGACCGTTTAATTTTTTTCAAAACTTTAGAGATATAATCTAAAGTATATGGACTACAATATATATAAAATTCAAGCTGATCGGAGATAGTTCGAAAATTATCAATTTTCATATATGAATCACATGTATTGTGAGGACTCATATTTAGTTATTCTTAAAAATACATTATAAGATGTGAATAATAAATTAATTTTATCTAAAAACTATTTAATAAATATATTATTGTATAAATTAGTTTTAAATAATTCCAATTTAGTCATTAACAAAAATATTATTAAGAATAATAATTTTGTGGGTATTTAATATTTTTCGTTTATAACTATTTTTGACAAAAATTCAACTTAATCATTATCCTTACTAAATACTTTAGTTGAAAATTTTATTTAATTAATTTTTAATAAACTTACACAAATATACAATTGTATAAATTTATCATTCAATTCTAAAAGAAAATAGCATTAGGTGGCCCTTGGGGTTGAGTCATCCCACCACTTGTCTCTTTCCATGATAGGCTATGCATAGACTATGATGAAAGCATTAAATATTGGAAGATTTGTATTCATACATCATAATGGTTTATCTATATAGGGCTGGCCTTCTTTCAGTTTATGATCGGATTAGAGGGTATTGTTAGGCTCGTAGGGTCCACTACGGGTTCCGTTTCGATAATCCAAACCGTTAAATGTGTAGAACTCATTTAGTACTATGTACTTGTATAAAATCACGTTGATCGAATATCTATAACTACGTGATCAAATCAGTTTTGTATAAAAAAAATAGACGGTAAAAAAATAAACGGTTGAAAGAAAACTGATTTGATCACATAGCTATCGATATCTGATCAACGTGATTTTTTACATGCATATAGTACTCGACGAGTTCTACACATTGAACAGTTTGAATTATCGAAACGGAACCCATGGTGGGTCCCCACAGGCTCAACAACGCCCTTTAGTTCGATCATGGACATGAGAGAAGCCACACCCATCTATATATGCATGCAAGTCTTCTGTGATCAGGGAGAGAGACAGAGAATGTGGGGAGAGAGTGGGTGGAGAAGGTAGGAAAATATATATATATATATATATTTGTGAGAGCAAGTTAGAGTTAGAAAGAAGAATGATAGAGTAAGAAGAAAGCTAGAGTTTTCCTATCATTTCACACCTCATTTTAATTCCATTGTTAAGTAAGAAAACCATGTCAACCCTCTCATTCTTTTATTTGTTTAAATTTCATATTATATTCATATGCTAATAAGGCTAAAAATAAAAAAAAAATTAGATAGAACTTTGTTTGTAGTTGCATATAAATTTGTGATATTTATATTAGATGTTTGAAAATTATTTATATATTAGTAGTCTTAAAATCATAATATAATCTTGGATTTAGGCTTGCATGTGTAATTTGTGATGTTAAATAGATGATTGAAGATTTTATTTGGTTTGATCATATGGTTCTTAAATCTAACAAAATTTTGTATGAATTTTTAGATAATTTTATACTCAAAATTTCAAGAGTTTTTATTCTATAAAGTTGTTAAGAATGATGTGTAATTCATCCAAAAATTTTTGTTAATTATTCTAACTTTGTATGAATTTATATGAAATTTTAATTAAATCTGGATTTTTAGATAGATTATGCTTCATGTTTGAAAAATCACTAAAAATTTTATATTAGACCAAATCTGATATTTTCTGAGTTAAAAATGAAATTTGAGAAGTTTAGTTTCATCCTTAATTTTTAGATTACGAATTTGATTTATAAATTTCAGTGTAGAATTATTTTAAGAAAATGTGACGAATTTGTGTCATGTAACATCTTAATTTTGTAGAATTATTTATAACTTAGTTTTGGGAAATTCTTTTTGAAACACGACCATAACATGTTTGTTGAACATTTCTGAGAATTAAATGAATTTTAGAATTGTCTAAATAATTTATTTGTAATTTTAACTATGAAAATTATGTTCTGAAAATTCTGGACAGAATATTAAAGAACCAAGATTACCACTTCAATTATTTAATAGAATTAAAAATAAGTGTTGTGCTAGTCTATTTAATTGGATCTGGTAAATTAGTAGTTCATGCGTGTTTGTTGTGATTTATTTTAGTATTTAAAATTTAATATTTCACACCGTGGCTTGATTTAATTGTTTATAATAATTTGTAGATTGGTTGATTATTGTAGAACGTATGTGTTAATATTTTATGTTGAAAATTGCAATAAAATGATATAATGTCAGTGGTGATTTAATTTTGTAATTATTTGTGATTATTATGGAAATTAACTAAAACAATCAACGGAATGTATGAAATTAACGGTTGACAGTTAATATTGGTTGTTCAGGGTGGGCCTTGATTTTGAGAATTCTTACATAAATTGTGTCGTAAAACCTTAAGATGGCACGAGATTTATTTGAACCCTTCAGTATTTGGTTTTTGAATAAGGATAGATGTGCAGGTGTTACACAGGGAGGTTACGTATCCCTGGCGGACCGTTCCCTCGGGGCAGACCACGGATGCCACTAGCTGAGTATGTAACTTTGGATGTGTGTATCCCTGGTAGTTACGGTTGGTAACACTTGATTAATTGACTAAGGGGGGTTTCAAATTAACACTAGCCATGGCTTAATGGTTGTTGGTAAATTAAATATCTTTGGTGAGATTTCTAGTGTCACATAATTTATTAAAATTGTTGAAATTATTTTGATGGTTGTATTGTAATTTATGTTTGCAATTATATTGTTGTATCAAGTTTACAACTCGTTATTTTTCTCTTAAAAATAAAGGTAGGTTTGTTGTTTTTCTTATTGTGTTGTGAAACTCATGGCATATATTTTGTTGTCCTAGTGTTTTATGCCAGATTTTGACGAGATGGGAATGGAAGCTGAAAATGAATTGATACTAACATAGAACCTTAGCTGACTTGAAGCCACGACTATCGTAGAACAAAGTTGTATTAACTTATGTATTAACAATTAATGACATTATGATTTTGTTTGATGTTGTATTTGGACATTTTATGTTTTTATTTAGTATTTTCAAATTTTGGTTGTATGAGAGTTGGAATTTCCAATTAAAATGTCAAGATTTTAATTTAGTAAGTCATTTTATTTATTTAATTTCCCTTGATGTTCCATAAATTTGGGACGTTACATGTATACATATTTTCATACACATAATAGCATGAAAAAATCTAATCTGGCTCTAATACCAAAGTAGAAAATTAAGTACACAGTGGAAACAAATGGATTCGGGCATACTTTTTACACTCAAACCGAATTTAAGGATCATGTGGATGAATCACGTGCCTTCATTGATAAACTTGAACAATTCCTAGCAGTGGAGTAGAACTACTAGACAACTACCTACATTATTCACAATACAAAGGTATTGTTATGTGTTTTCATGGAGAGAGAAAGAAGAGAAAGGGGAGAAAAAATTTCCAAATGCAGAATGCCCATACAGTTAAATCAATCTCATCGTATAATATGTATATTATTATGGGATAGTTATAACCACCCACTTGTTTTCTTCGTAGAAAATTGCATGGGGGTGCTTGTGACTATCCCATTATGTATTTTATTCTGCATTTATTTAATCATGGAGATTTGAATTTCTGTTGCATATTTTGAAATGATTTTAGAATTAATTAGCATATTTTGTGCCTGATTTGATTATGTGTTTTGTGATTAATTTGTATGCATCGATTTGATTTGAGAAATATTTGTTAAAAATTCTGTTCTGAATCAGAAATTGAAAGTTTAAATGAATTCAAAAACCGAAATTAGTGAACTTAATTAATTTGATTTTAATATTTAGAACTTATTGAGAAGTTAAATTAAAATTTGATTCAGTTTAACAAAATTAAGTTTTGTTTAATTAGTCTTGAGTCTTGGTTATTAGCTTACTGTTTAATTACTCTAATAAGCTAATATAACTCTTATATATATATATATATATATATGTGTGTGTGTGTGTATCTTAAGAAGAGGGAATGGTTCATTTGTGTTCATATTTGTTGGAGAACATTTTAGAGAGAGAGTGGGAGCCCATTCTAGAGAGAGACAGTATTGTTTGTAAAGAATTGAAGGGACAAACTAGAGATCTTGCAATAATTCATCTAATTCAAGACTTTTGGTAAGGATTTAACCCTTAATTTCTGAAGATAATCCATCTAGATCATGTATTTAAGAAGGAATTGTGATTGAATTTGAGAGGATTGGTGAGGTCGCCTATCATTTAGCTTTACCGCCGCAGTTGTCTGGGATACATGACGTGTTTCATGTTAGTATGCTTCAGAAGTACGAGCCAAATCCATCGCATGTATTGGATTGGACCGACTTAGAGGTTGATGAGGATGCCTCATATGAGGAGAGACTAGTGCGGGTCTTGGATAGGCGGGAGCAAGTCTTGCGAGGCAAGACGATACCCTTGGTAAAGGTTTTGTGGAAACATCACGGAGTGGAAGAAGCCACTTGGGAACGTGAGTTGGAGGTCTGAGAAAAATATCCAGACTTGTTCGTTAACATTTAATTATGTAATGGGAGTTTTTTTTTGTATTGATAAACCATAAGAGTATTGAATATTTCTTAAGTTGTAAAACATGGCATATGTTTTAATTTATGGAAGCATTGTTGAATATGCTTGGAAAATGAAAGTTTATTTTAACATTGCATATGTTAATTCTGTTTTAGAAATGCAAATATATTATTGGCATTGGGTATGTAATTGAATTATGGAATATGTGTTGAAATTGGTGAATTTCAAGGAAATGCATGTTGATAATGCATGTTGTAGAATATGTTGTAAATTGCCCCTTGAGAAGGGATGGTATGACCGATGATGGGTCAGGTTGATATATATTGAATTGTAATATTGTTGATAATTGAGAAACAAAAACATGTTTTTGAAACTTGTATCTAATTTCGAGGACGAAATTCTTTAAGGGGGAAAGGTTACAGCGATCCTGGTTTTCCCTCTCATGTTTACTGTATTCCGGACTCGGTTCCGTTGATAGTTGTTGTTGTCTGTATTTCATTTTCGTCCTTTAACTCTTTGCATTTAAGTTTAGAATTGTCTTGGGCGTGTTTCAAACATGTTGGTTGAGCTTTTGTCCCAACTCTTGTTGCCCAGATTTTTAGTGATCCGTTCGAGCGGGTCCTATTGCGCTCGAGCGGAGTTTGCATACCTTCAGTAGTTTGTCCGTCTGCAAAAATACTGCAGATGTGTTTTTCACGCTCGAGCTGATTTCTTTACGCTCAAGCGGTCGAGCTCGAGCGGGTATCCTTGCGCTCAAACAGGTGTTCGATGTTTGTAAAAGTACTGGAAGAGTGTAATCTACGCTCGAGTGGGTGTTCCTTTGCGCTTGAGCGGGTGGAGTTTTGCAGTTGTGTCCTGGCCCTCGAGCGGGTATTCTTGAGCTCGAGCGGGTCCAATTTTTGGTGTTTGACGCTCGAGCGTCCTATTCTCCGCTCGAGCGGGTCATACGTATATCAGTTGGTAGCTGGGTCATTTTAGATCACTTTTTCAACTCTCACTCTCTCTCTTACTTTTCAAAAACCTATTTTGAGAGCTTCTCTCACTACATTTCACCTTCTCTCTAAGGTTTGATCTAGTTCTAGTGTGTTTCTAGCCTTGTCCCTTTGCAAAAAGTGTAGAGCTTGGCGTGGGCTACCTATCAATCTGAAAATCTTGGGATTTGGAGCACTTTCGATTTTCTTCACCTCCTCCTTTGAGCTCCGAATTTGAGGTAGGGATAACTACATTTTTATGGTCTTTGATATAAACTTTTAGTCACTTTGATATGATGTTGAAGTTGGGTAACTATGGTTGTTATGGTTTCAATTGTTTAAGAAGGGGTTTTGTTCTTTAGGCCATTACATGTGTATTTTGGGTCTCAAGTGAGGTCATTGTTGGTAATCGAGCCTTTTGGTCAACGTTGAGAAAGAAGGGAGAAAGCCCTAATTTTTGTTATGAATTAATTTATATAATAAATTTGGGAATGTTATGGAAATATGAAATTGAGTTGGGAATAATGAAATTGGCTCATTATGTAGTAGAATGGTGGAGTTGGACTTAATAATCACTCACCTTTGAGAATTATTGATAATTTATCTGTTGGTGCATTTATTATCTGTTTAGAAATAACTGCTTTGGGCTATCGGTGGAGAATAGTCTTGATTGTTGTAAACATTGCATGATGATTAGGTGAATTAAAACTAATCAATTTGAGTATGTCATTGAGTATGACGGTTGGAATAATACAACGAATATGTGTATTGATTGGTCATTGTATATGATGAGTATTTGAATACATGGGTGCCGAATCCCGTGGATGAAATTTCCGTAAAATGGCAATTCGAAAATATCATGGGTACCGAGTCCCACGGATGAAATTTCCGTAAAATGGCCACAAGAAAATAATTATACATGGGTGCCGAATCCCGCGGACACAATTTCTGTAAAATGGAAGTTTGAAGTATTGTTGGCATGAGATGTAGTCTCATTTAAGTTGTTTGGCCAGGTTATGAGCCGTGTTTACAAGTTGAGATTTTGTTAAGTGAATGATTATGGAACTGGATTGTACTGTATGTTGGTTTACATGAGTTAAACATTTATCAAGTGCTAATGTTTTAGTTATTGCTTATATTATGTTTAGCATATCTCTACTGGGCGTTGGCTTACCCTATTTGGGACATCATTTTCAGGTGTAGGTGACATGCCACCTCCAAGGACGTAGCTTGGGAGGCTTAGTGGCTGAGAGACCTTTTTGATTACTTTTTGTATTACATGTATATCAAGCCAAGGGCTTATTTTGTGTAGAGTTAGTACTCTCCTTTTTGTAACCAAGTGTTGACTTGGAAAGTTATAAACCCGTAGGGCATTTACTTTTGTTGTCAACATGTAATACATTCTGCAAGAATACTCTGATTTATGAAATGTGATATCTCTTTCTTGTATCATGGATGCCTGTTTTTGGGTTTATTTTGAGGGCATTACAGAATATGAGTAATTGGAATGGAATTAGCTTGAATATAATGATAATTGAGCTAGAAGTACATGCATGCATAATTATGTAATGACCTATCATTTTGAGCTTGAATTCTATTATCTATAATGAATTTGGAAGTTAACTTGCATATACATCATTGATTAACAAGTTTTGAAGGTTTAATTTCATGTTTTGAAAGCCATGAAAAATAGTTTGAAATTAACCCTCACATGCATGAAGTCTTGAGTTCATTTTTGTCAAATTGAAGAGGTTTTGAGCCAATGACCTATGAATGATCATGTATTTGAGTTTTCTATAGTGTTTTCATGTTTATCAAAGTGCTTCAATGATTTTGGATCAGCCATGCAAGCTTTTTCATTTTTAACTTGTGTTTGGAACTCAAATTTCAAGTGTTGAAACCCAAATTTGGTATAGACCGCTCAAGCGGTGAAGTTACCGCTCAAGCGCACTTTGCATATATCATGTACTTTTGCAGCCTTCTTAGACCACTCGAGCGACCTAAGGTATGCTCGAGCGAACAATTCTATTTCAGTATATTTTGGAAAATTGTTTTGTGATCATATCTTCACTTTCATCTCTTTCTGAGCATTCCTAGACATGAATTATGAGTCAATGGGGATTAATAAGTAGGAAACCAACATAAGTAAATAGAGTAGAAAATAGAAGAAAGATTCATTCGATTTGAACGTTGTGTTTCAATATGTGTGGTTATGTGTAGGTTTGGAACGTCAAGGAGTAATGTATGAATCAGGTTATAGTGAGCAATATCTTTGTAAAGATATTTTCGTATAATGATTTTGAAATGATTATGTTATTTGATGTTTTATGAAATCTATGTTTTGTTTACGAGATATTCAATATGACAAGATATGCTATGAATTTCCGACATGTTTATGACATGATAAGTTTCCGAATAAGTGCTTCTGACATGATAAGAAAAGCTATGAAACTCTGATTGCTTATGTTAAGACAAATTTTCTGAAAATGATATTTTGCTAAGAATGAATGAAATTAATTTTTTATCAACTAATGCGACATCCATATATATATATATATATGATTTGATCTTCAGACACTTTTGTTCTGTCTCTGATTCGTGTTAGACGTTCTGCATTTGATATTGATTCGTTATAAATGTTCTGTATGATGTCGATCCTTGATGATTGTTCTTTATGGCTCCAATTATATTTGATAGTTCCTATTATCCCAGGTAGGCAACCCAAGATAGGGGTGGATTGGGTTTCTCAAAAATAATTTCACAATATTAAATATAATAATCAAAATATTCAAATTTTAACAAATAAAAACCAGGGCAATAATTATCAATATAAAAATAAAAGAGACAGGAAGAGAAAATCAAACACAGCGATTTATAGTGGTTCGGTACGCCGAGTGTAACGCCTTGAAAGACTCATTCCAAAAAAGTGTTCTTCCATGCATTATCAACATACAAGACCCAGACAACTAGAATAATATAGCAATATAGCCGTGGCTTTCTTTCCCTTTGAACTATCCCCGAAGAAATTTACATAATTATTCTATTACATTCCTTAAAATATAAAAATAGTTTCAAAAGATAAGAAATATGAAGATAACTAATAAATCCACATGGGCTTTTTCCTCATAACAATGTTTTTCATAACACTAAGACACAAAAAGAATCATCCTTTAAATACAATCACCATCGTCACGCCCCTCAAAACTTTAACAAACGGATCAATAAGCTCCAACAAAACATGCTTTCTCAAGGAATTCATCACTTGGAGGGTACCTCATCTTCGGTTCCTGAAATTTGTTAGTTTTTGGAGCGAGCATAAGCTCAGTAGGTGATGCATTTAACAAATTATATAATCATTTGAAGGACTTATGCTCATGCAACGCAACTGTTGAGAATGTGGGGAAAAGAATGTAAAACAATGTATGAGTATGCAAATGAAAGGACGCGATGTTTGGAATATATCTCATCTTTCCTACATTCTCATCGGATGGTAACTCAGCCATGACATCCCAAGTAAGAGTCTGTAGGGGCGAATAAATGTGTATTCAGAAGTGGTTCAAACAGAACGCCGAGAATGCTGGTAAGGCTAACTCAACGTGACCAAACCCATCCGAACAAAAACAAGGCCGAGTAAATCCGACCCGTGGGCCGAATATGCCAAAAAGCTTCTGACGCACCTAGGGGTCCCAAATATGATGATGAATGGTGATGATGAAAAGGTGGGCCTTTGGAGAGCAATATAAAAAGGAGAAGTATCAGCCAAAGAGAGGTATGTGAGAATATACAAGACAACTTGAGATAGAAGTAAATTAAAGAGAATATTGACTTGTCCGTCAGAGTGCTAATTCTGGCACCCCGACCGAAGTGTTCATCCTTTTTTTAGGTAGCAATCAGAGGATCAAGAGTGTCTGACTGGATTCAAGAGTATTTCCAAACCACTTCACCACAATTGGCGTCGTCTGTGGGAATACTCAAGTGCGTCCATGGCAAGCGTGACGGATGATCCTTCGATAATTGTTGACGATGTTACACCAAGAGATGACATTACTCCAAGAAACATGCTTGGATCGGAGAATATCACCGCGCGACGGGCCCTGAACTTCGACCCAGTAGCTCAAACGTCATCCTCAATTTCTATGTAGGAGATTGTGCAAACGATCATGGATTAAGAAAAATGAAACGAACAGTTTTTAGAAGATATGATGGTGAAGAATGAGCGCTTGCGTAAGGAATTGGCCATAGAGTTAGCCAAATCCCAACAGGCCGCACGCCATGACCGGGGTCAATCCCCAGAGAAGAAGAAGGATGATCGACGACGTCGACTTTGAAAACATGATAATGGTAGTGATTCCGACTCACCATCTGAGGAACCCAGAAATAAGGGGTGAGTTGATGTATCTAGCTCATTCGAAGAAAGTCCATATGTACGGCACATGCGAGGGAAATGAAGTGATGATTCGAATGAAGAGGACAGACATGACCCTTTCATACAACGCATTGCAAGGGCTGTGCTACCTAAAAAGTTCAAAGCATCGACATTCACCCTATACGACGAAAAATCATATCCCACTAACCATATCCGTCATTATAAACAAGTGATGACATTGCATGATGATGATGAAGCCCTCATGTGTCGAATGTTTCCAAGTAGCCTGGGACAGACATGACCCTTTCATACAACGCATTGCAAGAGTTGTGCTACCTAAAAAGTTCAAAGCATCGACATTCACCCTATACGACGAAAAATCATATCCCACTAACCATATCCGTCATTATAAACAAGTGATGACATTGCATGATGATGATGAAGCCCTCATGTGTCGAATGTTTCCAAGTAGCCTGGGACTGTTGGCTGTCAGATAGTACAATAAACTGGAACCGTTGTCAATAAGAAGCTTTTATCAGCTCCAAAAAATCCTTTAGGGCAAGATTCATCACCAACGAAGCCAAAGCAAGCCAACTCTCTCTAGGCATTGCAAATTAAGCCAGAAGAGACCCTCCGTGAGTATTCGGCATGCTATTGAGAGTATTTCAACTTAGTGGATGATGCCTGCAATGATTCCATGGCCATTACCGCCTTTAAGATGGGATTACATGCTGATAGCCCTTTCTACAGTTCGTTGACCAGATGGCCTCTCAAAACAGTCTGCGCACTAATGAAGAAAGTTGAGGAGTACTGTAAGGTGGAAGACGATGCCCTGCGTGTCAAGGCTGGACAGAAAGTCATTAAATCAACTCCACCTGGTCTAGTTCAGCCAATAAGCACCGTGCTGTCAAGGAGCCCTAAACCTCGGACTCGAGCTAAATGAGACAACCAGCAAGACTCGCGCCATTCAAGTAGGCAGTGTTCGCACTGTTCAAACAAACAATATCAAGTGGATAGCAGGCGCACAAAACATTCAGACAAGAAGTATACAGAGTTGGCGAAGCCAATCAGTAAGATCCTATCCAAAGTCCAATATCTTCCATTCTTTAAGTGGCTGTCCAAGATGATGGGATCCCTTAATATAAGGAGAAGGGATATACAGTGCGAATATCACAAGGATCATGGCCACAATACTGACAGCTGTTATGCACTGAAGGACCACTTGGAGGAGTTGGTACAAAACGGCCGGCTGACGCAACACGTTCGAAAGAACAATCTATCAAACACGGTAGCCTTACGGCAGGATTCATCTCCACTTAGTGTAATTCACATGATATATAGCCTACTATCGTCAGTCGAGGTATATACAATTCAGTTGCAACCTAGTCTGCCCAAGCCAATCACACCAGCCAAACGACCCCCATAAAACTGGCAAGATTAGCTTCGATGACACCGACCTAGATGGAGTAACTCTCCCCCACACTGATCCCTCGTCATTGAGCTACGCGTGAACAGATTCACAGTTGAGCGTATTCTCATCGATCCGGGAAACACCTTAGAAATAATGTATTACAAGACGTTTGTTAAAATCAGCTTCACTGATTCGAATCTGTTACCGGCCGATTACCCATTGTTCAGCTTCAACGCCAACCCTGAGTATCCCTTGGGCAAGATTACACTACCAGTACAGGAGGGTACTAGATCAGTAGACGTGGAATTTCTAGTCGTCAAACTCCCGTCACCATATAATCTTATCATGGGAAGGACTTGGTTGCACACTATGCAGGCTATGCCAAGCACCTACCATAACTACTCCGTTTTTCAACTGAACATGGCATTGAGCAAATTCGGGGCTCCCAGAAATCGGCACAGGCATGCTATCTTATTGTTGCTACAAAAAGGCCGAAGGAACTGGAAGTGAACTCAATTGAAATGCCGGATCGAGAGAGCCTCGAGGACATTGGGTTTCCCCACCGACAAGGCAACTGAAGACCTCGATCAAATTGAAATCAATGGGATTACTGACAAATTCTTCATGATTGGAACTTCCCTAAATGAAGTTGACAAACGCGAGCTGGTGTCCTTCTTACTCGGCAACCTCGACATGTTTGCGTGGACACCATACGAGATGTCAGGGGTGGATCTAATCGTGGCCCAGCACCGTTTAAATGTCGATTCGAAAATTAAACCAATCATTCAGAAAAGTCAGCAATCAGCCGCAGAGCATGCATCGGCCATTGTTGATGAAGTTGATAGATTGTTTGATGTCAGTGCAATTCATGAAGTCACTTATCCCACTTGGCTGTCCAATATCGTGGCCGTAAAGAAGAAAAATGGATCTTGGTGCGTTTGTGTCAATTTCACGAACTTGAACAGGGCCTGTCCAAAGGATTGTTTTCCTCTTCCCAGAATCCACCAACTTGTGGACGCAACGACACATCATTAGCGCATGAGCTTCTTGGATGCCTACAGGGGTTATCACCAAATCACTATGCATCCGGAGGATCAAGAAAAAACTACATTTCTTACCCTAAGAGGAACCTATTGCTATAAGGCCATGCCCTTCGGACTGAAAAATACGGGGGTAACTTACCAGAGACTGGTTACCACTATGTTCAAGGAACAACTCGGCCGCACCATGGAAGTATACATCGATGACATGGTGGTGAGATCCAAGGAAAAGCATGCCCATATAGCCGATTTAATAGAGACCTTCGGTATTCTCTAAAAGTACAAGATGAAACTGAACGCCTTAAAATGTGCATTCAGCATCAAATCCGACAAGTTTCTTAGCTATATTGTCAACCATTGCGGAATAGAGGCCAACCCGAGGCAGATCACAGCAATTCTAGAACTCAGCTCCCCTTAGTCGGTCAAAGAAGTTCAGAAATTGATGGGAATGGCGGCCGCCCTGAATAGGTTTATCAGTCGTTCCTTAGATCACTGCCGACAATTCTTTCACTTCAGCAGGGCAAAGCATTTGAATGGACCCCCGAGTGCTAGGCACCATTGGACGGCTTGAAAACCTATCTCTGATCAGTACCACTATTGGCAACCCCATTGGCAGGTGATCCGCTCATCTTGTATCTAGCGATATCTGATCGGGCGGTCAGTGCCGTGTTACTAAAGGAAGAACTCGGGGAGTAGCGACCAATTTACTATGTAAACAAGGCAATGGTCGACGCTGAAACACGATAGCTACCACTGGAAAAGTTCATCCTTGCTCTCGTAGTGGCTACAAGAAAGTTGATGCACTATTTTAATGCTCACACCATAGGGGTATTATTGGACTATCCTCTCCGGTCAGCGTTCCGTAGCACGGAAGCATCAGAGCAAGTCTCGAAATGGGCTTTGGAACTCGGCCAAGATGATATCCAATTTTTTCCTAGAACGGCCATCAAAGGGTAGGTGCATAGCCGAGTTCACTGGATGCCACATCGACTTCAAGTCCGATTAAGTCCAACCTAAACCTGACTGGCGAATATATGTTGGAGACATTTGGCAAATGTATTGTGACGGATCATCTAACCAATGTGGCAGCGGGGCAGGCATAGTAATCATGACCCCCGAAGGGGTAATAATCGAGCAGGCGGTCAAATTGGGTTTTGATGCATCAAATAATGAGGCCAAATATGAAGTATTATTAATCGGCCTTCGTAACGCACTTCACCTTGGTGCACGGCAGTTACTTGTTTTTTGTGACTCGAAGTTAGTCATCAACCAATTGAAAGGGGAATATGCAGCTAAAAATGACCACATGGTAGCCTACATGAAAACAGCGAATTCCTTGCTCACAAAATTCGACCACCACAAGTTGAATCAGATAACTCGGGATCAAAACACGCATGTGGATGCGCTTGTTTGTCTAGCCTCTGCCATTAACTCAAAAGTCAAACGAACAATCGAAGTAGGGTTCATCCCAGAGCCGAGCATCACCTCTTCTGAACTAGTTCAGATTAACATCATTAAACTAGGACCAAGTTGGATGGACTATCGTTGCATTTCTTTCCTTAGAATAGCTCCCAACGGATAAGAAAGAAGCCCACAAGCTGCGAAATAAGGCCCTGCGATATTATCTGGATCCGCAAGGAAAGCTTTACAAAAAATCTCTCTCTAGTCCGTATTTGGAATGTGTTCACCCAGACAAAATGGAAAAAATGGAGGAACTTTTGGCCGAAACACATGAAGGTAACTGTGGTGCCCACTCTAGAGGACGTTCATTGGCCCACTGAGCCGTAACGCAGGGATATCATTGGTTGACCATGCGAATAGATGCCAAGAACTACATAAAGAAGTGCGAACAATGCCAAAACTTTTTCCCATTAACTTATCTACCTGCCAAAGAATTAAGTTCCATTACTAGTCTTTGGCCGTTCGCTCAATGGGGACTTGATATTGTCGGGCCATTACCACAAGCTCCAAGGAACAAGCGATTCCTGATCGTCGCAACATATTATTTTACAAAGTGGGTCGAAGCAGAGGCATTAACACATATTAGAGATGTCGATGTTAAACGTTTTGTATGGAAAAACATTATGACACGATTCGGCATATCGATAGCACTTGTCTCTGACAACGGCACCCAATTCGATTGTGGCATCTATCGGGAGTTATGCAACACATATGGTATCCGGCCCTACTTTTCCTCACCGGCATACCCACAAAGTAACGGTCAGGCTGAGACCTCCAATAAAGTGATCCTAGACGGCATCAAGAAACGATTGGAAAAGGCCAAAGGCAGGTGAGTTGAAGAATTGCCCAGTGTGTTGTGGGCTCGTCGTACCACTCTGAGGCGGTCAACTGGAGAAACGCCGTTCGCTTTGTGCTTTGGGACACATGCTATTATCCCTCTTGAAATCGGCCTGTGCACACTGAAATCTAAGGTTTTTGACATGGGCCATAATGACATGATGTTGGCCTTAGATCTGACTTTGATTGAAGAACGTCGAGATCGTGCTCTTGCATGCATGGCGCGGTATCAGCAGCAGCTTGCCAAGTCATATAACTAGTGCATGTAGTTGCGTCATTATACACCTGGAAAACTGGTCCTCAAGAAAGTGCTTCATGCTACTAAGAATCCGATAGACGGTAAATTAGGTCCCAACTGGGACGGTCCTTATCAAATTGATTCGATTACCAGAACAGGGGCGTATCGACTTTCAGACATGGCTAGCAGAAGTTTGCCACGCCCCTGGAATTGGACCCATTTGCGCAAATTTTATCATTAAGCCAACTTGTATGGCATGCTAGTTTATTTTCGATTTTTGCTGTTACGCTAACATGTACATATCTACGAATTCCGCAATGCAGTGCCTTTTTTATCGCCATCTCGTTAAAAATGGTTGAATAATGAAAAAGCCTTCGAATTCGGAGTGTCCGTCATAGATACCACGATTAGCCAATACAAAGACTCCAAATTTGGAGTGCCCTTCGTGCATGTTCATGTTTGGGCCGAATAAGCCTTCGAATTCAGAGCGCCCTTCGTAGTTATCACAATTGGCCAATACAAAGGCTTCGAATTCGGAGCGCCCATCGTGCATGTTCACGTTTTGGTCGAAAAAGCCTCCGAATTCGAAGCTCCCTTTGTGGATATCACGATTGGCCAATACAAAGACTCCGAATTCAGAGCGCCCATTGTGCATGTTCACGTTTGGGCCGAAAAAGCCTCCGAATTTGGAGCGCCCTTTGTGGATATCATGATTGGCCAATACAAAGACTCTGAATTCGGAGCGCCCTTCGAACATGTTCACATTTGGGTGGAATAAGTGTGATAACCCTGTTCCGCATTATGCTAATTGATCTTAATTATGATGTGATTATATGTTTAATGTGATTTTGAGTGGCATTTATATGATTATATGTGGTTTTGAATTTTCTATCTGTAGGAAAATCTATTAAACTTACCATTGTAAACTGAAAATTGAAGGCCTTATCGGCCACAGAAACTGAAATTGACCACGCCATTATGATTAGCATAATTTTTAGAACCTATGGTGAAATTTAATTGAAAAATTATTTGGATCAAAATAATTAGATTCAGAATGATTAAATTAGGCTCAATTACTTAGCCTTAATCAATTTGATTAGCCAAGCCTATAAATAGGCTTATATACACTCAATTCCTCTTTTTTGAACTCATACTTGCTAAGATTACACTCTAGAGAGAGAGAGAGTGTGCCGATTGTAGAGAGAGAGGGAGTTGAAGTTAGAGAATTGAACAAGAAGCTTGAAGATCTTGAGGATTAACCCATGAATTAACTAGAGTTTGGAAGATTGGAGCTCATAGGTAAGTAATTGGGCATGAATTCATGAGTTTGAGTTGTAATTTTGTGGACTCAAGTTATATGGTAATCAATGACAAGAATTAAGTTGAATTTGAAGTCAACATGACTATGCATGTAGAGTATGCCATGATATTGCATAATCAAGCTTATAGCATGTTAATTATGAGAAATTCAGAGTTGAATAATACATGCAAGCATAGTTTTGTTGAGCTTCATGAGAATAAGCATCACTTGTGTCATTTGAAATGGTATTGGGGTCTATATTACACATGCTTGAACGATCCATAGAGATATGGAGTTTGTATAAAGTTAGAATGCATGAGCTTTGACCATGTCAAGAAGAATGTTAAATAATTTGAGAATTAAATCATGATTTTGAACAATTGGCCCCATATTGCTTATGTCCACATGATATATAATGTGCTTCCATGTTTTTGAACCAAGAACACGAGTTTTGGGCTTTTGAATGTCAAGTTTGAGCTCAAAGAACAATTTTGGAAATTCCAGAATTTGGCATGTCCACTCGAGCGTGAAATGTTAGTTCCCAGAACTTTTGCAGACATTGATGTACGCTCAAGCGCAAAGAGTCACTCTCGATCGCCTAGCCACATATTTTGACACTCAGCTCAAACGTCCAAGGTCACGCTCAAGTGCAAAAATGAGGCAACCAGTACTTTTGCAGACTAGAGGGGTCCGCTCGAGAGGCGAAACCGGCGCTCGAGCGGGTAGCCCTGTTTCAGAAATTTTGAAAAGTTGTTTTGTGCTTCATTTTTCGTTCCCTTTTATTTCTAAGCACTTTTAGACATTCATTGAGCATTGTAAATGAATCAAGAAGATAAGAAAGAGGCCTAAGAGGAATGTATAAGCTAGGAACGGATTGAATAGCTTGTGACCCAATATGTGTTATGTATTGTGTAGGGTCAAGCACAAGGGCAAATCCACCAGCAGAACACTGTGAATAATAACTTAGTAAAGATATTTTGAAGTATGCTATTTGCCCAATTGCTTACTCCTATTTGAGTTTCATAAATCTGTTGATTTGAATTATGGATAAGTATTCGTTATGCCAAATGATTGGGCCAAAGGCCGTCAGACATGTATGATTGAGCCAAAGGCTGTTTAACATGAATGATTGGGCCAAAGGCCGTCGGACATGAATGATTGGGCCAAAGGCCGTTTGACATGAATGATTGGGCCAAAGGCCGTCGAACATGAATGATTGGGCCAAAGGCCATCAGATATGAATGAATTGGGCCCGAGGCCGTTTGATACGTCTGGATATGTAGTCACTTGATGCATTAGATAAAAACATGAATTGGGCCCAAGGCCGTCTGATGTATTTATTTCAAATTCCATTCATGTATCTTCTTTATTTGATATTATTCACTGGGCTTTCGCTCACTCTCATTCATGTGTCTGTAGGTGAGCCAAGAGATGTCTAAACCCAGCCTCAGTAAAGTATGTGAGAATAGTCGAAGTTTTGGAGAGTCAGCCCGAATGTCTCACGTACGAGACTTATTTTCGCCATTTTGTTCTTTTGTGATAATTTTGCTACGATTGGCGAAAACGTTGGACCACCTTTGTATATATAAGCTTTGGGTTTAGCTGACTAAGACTTAAATGATCCTGTGTATATGGAACCTTAAGCTATTTCCTTTTTGGTGTGGGTTATTAATGAATATATCTTTGGGATGTTTTGATGTGCCATGTAAGCACAACTCTATGGACAATTTGTAAGTTTGCTTCCATTTTGGCCCCTCAACTCTGATGAAATATGTTTTATTTGGTTTGAGGCAGTAGGTAATCCCTTGATTACTGGCCGGTTATGACCTTAATCCATGGGGGCGGGTTCGGGTCATGACAATAAGCCTCCGAATTCGGAGCGCCCTTTGTGGATATCACGATTGACCAATACAAAGACTTCGAATTCGAAGCGCCCTTCGTACATGTTCACGTTTAGCCCGAATAAGCCTCTGAATTCGGAGCGCCCTTCGTGCATGTTCACATTTTTAGCTTGACTTTTCGTGCCCCCTTTCGGAAGTCGAATAAGCCCTACAATATCGGACTCCCGCGGTTCTGAATCTGATTTCACAAGTGTAATGTGAAATAGAGAATCACCAAAGAGTCCTAATTCGGAAAATCTTTTGAAAAATCGATTTTGAATCAAATTGCCAAAAATGGACTGCTTTGCTAGATATAGAGTCGCCATCTAAATATTTTTGGAAAATTTAGAAAACCCATGACTCATGCCAAAGGCTACGTGTCTGTCATCACCAAGATTGTCTCGGCTCAGGAACTTAGGTACGGGAAGGGAAGGTCATGAATTGAGCACCCCTGCTTGCCCGATGAAAGATTGGCCTCTACTAATCATGATATGAATTTTATGTATATTATATGCTCTTGTTCCGATTTTTAGGTTAGCATTACTATATGATGTACACACGCACAAGTATAGACTACATTGCAAGAATTAAAACACTTGATTCATGTTTGTTTGCAAAATTGTTTCGAATATATAGCACTTGAAAAAGCGATCGCATATAAACATTACTCAAATTATTCCAATTCAAGCAATTAGCCTTTATCCACATGGCAAGCATGCTAGACATAACAATAATCACACTCGTGCAATATGCTAAAGCAAGTAAAGGCTCACCTAGTACTCCAAGCCGAAAACAATGACAAAGTTAGAATAATCCCTGATCCTAACTTATGCAATATGACTAATGCAACACATGCAATATACAATCTAAATAGGCTCGACTATTAATATGGCATATGAATCAATTTGATAGCATGCGGTCTAAGCACGTATTCAAAGAAGTTTTTAACTGACAATGCAAGTTAAAATGATGAACCGAGCCTCGGTGCATATAATATAAATGGATGCAAACATGGAGAATGCTAAACAAAATGTGATGTCCCTAAACTAACCATCATAAGCTAGTAAATAAAAGGGAGAAAGACGTGAGGTTTGAAGACATACAAATTATTACAACATTTGTGCTCTCACGAAGCAGAGTCCGAATGAATAAACTAGCTAACTAATTAAAGCTAAGCTAATTAATACAAAAAAAATCAAATTAACTAAACTACTTAACTAATTATTACAAACCCAATGAACTAATTATTTAACTAATCTAGCTAATTAAAATAATTACAACACAAGACGAATTAGCTATTCTAACTAATTAAGTACAAAGCCATTATTTTAAGCACGATACTAATATATACAACACAGATCCCAAGATTCGATGGAGGGCTTATGCATGGATGCGATTTCCACCCGACAAAAAGGCACTGTTTCTGCTGTTGAATGCCTCTGTTGCACAGTAGAACACTTGCACTGATTTCTAACTCCAGATCAACTCTATTCTGCTTTAAAAGGACACTGCTTGATTTTGCACTGGTGGCCGGCAGAGGGCCCGCCGGCCACTAATGCCTGAACTTCCATGCTGCAACAGAGAGCAAATAGAGCAGAGACAGTGTATCTTCAAGGGTTTGTTTGCACAATTCACCCCTCCTTATCATTTGAACAGCTCAAATGAGTAGTAAGTTTGATTTCACAAACCACCAATGGATGAAATTTCATTGCATGATGGCTTATGAAAATAAGTGTGCAAGTTCAATAAATACAACAAAATAAGACTCTCAAAACTACCTCTCTATCATGAAAGATTAAGGAAAGTAGTTGACAATGAATCTTGAACCGTTTTCATCACTAATGAGTATGAAACAACTCAAGACTCGAGGGTTCAATTAACATCCGATTGAACGCAAACAAGTTATTATCTTACGCCTTTTTTAGCCTCAATTTTGTTATTTCATTTTAGATTACCATCAATTCTTTAGTCCATTAAGTCCAAAAGGTGAATTTAAATCCTCTAATGGAAAGAGGGCTCAAACCAAGAGTTGTTTTGGGCATGAAAGAGACATTACTGTTGGTAATGAACCCCCAAGGGGATTAAACCATTAAGCATGACATCTCAATCTCATGCTTAAACAAACAAGTAATTTGAAACCACTTTCAAAGAAAAACAAAAGCCAAGAAAGGAGGAAGGTTGCAGAGGTGATTAAAAGTGATCACAAGTATGGAAAGCCATAAATAAATGCTATCAACTCAAATAAGATGGTGTCTAATGCCTCAAACACCAAACTTATGAGGACAATTACACTACAAGCATGCAAAACAAAGCTCAAATGCAACAAACACTTAAGAACAGTCCTAAAACAGTCCTAAATAAGTCCTGAAATATGCTAGAATTAAGACAAAAATAGGCCAAAATGATAAGCTACAACATGGAGCTATGTAAGCTAGTAAACAAAGCATAAGGATGGGAGGCTACCCCTTCATTTTTGGACATCAAAACATGGTTTTTGCCACTGAAAAGCTTCTGAAAATCAGTATTTAAAAGCTCAAAAAAAAAGTTGACAAAGAGGTAGGAAACCCAAGGGCAAAGGCCTAGAAAGCTAGGTGGAAGGAATGGTGAGCCACCCCTTCACCCTTATTGGCGTTAAACCACAAATTTTAGCCCAAAATTTCAGAGTTTAGACAGCCCAAAAATAGTCTAAAACAATAGGCAAAATGGTAAATAAAGCAAAGCAACAAGCCAAGACTTATATCTTTTGAAAAGGAGAACCCTTTATGAGTGACAAATCAACACTTACACACCCTCAAGAGCTCAAATTAGGCTCAAAAGTACCTCAGCTCAAAGACCACAAGGTTTGGTTTAGAGTGTATAGACAAAGGCTCAAGAATTTGCAAGAGAGAGAGAGAGAATTG
>NW_021025169.1:1286196-1298792 GCF_004153795.1 Camellia sinensis | reverse complement strand
TTTTTTTTGCTGAACCAAACAAAGGAGGAGGAGGGGCTCTTATATAGGCAAGGTAATTGGCCAAAGCTTCTAAGGGAAGCTACTCAAAAGGGTCAAGGCTTACAAGGGAAGCCAAGCTAAGGGTGCAAGGCTTCCTGAGGAAGCTAGGACAGTTGGAAAGCTTTTTCTGGCGCCACGGGCCTGGCCCCCTCCGCTCGACGGCCGCCGCTCAGAGACCGCATAATGTACATCTACACGTACTCTCGGTAGTCACCGATGCCTTTGAAGTGGGTCGCCTCCCAGCCGATAGTATAATCGGCCATCTGCTCGGTGGTGAGCCTCTCGGTCTCCCTCATGTCCTCAGGAGGATGAACCGGGACTATCTGCTCCGGTAACCCTAGGGTCTGGCATAGGAAACACTCACCCAGGTACCAAGCCCGACAGACCAGGCCCTCCAGTAAGATCTGGAAATGTGAGGTCTCATCGGCACCGGCAAACCGATCCCGCATCATGGCTGGCAAAGGAGCCCAAGGCTGCCTGGTGATCTGAAAATGACATACAGTCTGTTATCTACTGTTATTGAAATATGCAGTGGAAAGGCGAAGCTCAAATGAACTACAAGTAAAACATACCTCTGCGGGGGTGATGGTGTCGAAGAAGTGGCGGAAGAAGCTGAATGTCTCTCGCGGCCTCCGAGTGCATCTCCCGTCAAAGCGACGCGAAAAAGAGACGACTAGAGGAGTCTCCGTCTCCGGTACGGGAGCGAGCCTAGGAAAGTAGGCATAAACCCACAACTGCAAGGTAAATACCAGTGCATTTATCAGATAAAGCAGAATATAGAGTAAAAGCAGAAATAGCAGAGCCATGTGTTGTGCAGTGTATTATGCAGAGTGTGCAGTGTGAGCAGTGTACAGCAAGTATAAAGCAGAGTATGTGTGTGCCGTGTGTACAGTATACAGCAAGTATAAAGCAGACTACAGTGTGTGCAGTGTACAGAGTACAGAAAATATAGGACAAAAATGAAAGACGGAAAAAGAAATGTACCTCCCAAACATGCTAGTAGCCCCCGAGCAACTGTCCGCTGCCGCGGGAAGTTGAGCTCATATATCCGTAGAGAGTGGCCAGAGCGGCGCCACCCCAGTCGTAATGCAAGATGTCTCTAACGTTCACCAGTGCGCTGAGCAGGCAGAGAGGCACGGTGTTCGCCCGGTCGGTGAAAATGGTGTTCCCAAACAAGAACATGAGGAAGCCGCGCGCGTATCTCTCCACGGCCTCCGGAGTCATCGGGGCTGCATCAACAAGGGTGGGCTAGACCCTGAACTGCACCTCGAACCAGGAATATCGGACATAGCCAGGACGCGCCAAAGGCGGCAGCTCGCCGAGCAAGTAAATCTGAGCGGCAGTCCACTCGTCCATGTCAGTATCAAAGGGCATCGGATCACCCCCTACCCCGATGCCTGTGAGCATCGAGAAATCGTAAGGGGTCATCGTCATGTCCCCTGCCGCTGAGAAATGGAATGAATCGGTGGTGTCCCACCACCTCTCCACCAGAGCAGCGAGGAGAGGTCTGCATGTAGTGAGCCTGGAGAGTCCTCTGCAGAATGCGCCGAAGCCCGCCTGGTCCACGATGTGGCGGACCGCATCGGGAAGCTCGGCATACTAGTCCCAGGCGCCGGTATTCCCATACCCGCGGATGGTATGGGAATCCCCCTGTAATCAAAAACAACAATTGCAAGGCAATATTCAAAATGCAGTTTTAAGAAGCTTATAGTGAACTACAACGTGTGATGTGTCAGCGTGTTCGGGTGGTTCAGGACAGATGTAGCATGCGTGCAAGTTTAACAGATTTAAACAAATACCGGGTGTCGGTGTGCTTACAGTGAACTGCAACGTGTGATGTATCAACGTGTTCGGGTGGTTCAGGGCAGATGTAGCATGCGTGCAAGTTTAACTGATTTAAACAAATACCGGGTGCTGGTGTGCTTACAGTGAACTGCAACGTGTGATGTATCAGCGTGTTCGGGTGGTTTAGGGCAGATGTAGCATGCGTGCAAGTTTAACAGATTTAAACAAATACCGGGTGCCGGTGTGCTTACAGTGAACTGCAACGTGTGATGCGTCAGCATGTTCGGATAGTTCAGTACAGTATAGCATGTGTGCATATGTTCAGACTCAAGTAAATATTGGGTACCAGTGTGTATGCAGTGAAATATAGTGTGCGCCGTGTGTTTGGGTGATTCAGGGCTAGTGCAGTGTGTGTGCATGTGTCAGTCTCAGGCAGATATCAGTTGCACGTATGTTTACAATCAACTACAGTATACAGGGTATCTGAGCTAAAGCAGTTAAAGAGCACAACTAGCTACGACAGTTTTGTATCCTACATCGCAGAAAGTAAAGTAGAGAAAAGAGAGTTACCTCAGAAGCGTCGAAGGACAGGTGGGAGGTAGGCTCACGCAGTAGTAGCTCGGGTGGCACATGCCTCTCGAAACTCCTGAACTGGCGCAGTCCGTCAGGGGGCAGAACATGAATCGCCGGCCGGTAGGTCGCCGGGTCGAACGGGCGCTCGCTCAAAGGTAGGAGCTCGACCCCGGGATCCATCTCGTGATCCGAGGGAGTCCCACCGCGTGGAATGTCATCCGCCATGTCAAGAATGATGAGAAAATAGCCGGAGGGAGGAAAACCGGGCTAGAATATGGAAGGTCAACCGAAAAGTCAACCTCCGAGAAGGTCGAAAGTGGCCAAAAATGGTGGGATGTGAAAAGGGTACGAAAATCAAGAGGAAAGCGAAGGGAACAAACCCCAAAAAGGGGGGAACGGCAAAAGAGGCACCGAAACAAAGATTTGTTCGGTTGAAAATGTCTGAAACGCGAAGAAAATCGCGAATCCGACGACGAAACGGGCGTAGAACGCGAAGAAATGGAGAAAAGAGGAGAGGAAAACACTCTAGAGAGAGAGGGTGTGGAATTTCGACAAAGGAGGAAGTGAGAAATAGGGTTTAGAAACCCTATTTTAAAACACCCATGGTGAAATGTCGAATCTGCCCCGACTCAGGAACTTTTTGCCGGTCAGCAACATTTTGTGCCGGCCGGCAGAATATTGTGCCGATGAAATTATTTTGCAGCCGGTGGACAGTCGGTGGCTTCCCCTTCGGGCCGATGGTGTTCCCACAACTTTGTTTAGGCCATATGAGTAGTTTTTGGTCTTCATAGCTCAAGAAAGTGCAAGAAAGTGTATCTCTGATGCTCAACCGGCCTCCGTTTTGACCTCGGACCGCGTCTTCTGTGCGTAGCACTCCAACTCATACAATGTTGTATCCTTTGGTATCCTTTTTGCCTTTTACAAGATCCAAAAGTTACCCCGTGTGCGTTGCACGCGTTCATACTACATGCGCCTCACAGTGGCATTGTTATGCACATACTACATGCGTTGCAACACGCACCCCTTGCATTGTCATACACATCTCTCATGCATTGTCATTGCATTTTTATTACAAGCATTGTCATGTATTTCAATACATACGTCGCCTCGCGCATCGTTCGCGTTGTCGTGCATTCCCTTACCATGCATTGTCATGCATTCCGAAACATGTGCGTTGTTACGCATTTAAGTCCATTTGCATCATTTTGCATTTCCCTGAGGCATACGTGTCTCATTTACATTTTACATTCTGTGTGGCATGCGTGTCACACTTGCATCATTTTGCATTTCCCTGAGGCATGTGTGTCTCATTTACATTTTACATTCCGTGTGGCATGCGTGTCACACTTGCATCATTTTGCATTTCCCTGAGGCATGCATGTCTCATTTACATTTTACATTCTGTGTGGCATGCGTGTCACACTTGCATCATTTTGCATCTTATGAGGCATGCGTGTCTCATTTGTATCATTTTGCATCTTATGAGGCATGCGTGTCTCATTTGTATTATTTTGCATCTTATGAGGCATGCGTGTCTCATTTGTATCATCTTGCATCTTATGAGGCATGCGTGTCTCATTTGTATTATTTCCCATCGGCATCGGCACGTGTGCCTCATTTGCATCGGCATGTGTGCCTCATTTTGCATCGGCACGTGTGCCTCATTCTGCATCGGCATGTGTGCCTCATTTTCATTGGCATGTGTGCCTCACTTTCATCGGCATGCGTGTCTCATTTCCATTAGCATGTGTGCCCCATCTTCATCGGCATGCGTGTCTCATTTCCATTGGCAGGTGTACCCCATCTTCTTCATCAGCATGTGTGCCTCATTTCCATTGGCATGCGTGTCACATTTTCGTTGGCATGTGTGTCGTCATTTGCATTAGCATGCGTGCCTCATTTGCATTGTCTTATATTCCTTGGGACCTGCGTTGTCTTGCTTTCATTTGCATTGTCATGCATGTTGCTGATGACATTGTACCTGTTAAGTTTGTTTTCTTTTCAGGCACGATATTGTATGTACAGTTCATTTGAGGCTGGAGCAACCAGACGAACCGCACAGGTATATCTATGACGGTCTAGGAGACCCTAAATCCTCGGAAGGTGCAAGTCCTTCGGTGTTTGTCGTGCCCGAACGACTTTTGATGAGTTGCATTATCATGCATATCTTAAGCCGCGTGTTATCGCGCATTCCATGCATTTTATACATCATTTGCATTTCAAAACAAAAAAAAAACATGCGTTGTTACGCGTCATCGCAAATAGTTGCATTGTCATACATCATTAGAACGTAGTGCATATTGCATTGTAGCTTGCATGCATCCACCGCATTACCTCCGTCTATGCCTTGCGCCTTTCCATGTTGAGCTTGGTCTGGTATGTGCCCATACTTTTCACGTCAAAACATAGTTCAGTGGACCATTCTATGTTAGACGCGGCTTGTACGCGTACATGCCTTTCCTAGGCAAGATTTGGTTTGGCCCGCAGGCCATATCCAAGGTATCCATTTCCATTGTATATTTATAGATATTGCATTGTAGTTTGCATGCATTCATTGCATCACCTTCCATCTATGGCTTGCGCCTTTCCATTGTATCCATTTCCATCCCATTGCATATTTGTAAATATTGCATTGTAGATTGCATGCATTCACTGCATCACCTTCCACCTATGGCTTGCGCCTTTCCATGTTGAGCTTGGTCCGGTATGTGCCCATACTTTTCGTGTTGAAGCATAGTTCAGTGGACCGTTCTATGTTAGACGTGGCTTGTATGCGTACATGCCTTACCTAGGCAAGATTTGGTTTGGCCCGCGTGCCATATCCATTACCATCTCCCCAACATATATATATATTACATTGTAGTATACTTATCGCATCCGGCATTAGGATCATTGTCCTTTCTCCAGCAGGTCGTTTCCCCACTTATGTCATCCCCCCCCCAAATACTTGTTCTTGTGTCTGTCTACGTTACTCATAGTTCAGTTGACCATTCTATGGTAGACAGACTTGTTACCTCCATCAATCTATTTGACATGGGTGTGGTTTCGAACCACTCGTGATTGGATCGTGATTCAATTGCTTTGCATATAGTTTGCATTGTTTCAATACATTGCATCTTCAATTTGCATTATTTAAATACATTGTTTTGTCAATATGACATGTCATATAGTTAGCTGCGGCTTCGTGCATCATGTCTTGCATTTTGCCCCTGCCTTCGGCGCATATCTTGATTGTTCTTCATGTTTGTCTAATTCTTCGGCCTTGTCAAAAATGGTCGTTTCTCTGGCTTTGGCATTCACTCCCGTCATTGTATGATACTTTCGAGTTCTGTCAAAGAGGGCAATGTAAGAACCCAATTTTTTGAACCGTCTTCAAGACTTGATCGTCACCGTTTGAACACCGCTGATCATCCATGTTGTGTTCGTTTGGACGTCCCGGAGGCCTGGCTACGCCCTTCTTCAAGATCTCGAACTCGACCGTTTAGTGTCTGGTTTTGCACCAAACAACTGTGTGTTTGCTTGGAGGGGCAGGAATGCTTTGTAGCGCATCCCCACACTCACGCGCCATGGCACAGACAACCGACTGGTATTTGGTTGTCATCGGCAATGTATACTGCCGGTCAGCACTATTTGTTGCCGGTCGGCAGTCCATTTTGTCAAAATGGCAATTTTGAGCAGCCGACTACTGTTCATCTACTTTTTGTAGATATTTTGTGCCAGCTGTGATAGCTGGCACCCACTCTGCTTCCCTCCATACACGTGTATGGAGGGATTTCCCTCTAAGAAGCTTGTTTGGAAAGCTTTGCAAAAGAGGACTTCTATAAGAGGAGGGCTCTTCTCCTTGCTCTAGGGTTAGACATTTTAGAAAGTTTAGACAGCCATATTAGGGTTTTGAGTTCTAGGGTTAGAATCCATACACATTCTATCTCTATACCTCTCTCTTTTTACCCTTGTGTGTGTTAAATTGTGTTTGTCTTACTATTGCACACAAACACATAGTGTTTCACCTTCTCATAGCTACTGAGGTTCTAAGAGGTTGGTTTTGGTGTTTTGGAGCTGGATTCAAGCCAAGGAGGGCTGTTGGAGCATCATTTGTGAAGGTGATCTACAAGGGTGAGAAACATCCCTTTTATTCCCCATTTTTGCATTACTTTTCTACCTATCTTAGAGCTATTTTTGTGCTTAGTGTATAACATAAAAAAGTTCTTTTTTTTAGCCCTTTTGTTGTTTATTAAGAGTGTTTTGTGGTTTGGAGGTGTTTGACCCCTCTTAGGCCTTGAAAGGCCTCATTTTGTGCTATTTTGAGTGAGTTTCACCACTGAAATCTTGAGGGATTTCAGTGGCAAAGATGGTGCCTTGAAGTCTCCAAAAGGGGAGTACCACCCCCTCCCCTTGTTGTCCTTGAAAGGGACCCTTTTTTGTTGTCCTTGAAAGGGACCCTTTTTGGCCTCTTGAGGGAGCATCATGTTAGAGTGTGTATTGATCATGCCTTGGCTGTTTTCCATGCTTATTATGCCATGATATAACCTTGTTGTATGTTGGTTTTGGTACACCATGCATCCTTAGCATACCTACCTTGTAATGCCACTTTATTGCCTTAACATGCCTTAGGTTGTAAACCTTTGTTCAAGCTTGTTTTAGGCTTAGTTTTGTGAAGCTTGTGTGCTTATTTTGCCATGCTAGAGGTCTGTCCATAGTTGTTTGGGTCGTCCATGGCATGCATTATACCCCCCCTTTGCATTTTGGCTTGTTGGCCTCAAGTGTGTGAGTATGTAGCATGCACTACTTGCTTTATTCTAATGATTTGGCATCATTTATAGCATAATTTCAGTCCCTTTGACATGCTTGTATGCTTGCTTTGGACACCTCTTTGAAGCTTTGGAAGCTTGTCTTGCATGCTCCATGTTTTGGTTATTGTGCATGCTTTTGATTTTGAGCCATTTAGATGCCATCTAGAGGGTCCCTTTGCATGGTCTAGGTCTACCTTGGACCTGTTTTAAGCCTTCTTGGCCTTGTGAGGCTCGGTTGGCTTAGCCATGGTTTAAGTTCCCTTTGACTTGCTTTAAATGCTTGGACCATTTGCATGCTAATGTTTGTCTTGTTTAAGTTGGTTTGGCACCTCTTATAGCATGATTTTCAAGGCTTATAATACATGCCATATGTCCATGATTATTCCCTTTTAAGTGTGCTTAAAAGTTGTCCTTTGATGCTTAAGCGTTAGGCCTTAACATGTGCATGTGTGTATGTGTGTTTGGTCCCATTTTCTTAAGCTTTTGGCCACTGTTTTGGACCGAACTTAGAGATGTCCAATTAGTGTAAGTTGATGTAACCAAGCAACATTCTTTTTTTTTTCTTTTTTTTTTGTTCGAACTACTTTCGATTTATATGAATGGGTGTTAATTCTGATGAGTTTTTGTGGCTTTGATTATTACTCATGTTATTTGTGAAATTTTTTAGGGTTTATCTGTTCTTTTTATCATAATTTTCAAAGGCCTAGCGTTTTCTCCTAAACAAGAGATCGGTGCTGTTTTTAGCTGATCTACTATCCTTAAGATAGGTCTTCTTACGAGAACCTTCATAGGTCCATTCCTTGTCCCCAAGCAAGAGATCGGCATGATTTGAGCCAATGTACTGTCCCTAGGATAGGTTTTCTTAGGAGAACCTTCGGAAACATGCTCATTGGTTTTCGGCCATCTCAATCGCGCTATTTCCATGCGTGATGGCCCAAGGGACCAAGTGGTGCACATTTTTGATGTCAAATGACATGCAATGCAAACCAACAAACAAATAGGGATAACCTCTATCATGGATAGTCAAGAGCAAGCATGCATGCCAATGAATGCACCTAAGCATGTTAACTAGGCATGCAATACGGACAATGCAAATGAGCATGCAAGAATACAAGGCATAGAGCATGCAACTAACAAGTTTGCAAGGCTAATGTAGGCATTCAAGACTGAAGCAAACATGTGGACTTCATTCAATCATGTGATTTCAAACATACGACAACTCAGCCAATATACTACAATATACAAGGAGAGCATGCGACAATCAAGAGATGGACTTAAAACATGATTTGGGCAGTTCTAAATAGGCCAAAACAGTAGCCATAGTGCTATAAAATGAGGGCTAAATGGACATGCAAACATTGCATGCACACAAGGACAAACACTAAGCATAAGGCCAATTCCCAAGCACACTTGAAAGAAGCATAAACTTGGACTAATGGCATGCAAGGTAAGCAGTGAAAACATGTTACAAAGGGTATTAAGCCAATTAAAAACAAGCAAACAAGCATGCAAACGAAACTAAAAACCCAAGGCAAGCCAAGAGGCTTAAAACCAAGACTAAATCAACCAAGCCTTACAAGGCTAAGAGGACTTAAAAATAGGTCTAGTGCAGACCTAAACAAACCACCAAGGGACACCTAGATGGCCTCTAAATGGTTCAAAATCAAAGAGCATTGCACCAATGACCAAAAACATGGAGCATGCAAGCAGGCTTCCAAAAACTTCAAAGAGGTGTCCAAAGCAAGCAATACAAGCAATGTCAAAGGGACTAAAATTATGCTAAAATGATGCCTAATCATTAGAATAAAGCAAGTATGCATGCTTACAACTCACACACTTGAGGCCAACAAGCCAAAATGCAAAGGGGGTGTATAATGCATGCCATGGACGACCCAAAAAACTATGGACAGACCTCTAGCATGGCAAAATAAGCACACAAGCTTCACAAAAACTAAGCTAAAACAAGCTTGAACAAAGGTTTACAACCTAAGCATGTTAAGGCAATTAAGATGGCATTACAAGGTAGGTATGCTAAGGATGCATGGTGTACCAAAACCAACAATACGATACAAGGTTATATCATGGCATAATAAGCATGTGGAAACAAGCCAAGAATGATCCATACACACTCTAACATGATGCTCCTCAAGAGGTCTAAAAGGGTCCCTTTCAAGGACAACAAGGAGAGGGGGTTGGCCTCCCCTTTTAGAGACTTCAAGGCACCATCTCCACACTGAAATCCCTCAAGATTTCAGTGGTGAAGAGGCCCAAACACCAAAGTCTCGAAACTCACTCAAAATAGCACAAAAATGAGGCTTTCAAGCCTAAGAGGGGTCAAACACCTCCAAACCACAAAACACTCTTAATAAACAAACAAAGGGCTAAAAAAAGAACTTTTTTTATGTTATACACTAAGCACAAAATAGCTCGTAGATAGGTAGATAAGTAATG
This sequence comes from Camellia sinensis, assembly GCF_004153795.1. Lineage (NCBI taxonomy): Eukaryota > Viridiplantae > Streptophyta > Magnoliopsida > Ericales > Theaceae > Camellia > Camellia sinensis. The sequence continues at coordinate 1,289,154 of NW_021025169.1, read as the reverse complement.
CAAAATGGGGAATAAAAGGGATGTTTCTCACCTTGTAGATCACCTTCACAAATGATGCTCCAACAGCCCTCTTGGCTTGAATCCAGCTCAAAACACCCAAAACAACCTCTTAGAAACCTCAGTAGCTCATGAGAAGGTGAAACACTATGTGTTTTGTGTGCAATAGTAAGACACAAAAAATTTAACACACCAAGGAAAAAGAGAGAGTATAGAGATAGAATGTGTATGGATTTTAACCTAGACTCAACAACCCGTAATATGCCTGTCTTAAACTTTTCTAAATGTCTAACCCATAGAGCAAGGAGAAGAGCCTCCTCTTATAGAAGTCCTCTTTTGCAAAAGCTTTCCAAACAAGCTTCTTAGAGGGAAATCCTCCATACACGTGTTATGGAGGGAAGCAGAGTGGGTGCCAGCTATACAGCTGGCACAAAATATCTACCAAAAAGTAGATGCAAGTAATCGACTGCTCAAATTGTCATTTTGACAAAATGGAGTGCGACGGCAACAAAGAATGCCGACCGGCAATAACATTGCCGATGACAACAAATACCAGCGGTTGGCCGTGGCCATGGCCGGTGATGTGTGGGGAATGCCTCAAAGGCATTCCTGCCCCTCCAAGGCAAAAACACAGTGTTTGGTGCAAAACCAGACACTAACGGTCGAGTTCGGAGATTTTGAGGAAGGCGCGTAGCCAAGGGCCTCCGGGAACTCAAACGAACACAAACATGGATGATCTACGGTGTTCAAACGGTGACGTCAAGTCTTGAAGACGGTCAAAAAATGGGTGTCTACAGTTGCCCCTCTTTGACAGAACTCGAAAGTCATAACAATGACGGGAGTGAATGCCAAAGGCCAGAGACGAACCATTTTTTGACAAGGCCGAAGACTTAGACAAACATGAGAACAATCAAGATATGCGCCGAAGGCAGGGGCAAAATGCAAGACAATGCACGAAGCCGCAGCATAATATATGATCATGCAATTATTACAAAACAATGTATAAATAATGCAAATGAAGATGCAATGTAATTGAAACAATGCAAACTAAATGCAAAGCAATTGAATCATCGATCCAATCACGAGTGGTTCGAAACCACACCATGTCAAATAGATTGATGGAGGTAACAAGTCTGTCTACCATAGAATGGTCAACTGAAACTATGAGTAACGTAGACAGACACAAGGAACAAGTATTTGGGGGGGGATGAATAAGTGGGGAAACGGACCTGCTGGAGAAAGGACAATGATGCCTAATGCCGGATGCGATAAAGTATACTACAATGTAATATATATAGATGTGGGGAGATGGTAATGGAATATGGCACGCGCGGCAAACCAAATCTTGCCTAGGTAAGGCATGTACGCATACAAGCACGTCTAACATAGAACGGTCCACTGAACTATGCTTCAACACGAAAAGTATGGGCACATACCGGACCAAGCTCAACAGGGAAAGGCGCAAGCCATAGGTGGAAGGTGATGCAGTGAATGCATGCAATCTACAATGCAATATTTAAAATATGCAATGGGATGAATGGATACAATGAAAGGCGCAAGCCATAGATGAAGGTGATGCAATGAATGCATGGCAAACTACAATGCAATATCTATAAATATACAATGGAAATGGATACCTTGGATATGGCCTGCGGCCAAACCAATCTTGCCTAGGAAAGGCATGTACGGCGTACAAGCCGCGTCTAACATAGAACGGTCCACTGAACTATGCTTCGACACGAGAAGTATTGGGCACATACCAGACCAAGTTAATCATGGAAAGGCGCAAGCGTGAACGAGGGCGATGCAGTTAATGCATTGCAAACAATGCAATGGAAATGGTATTTACAATGGATATGGCACGCGGCCAAACCAAATCTTGCCTAGGAAAGGCATGTACACGTAAAGCGCGTCTAACATAGAAATGGTCCACTGAACTATGTTTTGACGTGAAAAGTATGGGCACTATACCAGACAAGCTCAACATGGAAAGGCGCAAGGCATAGACGGAGGTAATGCGGTGGATGCATGCAAGCTACAATGCAATATGCACTACTTCTAATGATGTATGACAATGCAAACTATTGCGAGTAGCGTAAACAACGCATAGTTTTTTTTTTGTTTTGAAATGGCAATTGATGTATAAAATGCATGGAATGCGCGCATAACCACGCCGGCTTAAAGATATGCATGATAATGCAACTCATCAAAAGTCGTTCGGCACGACAAACACCGAAGGACTTGCACCTTCCGAGGATTTAGGGTCTCCTAGACCGTCATAGATATACCTGTGCGGGTTCGTCTGGTTGCTCCAGCCTCAAATGACTGTACATACAATATTCGTGCCTGAAAAGAAACAAACTTAACAGGTACAGATTGTCATCAGCAACATGCATGACAATGCAAATTGAAAGCAAGACAAGCAGGGCCAAGGAATATTAAGACAATGCAAATGAGGCACGCATGCTAATGCAAATGACGACACCATGCCAACGAAAATGTGACACGCATGCCAATGGAAATGAGGCACACATGCTGATGAAGAAGATGGGTACACCTGCAATGGAAATGAGACACGCATGCCGATGAAGATGGGCACACATTGCTAATGGAATGAGACACGCATGCCGATGAAATGAGGCACACATGCCATGAAAATGAGGCACACAATGCCGATGCCAGAATGAGGCACAACGTGCCGATGCAAAATGAGGCACACATGCCGATGCAAATGAGGCACACGTGCCGATTGCCGATGGGAAATAATACAAATGAACCTACACTCTCATAAGATGCCAAGATGATACAAATGAGACACCGCTGCCTCAAAGATGCAAAATAATACAAATAGACACGCATGCCTCATAAAGATCGACAAATATACAAATGAGACACGCATGCCTATAGAGAGCAAAATTGATGCAAGTGTACAGGCATGCACACAGAGTAAATGTAAAAATG
>NW_021025169.1:1262817-1279106 GCF_004153795.1 Camellia sinensis | reverse complement strand
CGAATGAATAAGCTAACTAACTAGCTATGCTAATTAAGCTAAGCTAATTATTACAGCAATTGAAATGAATTAACTAATTAACTATTATAAGATAATTAATTATTACAAACCGGAATTGAACAACTAGTTACACTAACTAATTAAATACAACACTTGAATTAACTAGCTATTCTAAGCTAACTAAAGCAACTAAATGGCATCAGGGGCGAGGGACATATGCATGCTCGGTTTCTCCACTCGAAAAGCTACTGCCTTGCCACTGAACGCCTTTGTTTGCATATATTTGAGCACCAAAGAAGCAACCAACTTCTAGAACACCTCTACTCCCCTTTTGATCACATTGAGCAACTTTCTTCATTGATGGCCGGTCGACTACTACTGGTGGCCGTCGGCCACTGCTGGTGGCCAGTCAACTACCCTTGTCCAAAACTTCTCATTTTGCTGCAATAGAGAGCAAACAGAGGCAAAACAGTGTATTCTCAAGGAGTGTTTGTACAGCTACTCTCCTCATCATCGCATAAGCTCAAAGGAGTGAAGTCCTCAACCCTCGGGCCACCAATCACGTATTTTGATGCATGATGGCCGAGGAGCCGAATTGCACGACTCAATGTGAAATGAATGCACATATTAACACCTAAGGCCAACAACCCCATCATGGGTAGTCAAGAGTGTCGGTGATCAGGAATTGAGGCACGTTTCGTCACTTTGAGTACGAAATGTCCCTCGTTTCCCGTGTTCGAACTAACTCCTATTCCGAACACAATGCAACAAACAATGGCATGCACAATGCGACTTTAAGCATGCAACCTAAATGCTATGCAACTAAGTGATGCAAACATGGAAAGGATGACATGCAAACATACAACTAACATACGCAATGCTATGAACTAACAATGGCATACTCAATGCACGTGGTACTTAACATACGCAATGCACCTAAGAACTAACATGCACAATGAGATGAACAAGGCATGAGCAATGCAATGATCAATCATGCGACAATGTGGCATACTCAATGCTATGGAATACAATGGCATACTCAACGCAAAAATGGACTTAAACCAAAATGAGTGGGACTCAGCCACACCCAAATCAGTGGCCAACATGATGAAAACAAGACTCCCAAACTCATGCTAGCATACACAATGCAAGGACCTAAGCCCAAGGGCACAAAATGCAACTCTACAAATGCATTGAAAGGATGAAATATGGCATACAATGACACATGTTCCAGCTCTGAAATGACATACAAAATGGCTTCGAATCATGCAAACAACTCACACAATGCATGTTGGATGACTCAAACACCGAAACTAGTGAAGTGTATTACACTATAGGCATACAAGGCAATGCTCAAATGGCCAAACCAACTCCAAACAGTCCCTATGCAGGCCAAAATAGGAGCAAAAGTGAACTAAGATGATGGCTTGAAAGGCACAAAAATGAAGCTCATGCAGTGGCTCACAAATAGGGCATACAAGCACAACTCTCAAACACATTGAAGGAGTGATGAACATGAGAATATGGCAACCTTATATGCTCTAAAATATCATGCTCAATGATGCTAAAACATGTAAACAACTTGGGTTACGCATGCAAGGGGATTCAAAACTCAAGGCTAAGCAAGGCTATTACATTACAACCATACATGGCAAGCATCATTGGACCAAGGGACCTCAAAACAGAGCTAAGGCAGCCCAAAATATGAACAAAATCAGTTTGGAGCAAGGCCAAAATATGGTAGCATAGAGGGCCAAAACAACATGCATTATAAGCTAGTGAACCATGATTTACACTACAAGCATGTGAAGCATGTGAGAGGCCACCAAACCAGCCAAAAAAAGAATCATGGCATGCCAAATGATGGCCAAAAACCCACTGAAACATGATCAATGCATGCAAAAATGAGGCGCTACTTTGATAGGCTATGCAAGGGATTGTTCTACACACGCAAGAGGCAAACAAAAAGTGACCAAACCAGACATACAAAGAGTCTAGGCAGGTCTTAAAAGTCACTAAAAAGGGCCTGAACCAAGGCTAGGAAGTGTGGAAATATGGGCTCCTTTGAAAGGCCAAAAATGCCAACAAACAAGGTCAAAGGAGAGAGGGTCTCCCCCCTCTGATTTAGGCCCTCAAAACTACATTCCAACCAATGAAAATCCACTAGATTTCAGTGACTAAAAGGCCAAGCAAAGATCAATAGAAAGGCCTCATGGTATGGCACAAAATAAGGCTAAATAGAGCATGCAAGAGGGTGAATGACCCCCAACACCAAAAGAGACTTAAACAAACATGAAAATCACTTAAATATGAACCTTTTTTCAGTTGACAAAAAAGCTCAAATAAGCATGCAAATGAAGCTAAGAGAAGGATCAAAATAATGCTTAAAAGAGGGAAAAGTTATTACCCTTGAAGCTCAGCAAAACCAGCCAACTTTGGGACCAAAAACCAGCTCCTTAACCTCTGGAAATAACCTCCAAGAACCTCAAATCATTGGTGGAAGTGTATGGTTATGAGGTGTAGTGTAAAAGGGTCAAGAACAATACACTTTTGGAGCCAAAATGTAGAGATATAGAGAGAGATAGATTTTTTGCCTTAGAGAGAAATCTGAACCTGTGCCAAGGAAGAGGAGGGCCTCTCTTATAGAGATACAAGGCCAAAGCTTCTTCAAGAAGCTAAAAAAACAAGGCTGAAGATCCTCCATACATGTGTATGGAAGATACAATCTGTGCCTTCCAGCTGGCACAGCTGGCACACACTCAAACAGACAAAATAGGGGGAAACTGGCCGACCAGAAAGGGTGGTCTCCCAAAACAAAAGGTGGTCGGTGGCCCCATTTGGCGGTCTCCACTTTGAAAGCAAGCTAATGGTGTGGTGGGAGACCAATAATTATGGCCCAAAGATTAGGGAGACCAGTTTCCCGACAAGAAAATCGGCTAACGGGGGAAAAATGTTCTCCAAGGAGAAAAGGTGATCTCCCATCCTTGTACCACTTCCCAAAGAAGGAAAACAAGGTCCATGCCAAAAATGAACCAAAACGGATGCAAAACGTGAGTTCGGAGGGCAAAGCGCGTGGCTGGGTGCCTCGAAAACTGGCTGTTGAGCACCGAAAGTGGCGTGCGGCCACAAAGGTGGTCTCCCGGACCACAGTGCCCCTCTAGACAGAGAAAACAAGGTGTGTTCCAAAAACCGCGCCAAACGGAGAATGTTAAGCGATCCCGAGCCGGGGCGCGCAGCCAACGACTCTGAAAACCGGAAACTAGTCTCCAAACAGGAACAGTGGCCTACGACCATGAAAAGTAGTCTACGACCACTGAGAGATGGTCTACAAGACCTCTCCCTCCCTCTGGGAAGAGAAAATAAGACTTAGTCCGCAAACCGAGTCGAAGCACAAAGAGTCCCGAGGTCTGAAGGTGAGGCTCTCAGCCAAGAACTCCGAAACCTCGAAACGAGCACAACATGCGCAATCGCCGAGCGCTCAATCGGTGGCGTCCGAGTCTTAAGGTCGGTCAAAAATGGGGTGTCTACAGTGTGTTTGTATCCCAGACCTGTCGTGTTCACCATTGCATAATCGGTGTGGTTGGTGTAGGTAGCAATGTGAACACACATTACATATGTTGTACATTCACACACTCAAAACTCAACCTACTGATGTTTATCGTATTAATGTCGTCAGGGCGAGCATACCAATAGTGTCAGGGTTGAATGTTCCTAATATTTGGTCGTTTGTAATTCTACATACATCATTCTTGGTTACCCCATTGCACACTATATGAACATCCACATTAGTGTGATCGCTCGTAAGACATTCATGGCACACATGTATAACGTGGGGGGAAATTTAATTTGAACTACATACTCCAATTGTTTTGGACGATTATTAAAGTTACATTGTTATTATGTTGTCGTGCAGGAATGGGAGACAATATCCTGTTGTTATGTTCGTACACTGGTAACAACGAAGCTGTTCAAGTTCCTATTTATGTGAAATGGTGCTAATTTAAGTTCCTATTTTCTTTTATTTTCTTTTCAAACCATACGAAGTGAAATTTACACACACACACACACAATCCTTATCACTATCAATTATTAGATCCATTCATTCAATTTTATTTAAAATATTTGAGTTTTTAGAATTTTTGTTCTTTTGAAATTTAACTTGGGAACTATATGATTAGTGTTATCTAGAACTACATTATACTTATAAAAGAAAAATAAAAAAAGAAGAGAACTGCATTATGCTTAAAAAAAAAAAATAAAAATAATAATAATAATAATAATAATAATAAAATAAAAAAAGAAGAGAGAGAAAAACACTAGAAGAAAGAATAATAAGATTAAAATTGATGTATTTATATATGATGGAGAAAAACAAATTATGTTGTAGATGTAACTTTTATATGATGAGATCCAAACTAAAAATAATCTGCTTTACACAAAATGTTTTGGGTGTTTTTGGGGTATGAGTTTTTCATCATCAGCATTACGGTATTGGATATATGATGGTTAAAGGAGGATCTTATTCTTTTTAACAATTGATATATTTTTCTCGCTTTATCTCTCATCATAAAACAATTTTATAATTATTGAAGTTACTGTTGATCTTACTTGAAAAATTTTAAATTCCTGAAATATTAATTTGTGATTATATTTCAATTTAAAACAAAAAATAACAATTCAAATTAAACAATTAAGACTAATCGGCATAATGATTTAACAAAAAAAAAATCACAATTGGAGTGCGTCTGATTGTGATAAAAAATTACACACTAAGAAGACAAAAAATGAATTATACAATATTACTCTCAATTACATAGCGAATCGACTCCTGAATTTAACCAAATTCGATGTGCTTTTTCCACCACTTTCTTCATCTTGGAATTTTCTTGCTCAACGTTGAATCCACAACGTAGATGTCGAATCCACGACGATGAGCCACTCCAGAATCCACTAAAGCTTCAAGTCCAAATTCTCTGAAATCCATTGAAGAACACCACTTTTTTTGTGAATTAAAGAAATAAATAAATAAACCCTTTGATGATGTTAATATAAACACTTGAAAAAAATTCTTCCAATATAGAAAACTTTGGTAGCTTTGCTCTCGCAAAATTTGGACAGCCTAAACCCTAAAAACATTTGATAACGTGCTTTATAGAAAACAGAGTTGCGAAAACCGCTCAAGCGACCACTTCATCGCTTGAGCCAAGACTCCACCACTTGAGCGCATAAATTATTCTCTCAAAAGTTCAGTTTGCTCTACAAAAAATATTGGATGATGTCATTCACCGCTCGAGCGGTTTCGAGCACACAAATGACCACTCGAGCGGTCAAACAACTTTGGCTTCCAGGCCGCTGCCCCGGACTCGCCATGGGGCATTACCCTTCGACCCCCGCGAGTTGACCAAGGAGCTCGATCTCTGTACATAGTCAACGAAGTGCCAAATATAAAAGCCTCAATACACTACAAGAAATATAGGATTTAACGGTGTTTATTTAAGCGTCACTGTTATTAACATTTAACGACGTTTTATAAACGTCGCATTTTATTTTGAATAAAACGATACCGTTTACAGAATAGAAGTCGTTTTTTAAACGCCTTCACAGGTGTTACAATTATGTTATTCCTCGCTCTCGCTCTTAGCTCTGTGAGAATCAGAACCCTTCTCTCTCTCTTTCTCTCTCTCTCTCTCTCTCTCTCTCTCTCTCTCTTCAAGCCCTCATTTTGAATCTGGGAAACCTTCAGTCTCAGATAAACCAATCCCTCAAATCTCTTACTCACCCGATCGCTCGCTCTCTCTCTAAACCCTTCAATCTCAGAGATTACGATTCAACCTTCTTTAGCTCGGTTTCATCTCAGATCCAATCCCAAAGTGATTTCGATTTTGAAGTTCTCTCTCTCTCTCTCTCTCTCTCTCTCTCTCTCTCACACACTCTCTCTTTCTCAATTTCGGAGCTCCACCGCCACCACCATCTGCATCGTTGACTAACGTGAGCAACGATCTCAATTTCGTATTCTCTCTCTCTCTCTCTCTCTCTCTCTCTCTCTCTCAAGCTCTTCCTTCTGTCGAGGCAAGTCACTCCATATTTAACCTTCCATGTATATACTTATTCATGTAGATGTATATGGAGTGTGGAACTCCATATTTAACCTTCCATGTATATACTTATTCATGTAGATGTATATGGAGTGTGGAACTGCAAGTGAACAACACAAGATACATCGTAGAATTCAATTTTTTCAGCCCAAAATTTATATGGATTGTATGAGCCTACTTATTATTTTCTGTAGATTGCAATTCTCTTGAACTATACTTCATGGACGAGCTGGTCCAGGTCTCATGGATGCTGCTACGAAAGGTGGTTTGCAAGCGGGAAAGCCAGTTGGTGGATTTAAGATAAGCAATATATAAAAATAGAATTCACTGTAGCTAAGTGAATAGTATATATATATATATATATATATGTATGTATCCATGTATTGAAGATATCTAAGTGTGTGTAGTTTTTGGAACATACATACCCAAGTAAAGAACCACCAGAAGTAACTTTGTTTGTTGGCCATCCCAACAAATACTATATATATAGAAAATTCAGGTGAGTTCTTTTGATTTGATGCTTTGTGATATTGGTCAAAATACTATCAAACCAATGTTTCAATTTGTGTATATATATAGATCCTTGTGTTTTGGTTGAATGAGTTGTGGTGAACTGATTTTGATTAGTTTTGGTTAAATGAGTTGTAACTAACAGGTTGCACGTACCTTATTACAGAGGCACATCATGGCGCTTCTATCCAAGGTGGGCTACAACGTTGTTTTCAACATGGGAAACAATATGGAGGCATCCAAAATGAAGAAAACTTGTATAAGTTTTCCATTCTTACCATCATATTCCACAAAGACAATGCAGAGTTCGCATTTAGACAGTGCTGGAGTATGGTATAAACGAGGGCAGCATGCCATTGTTGCTGCAAGCCCTCCAACAGAGGATGTTGTGATTGCTACAGAGCCACTGACAAAAGAGGATCTCGACGGATACCTTGCTTCTGGGTGCAAGCTTGAGGAGAAATGGAGGTTCAACTTCTAGCTTTTATTGGTACTTAGATTCAAGTGGCATCTCTTGTGGTGTATTTTACTTGGAGATACTTTGATGTTTTGTTTATTATCTCCTAGGGAAATCACTGTTACAATTTACATGACTGTTTTTTTTTTTTTTCCTCCTAATAGTTCTAAGCTGAAACAAATCATGTGTTTGGCTCATCACTAGTCCATTCCATGCATTTAATTTTTTATCTTCAGTGAATTGATGATTGAGACATAGTTTTAAGATTAGTTGTGCATAATTATTCATTTCAACCATCTCATTGTTGGTCAGTAGATCATTTTATGGACTTTCCTCTTAATTCTAGAAAATTTTAAAATAAAATGAATTTAGGAGGTATTTGGCTACGCAGACTTGGAATTCCAATGCTGCAATTGACTTATCCTTGAATTCCACTATCTTGTTCAAGTTTATTTTTTTTCATGTCTTGCTTCCAATTTCCAATTCCATTGTTTGGTTGCACAAAATAATTTTGGAATTTGTAGTTGACTTTTTTGTTCCTCTTTATTCTTTTGAATTGTTTACTTAATCACGTGGTTTTTACAAAATAGGTACAGAACATGAAAAGTTTGGCTTTGAGTTTGGAACTTTACGGCCGATGAAGTATGAACAAATTGCGGAGTTGCTCAATGGTATTGCTGATAGGTTTGATTGGGATAAAATAATGGGGGGTGACAACATTATTGGACTTAAACAGGTAAACTTCTCTTCCATAACGTTTTCAAAATGCAAAAACTTCTTCTCTAAATCCGTGGTAATTGGTTAGTTTTGAACCCTTTTCTAGTTTATACATATATATATATATATAAAATTATGTTCTCTATTTCCTCTGTCGAGATTATGGCTTTAGGGGTGTGCATGGTTGTATGCTTTTTTGCTAGGCTTGTGAAGGTTTATGATGCTTCTTTTTTTTTTTTCTTTTTTTTGGCTAGGCTTGTGCAGAGGTTTTTATGCTAGTATGTAAAGATGTGAGCTTTTAATATGTAGGTGCTTGGATAGCTAGAAAACTGCAACTTTTTTGTTTTATGGATTTTCCTTTATTGGATACATATGTTGAATAGAGAATGTTGGTTGTTTCTGTTTGTAGTTTGTTGCCTGCTATGGCGTTGGCTATTACTGGCTTCGCCAGTATTCCTGATTTCACTATACTAATGTTGCTGAGTTTGCTAATCAGTCTCTCTAGTTTTTCTTTTATTTGGATTGTAATTTTTTTTCCTTGTCCTTTAAATGTTTGTTTAGAACTTTTTGAGCCATGCATGAGATAAGCAACATTAAGTTGCAAGGTGATATACATTCTTTGTTAATCAGGTGGTTGTCATGGAAAAAAAGGTTAAACAAGACGTCTACTGTGCATAAGTATTGGGTACAAATTCTTCAATTTATGTTTATTTTGGTAAATTTGATTACAGTTTATGTTTTGATGTAGGCATGTAGACTAGCGAAAATTAACAATGAACTCTCTCATCAATTTGAATTTAACTCATCCAAGCTTCAAATTTATGTTATAAGTAGGAATATATGTTTGAGTTGGGGATAATTTTCTTGACAGTAATTTGCCATCTCTTGTATAGTTGGATCTATTATTATAGCTTAACACTTCTTTCTCTGCTAATGTCTTTGCTAAAACATGATTTTTGGATATGTTATTTTGTGATTAATGGTGATTGGATATTAAATTGAATGAAAAAGTGAATTAATGTTGCATTTTGAATGAGAGTTATTATTTTAAATTAGTGCTATTTTTCAGTTTTATTACAAATATTTTTTGGTTCAATCACACAAAATTAGCACAATTTAAGGAGGGAAAAAAAAGGAAGAAAAAAGGCTACCACGGCGTTTCTAAAAACGTGGCTAAATATCATACCAATGGTTGGATTCTTTGAAAAAGAGATACGACGGCGTTTTAAAAACGTCCCTAAATAGCATGGTGACGTCATGTTATCATTAGTAGAACTTTTAGCGGCGTTTTTAGAAAGCGCCACCTATAGTCATATAGCGACGTTTCTAAAGCACCACAACGTTATAGCGACGGCTGTATCTTCGGCGTTTTGTGCTAAACATCACAAAAGGATTTGACTGCATTTTTGGGACCTATAGCAGCATTTTTTAAACGCCACTAAAACCCCAATTTCCAGCAGTGATATCACAAACTCCTCTACATAGACACGATTCGAGTTTGATTCGTATCTAAACACTTACACCCTTATTAAAACATAAAAGCGAATAAAATTATAACTGAAAAGTTTTTTGTCAAAAGAGATTACCAATTACAAAACCTAACATTACTCTTTATTTTATTTATTTTTTTCATCTTTCTCGCAACATTGTTTGGCTTTCTCCTATAACAACTAAAAAATCAAAGTTAATAAAACGATTTTTAAAAAAAAAAATTCTATTTATATTATAATATATTAAAGTTACGTATGCATCACGTTTATCTGATTGCTAATTAGAATAACGGAGATTTATTGACCACATTATTCCTTTCGAACAACAAAATAGCTATGCCGCACATTTGCCATCTCGTTGTCTACGTTAATACAGGAAAAATACAAATCAAAATCAAATTGAAGGATACAAAAGTCAAAAAATTTCTTTTAATAATTAATAATTAGACTCTTATGATCAAAACACTCCAACCCAAATTCCAACAACAGTTGGACAACTTCAAAATAATTATTTTATATAATAAAAAAAATTGTGATGCAAATTTAACATAAAAAAACTAACATATTATCTGTGCTATGTACAAAATAAAATAATATATTATTTATTAAAAATATAATAATTATATTTAATTTTTTTATATTTTATCTCTCGTAAATAAAATTTTATATATAAGTTTAAGTGTTTTGTTTTAAATATTCCTTTACTATAATATATAGTATAAATAGATTAAAATTGTTATATTGACAATTAATAATCAAAATTATGCTTTGTTATAAAAAAAAATGACATATTTCTAATACTTCAATATTTTAGAATAAAAATGTATGAATTTTAAAAAATTGTCATATTGGTTTTTGAAAGGGAAATAAAAAAAAGAAATTTTAAAAACTTAATGAGTAAGAAAAAAATCATCGTAATATGTAAAATTGCTAAAATCACGGTTAAACCAGCAAATCGTTCAAACCAAAAACGGTTTAATTTCATCAGTTAGGTCAAAAGATCAACTAGTTTACGCAAAAATTAATTAATTAAAACTTTTAAATTTTACTTCATTACTGTCACTAAATATAGAAAATAATTAATTTAAATTTAAAATTGACACAATATAAATTTAAAATTTTAATAATCTATCCCATGATTTATAAGTTTTAAATACAAATTTAAAATTATCATAATTGTCTCATAATTTTTGTATTAGGGAACGGGTAAGAGTGACGTCGAGATTTTCAATATATTTATATATTTTACAAAAGAATACTTTTGAGGAGAGATATTATAAGAGTTTTAAAATCTCATACAAAATAATTTTTAAAATCAAAACTTCTATGTGAGATTGTAAAATAAAAATTAAATGGAAGCTAGCCAATACGGATTTTCTTAATTGTTTAAAATTAAGAAAATAAAAAAATTAGTATGAAATTTTGATCATAAGGCTTCTCACTAAAAATCTCCTTTTGCTTATATAAATGGAAGATAAGATTCACTTTATGTAAGTGAAACAATTCACTTTTTCTTTCTTTTGCTGGCATAGGATTGTAAAATAAAAGTTAAATGAAAGCTAGCCAATAAGAATTTTCTTAATTGTTTAAAATTAAGAAAATTCAATAATTTATATAAATGGGAGCATGAGATTCAGTTTATATAAGTGAAATAATTCACTTTTTCCTTCTTTTTCAATGTGGGATTGTAAAATAAAAATTAAATGGAAGCTAACCAATGTGAATTTTTTTAATTATTTAAAATTAAGAAAATTCAATAATTTTAGAATGGGAGTTTGGATCTCCTAAAAAGTTTCTCTCAAAAAAACTCATTTTCCTTACATAATATAAGTGAAATAACTCACTTTTCCTGCTTTTCCTGATGTGAGATTGTGTAAAATAAAAGTTAGCAATTGGTTAGGTAGGAAGTTTATTTCGAATCAAACAATCTCAGCTGTTTAATATTTAATTAGGTCAATTTTTTATTTATTTCAAATCAAACAAATCTAACCAATATATTTCGATAAAACCACTAAAATCGTAGTTAAACCAGCGAATTAGTCAAACAGAAAATAGTTCACTCTATCAGCTAGGTCAAAAGACTAATCAACTTATACAAAAATTAATTAATTAAAAATTTTAAATTTTATTTTAATTTTAAAATTTAAACTGTCTTGAACTGAAATATACACAATACTGCAATATTAAATGGGAGCCTAAGGTTTATATAGTAAAACAACTCATTTTTTCCTCCTTTTACTAATGTAGGATTGTAAAATAAAAGTTAACAGTTGTTTAGACTGTAAGTTCATTTCTAATTAAGCAATTTTAGTCGTTCAATTTTTAATCAGGTCAATCTTAGTTTATTTCAAATCAAACAAATCTAAGTAATATATTTTGATAAAAGAGCTAAAATCGCGGTTGAACTAGTGAATGAGTCAAACTGAAAATGATTCAACCTAATCGGCTAAGTCAAAAGACCAACTAATTTACAACAAAATTAATTAATTAAAACTTTAGAATTTTATTTTAAAATTTAAACAATCTTGAACTGAAACATACACAATACTACAATATTTAATGGAGTATAAATTTTTGTTTATATAAGTGAAACAACTCATTTTTTCTTTCTTTTATCGATGTGAGACTGTAATTATTTTAAAGCTAAATATTATGAGAGTTTAAAAATCGCATACAAAATTGTTTTTAAAATCAAAACCAATATATGAGATTGTAAAATAAAAGTTAAATGGAAGCTAGTCAATGAGTATTTTCATAATTTTTTAAAATTCAAAAAATAAAAAAAAAATTGGTACGAGATTTTGATCATAGGGTTTCTCACTAAAAATATCATTTTGCTCATATAAATGGAAGTATAAAATTCACTTTATATAAGTGAAAAAATTTACTTTTTCTTTCTTTTCTTGATGTGGAATTGTAAAATAAAAGTTAAATGGAAGTTAGTCAATGGAGATTTTCTTAATTGTTTAAAATTATGAAAATTCAATAATTTATATAAATGAGAACAAAAGATTCACTTTATGTAAGTGAAAAAATTCACATTTTCCTTTTTTTTTTTTTTGATGATGATGATGTGAGATTGTAAAATAAAAGGTAAATGAAAGCTAGTCAATGGGAATTTTCTTAATTGTTTAAGATTAAGAAAATTCAATAATTTTAGAATGAGGGTATGGAGCTCCTATAGCGATCCCGGTTTTCCTTTCCTTTGATTATTACATTCCGGACTTGGTTCCGTGCTTATGTTGTTGCCTTATTCTCATTTCCATCATTTACTCTTTGTATTTGAGTCTTGAGTTGGGTTGGGCAGGTTTGGAACAAGTTGGTTGTGTTTAGAAACCAAAGGTTTATGCCCAGATTTTAGCCTTCACGCTCGAACGGGGCTATTGACGCTCGAGCGGGCCCTTTGTTGTTGCTTCTCCGCTCAAGCGGGAGTTTTGACGCTCGAGCGTGGATTTTCATCTCCTAGTATTTTGTCTCTGCAGGTCGTCGTACGCTCAAGCGGGAGTTTTGACGCTCGAACGGGACCTTTTGTTTTTGTTTCTCCGCTCGAGCGGGGAGTTTGACGCTCGAGCAGGGACCGTGGTCTGCAAAACTTCTGGAAGTATGCATCCGGCGCTCGAGCGTGAGTTTGTGTTTGACACTCGAGCAGGGAGTTCCACGCTCGAGCGAGGAGACGTGTATATCAGTACGAAGTCTAACTTTTTGGATCACTTTTTCAACTCCTTTTCTCTTTCTTACTTTTCAAAGCCTCCATTGGAGAGCCTCTCTCTCTAAAACACAACTTCTCACTAGGGTTTGATCTAGTTTGAGTGGTCTCCTACCTTGGTGTCTTTGTAAAAAGTGTAGAGTTTGGCTTGGGCTACATTTCTATCGGGAAATCTTGGGATTTGGAGCACTTTGAGTTTTCATCATCTTTTCCGTTGGGCTCCGAAATTTGAGGTACGGATAACTACTCATTCTTATGGTCTTTGACATAAATTTTTAGTCATTTTGATATAATGTTGATGTTGGGCAATTTTGGATGTTAGGGTTTTGTAGACACCCCATTTTTGACCGACCTTAAGACTCAGACGTCACCGATTGAGCGCTTGGTGATGTTGCATATCGTGCTCGTTCAGAGGTTTCAGAGTCTCGGCTGCGAGCCTTGCCTCCGGACTTTCGGACTCTTTCATGCTTTGCCTCGATTTGCGAACCAGGCTCTGTTTTTCCTATTTTCTCTTCCCGAAGGGAGGGAGAGGTCTCGTAGATCATCTCTTAGTGGCCGTAGGCTACGTTTCGTGGTCGTAGGCCATTTTACCCGTTCGGAGTCCAGTTTCCGGTTTTTCGGAGCCGTTGGCCGTGTGCCTCGCTTCGGGACCGCTTAACTACCTCCGTTTGCTCCGGTTTTTGGCATGCATCTTATTTGCTCCCTTTTGAGGGACACTGTGGCTCTAGAGACCAACTTTGTGGTCGAACACCACTTCTGGTGCCTAACAGTCAGTTTTCGGGGCCTCGGGCTGCGCGTTTCGGCCCCCTAACCTCCATTTTGCATCGGTTTGGGTTCATTTTTGGCAGGGACCTCTGTTTCATTGTTAAGAAGGTCATAGAACGGTGGGAGGCCTTGTTCTGACAGCCAGTTTTACTCCTCCATCGCCCTCCGTCGCCTGTTTTTCTCACTTGAAAGCCAATGTTGACCACCCTAAGGCCACTTTTTCCAGCCCTAAACCACATATTTGTGTTGTACACACCTGGGAGGCCACCAATATCATATGGCCGGCCAGTAATTGTGTGTGACCCTTTTGAGCCCCTCCTAAAAGTGGCCTTTTCTCTCTCCTGATTCACTTTCTCCAGTTTTTGACCACATGGTTGTGTTGTGCACACATCGGAGGCCACCAATCTGGGGTGGCCGGCCACTAAAACTTCTTGACCCTTTTGACCCTTGGCCGGCCGGCCATGGGGAGGGCCGGCCGGCCACCTGCAACTTAGATAACCAGCCGGCCATGATCCTTGTCCCAAGTGCATTCCAGCCATGTATTCTGTTTTGCACTTCACCCATGTCCGAGGGTTCTGCACTTTTGGGGGGAAACTTGAATTCATTTCCCCCCTTTTCTCCCCTCTTTTGCCTATATATCCAGGCCATTCCAGCAGCTTCAGGGGTTACAAAAAATTGTTTGAGGCTCTTGCATTACATCTCTCTCCCTCTCTACTCCAAGCACCAAAATCCTTCAAATCCTACACCATTTCTACACCACCACCTAGCACCATACCACCACCATCCATTCTAGCCACTTGGAACTTCCTTTTTGCACTTGCTTCTTTACCTCTCTTGTATGCCTCTTTCTTGCATAGTATTTTAGGCTCATTTGTAAATTGTTTCGAGCTTGGTTATAAACTGTAAAGTGGCTTATTTTGAGCCCTTCTTCAACATTGTTGAAGGGCTCTTCACTGTTTGAGGCTTCCTTTTGTCACTTTCCTCTTTACCCCTTTTTTGGCCTTATTTTTGCATGTTTTGTTATCCCCTCGTACTTGTGTTTTTGGGCTCTGGTCCAAACTGTAAATGGCCTTATTTTGACCCCCTCTTAATTTTTGATCAAGGGACTTTTGCTGTTGGAAGCTCCCTTTTTGCTCTTTGTGTTTAAACCTCTTTTTATGCCTTATTTTGCATAGTATTTTAAGCTACTTGTGCACTGTTTTGGGCTCGGCCATAAACTGTAAAATACCTTGTTTTGAGCCCCTCTTCAACTTTGTTGAAGGGGCTTCATTATCTCTCTTTTGGGGCCATTTTTGCATGTTAACTTAGCCCTATTTGTGTTCACTTTTTGGCCTTGATTAAGACTGTAAACATGCATGTTTTGGGACTGTCTTGAATCTTTCTTCATGCTTCATGATCAAATAGTTCATGTTTTGTATAGCTATAGGTCATTGCGCATGCCTAGTTTTGAGTTTCGGGGCTCGTCTCATGCATCGGGTGCCATATTGCCATGATTCGGGGCTGTTTTGTGTCATATTTCAGTTCTGAAATTTGCTTGTTTGCATATCATGTTCCATGCCTTACCACGCCTTGTTAGAGTGGCATTTGTGCCTTAGGTTCGGTCCTCGGTTTGCGTGCATGTGTGCACGCATTTCGAGTGTCTCATTTTCATCTCATGGCCTCCTATGTGAGTGCGGCTGAGGTCCACTCACGTTGGTGTAAGCCCATATTGCATTGTGTATGCCATTTCATTTCATAGCATTGTGTATGCTAGGCCGTATGTTAGCGCATTGTGTATGCCATGTTATCTCGTGCATCGTGTATGCCATTTCATAGCATTGTGTATGTTAGGTTGTATCTTAGTTGCATTTCATGCATATCATGCATATTGCATTGTGCTTGGAATAGGAGTTAGCCCGAGCACGGGAAACGAGGGACGTTTCGTACTTTGAGTGACGGAACGTGTCTCAATTCCCTATCACCGACACTCTGGATTGCCCATGATGGAATGAGGTCTTGTTGTGTTTATATGTGCATTCATTTCATATTGAGTCGTGCAATTCAACTCCTCGGCCATCATGCATCGAGATGCGTGATTGGTGGCACGAGGATCGAGGCATGCATACATTTGTAAAAATACATTGCCATGCCCCTTTCCTGCTCTCTGTTGCAGCAAATCAAGAATCAGCAGTCTTCCGGGGCTTGGCGCGCATTCCAAGAACAATTGCAAACAGAGACAAACCGGGGCATCGCAGTGGATTTCTGCACAAAGCAACCCGAGCATGCATTATTCATCATCCGAAGCAGCGTCGAGGCAGTCCCTAGCTTGCATGCTAGTTTACAGCTTACCTAGTTTAATTAGTTAATTAATTAGGGTTTTGTACTTATTCAGACTTTATTATTCATTTGGGACTGTATATTATTTATTCGGACCCTCTGCGCGAGGGTAATATTGTAATAAGTGTGCGTGTGTGTGATGCATGTCTTCCAACCCCACGTCTTTCTCCCTTTTATTTACCCGCTTATGATGGTTAGATTACGGCATGTTTCAATTAGCATACAGTATGAAA
>NW_021025169.1:1239385-1258888 GCF_004153795.1 Camellia sinensis | reverse complement strand
GATCCGAAAGAGCCACTTAAGGCTGATGAGTGGTTGGAACAGATGACTAAGATGTTTGAGATGAACGAGTCAGGGTTTCCTAAATTTCCCCAAAATAAAACATTTAGGTGGCGATTCTGTATCTGGCAAAGCAGTCCATGTTTGGCACTTCTTTCAAAATCTGTTTTCTCAAAACGTTTTGCCGGATTTGGACTCTTTGGCTCGGATTTAGAACCGTGACAATTTGAGAGTTCGAACTGTAGTGAACCCCAAATGAACAGAACGGGGGACTCGTTCCTCCCGGGGCGTTCGGGGACGTCTACAAGTTTCAAAATGAGAAAGAGGGGTTTTGTTATTTTGACCCACACTTGTGTATTTTGGGTCATAAAATGAGTGTATTGACGTTATTGAAGATATTTTGGGCCTTTGGGTCAATATTAAGAAAGATGGAGAAAAGCCCTAATTTGATGTTATGAATTAATTTATATAATTAATTTGGGAATGTTATGAAAATATGAAATTGAGTTGGGAATAATGAAATTGGCTCATTATGAGGTAGAATTGTGAAGTTGGATTCACCTTTGAAAATGTTGATAATTTATCTGTTGATGCATTTATTATCTGTTTAGAAATAACTCCTTTGGGCTATAGATGGTGGATATAGTCTTGATTGTTGTAGACACTGCATGATGATTAGGTGAATTAAAACTAATCAATTTGAGTATGTCATTGAGTATGACGGTTGGGCTAATACAGCGAATATGTGTATTGATTGGTCATTGTATATGATGAGTATCTAAATACATGGGTGTTGAATCCCGTGGATGAAATTTTCGTAAAATGGCAATTCGAAAATGATTATACATGGGTGCCGAATCCCGCGGATGAAATTTCCGTAAAATGGCAACTCGAATATAATTATGCATGGGTGCCGAATCCCGCGGATGAAATTTCCGTAAAATGGCAATCTGGAAATATCTATACATGGGTGCCGAGTCCCGCGAATGAAATTTCCGTAAAATGGCCATAAGAAAATAATTACACATAGGAGTCGAATCCCGCGGACGCAATTTCCGTGAAATGGCAGTTTGAAGTATTGTTAGCATGAGAAGTAGTCTCACTTAAGTTGTTTGGCCAGGTTCTAAGCCGTGTTTATAAGTTGAGTTTTGTTAAGTGAAGGATTATGGAACTAGATTGTACTGCATGTTGGTTTATATGAGTCAAACGTTTATCAAGTGCTAATGTTTTAGTTATTGCTCATATTTTGTTTAGCATATCTCTATTGGGCGTTGGTTCACCCTATATACGACATCATTTTTCAGGCACAAGTGTTATGCCACCTCCAAGGACGTAGCTTGAGAGGCTTGAGGCTGTCAGACTTCTTTTTGTTGTTTTTGTTGTATTACATGTATACCAAGCCAAGGGCTTATTTTGTGTAGAGTTAGTACTCTCCTTTTGTAACCAAGTGTTGACTTGGAAAGTTGTAAGCCTATAGGGCATTTACTTTTGTTGTCAACATGTAATACCTTTTGTAAGAATACTCTAATGATTGTAATATGAAATCTCTTCTATTTATCGTGAATGTATGTTATGATGGGTTTATTTTTTAGGGCATTACAACTTGGTATTAAAGCGTACCAGGTTCGAATAGTTTGGGTACGTAGGAAGTGATTTGTATCACAATGGGTTCGTCTCGCTTGTTAGAGACTTGTGTATGACATTATGTGTTTATTTAACAACATGTTTATGTTACTATTTGGGTATGGGATTTAGTTTCTAGGATGTTGATTGGATCCTTGGGTTTCAGTGAGTCTTGTTAGAAAAGCACTTGATCAATGCTGTTTCTAACCGGAACTCTAGTAACGCCTCGGGACTATCATTATCCAGAAATGAAATTCGTTGGTGCTTATGTGATTATGTGCTTGCGTGGAATGAATTATAGTTGTCCATTGCATTAGGACGCGAGTGTTATAGCTTCGGCACATTTGTGAATGTGCTAATGTTCTTCGTTACCTTTATTAGGATGTCAGGACGAAGACGTGGTGGTAGGCGAGGTAGGCCTAGGAGGCAGGAGATGCCTATATCGGATGAGATTCCGGCGCAGCAAGAGGGTGTTAGTCAGGCCAATGTGGCCGAGCCAGTGGGGCAGCAGGCCATGGGTGCCTTAGCCCGCGAGATAACAGGAGCTATAAGGGAATCCATAGGCATTCCCAGAGCTGAGAATCCAGTTCAGGCCCAGGTTGTTGATGCAGGGCCTTCCTTTCTGAAGAGGGGGTTCTTCCGGTCTAATCCGGATGAGTTTGTCGGTGATCCGAAAGAGCCACTTAAGGCTGATGAGTGGTTGGAACAGATGACTAAGATGTTTGAGATGATTGGCATCGAAGACGGGGCATTGAAGGTGACCTTGGCATCTTTCTAGCTTAAGAGGGATGCGGGTTAGTGGTGGAAGTTCATGAGGGGTCGCATTGATGGCACATAGAAGGCCTTTGTAGATGCTTTCCGAGAGAAGTTCTTAGCCTCAGTTGTCAGGGAGAAGCTGAGGGACCTGTTTTGTCAGCCCAAGCAGCTGAGTTTATCAGTGGCCAAGTTTGAGGCCGCATTTACTACCTTATCCAGGTTCGCACCTGAGCTTGTGGCGTCTGAGGAACGCCGTTGTATCGAGTTTGAGAGGAAGTTGAGGCATGGCCTCAAGATAAGAGTTGGGGGATCCATGATCCGGGAGTATGGACGTCTTGTGGATGTCGCGACCCATATGGAGACTATGATGCAGGAGGAGGAGGAGAGACAGAGGGGCTCCAAGAGGAGTCAGGATGGTCAGGGAGACGGTAGAAGCCAGAGGGGCTCTAACCCTCAGCAGTCCTAGAGTGCTTTAGCGAGATCTAGCTTTCCAGTGTCGAGTTCAGGTTCTGGGAGAGGCAGCCAGGGAGACTTTACCTGTTTCAAATATGGTTAGCTGGGCCACAAGTCTCTGGCTTACCCGCAAAGGGAAGGAGATCAGGGAGCAGCTTCATCTTCGGCTCGACCTTAGAGCCAGAGTCAGGGCAGAGGCCGGTCGTCCTCCTGTTACCAATGTGGTCAGGTGGGGCACCTAAAGAGGTTCTGCCCATAGTTGGATGGTACACCTGGTGTGTCTGGTTTGAGATAGACGCAGAGTTCGCAGCCAGCACAGTCTGTTCAGGCCTCGAGGGCCAATCAAGGGGCTTCACCGCCTCAATCTATGCACCAGTCTTTTGCTCTGAGAGGTGAGCAGCTAGATTAGGGGCCTACTGGGCGTGTGTATGCTGTTACCGCACAGGATCTAGTACTGGCTCCATCTGTTGTGAGAGGTACCTTTTTGTTTTGCAACTCGGTTGCCAATGTGTTGATTGATACGGGTGCTTCTCATTCCTTTATATCTGCTGCATTTGCATCTGTTTTGGGGTTGGAGTTGGCACAGTTAGCATCTCCTATATGTGTTGTATCGCCTGTTGAGGGCGAATTGATTTTGAAACAAGGGTGTAGAGGGTGCGATATAGAGGTCGCCAACCGCCGACTTCTATTTTCATTTGTAGTTATGGCTATGTCGGGTTTTGATGTTATTTTGGGTATGGACTGGCTATCATCATACCGGGCAGTTGTTGATTGTTACCACCAGCGGGTCACAGTATGTACCTTGAGCGGGGATTGTTTCCATTTCTTGGGGGATCAGGTTGGTAGTGTGTTGCCACTGGTGTATGATCCGTGAGGGCGGAGTGACCTTAGTGGTCTTCTCGCTAGCCTCATGAGTAGTGAGTGTAATGAGACCGGGGTTGAGTTGCCGAGAGTGGTTTACGAGTATTCAGATGTTTTTCCCGAGGACCTTGTTAGTTTACCACCTTATCGAGAGATTGAGTTCTCCATTGACTTAGTGCCTGGTATGGCACTGATTTCCATGGCACCTTATCGTTTTGCCCTAGCCGAGTTGAGTGAGTTGAAGATCCAACTCCAGGAGTTGCTAGATAAGGGCTTTATTCGCCCTAGTGTTTCGCCATGGGGAGCACCGGCCCTCTTTGCTAAAAAGAAAGATGGTGCCTTAAGACTTTGTATCGATTACCGTAAATTGAATCGGGCTACGGTTAAGAACAAGTACCCTATGCCTCGTATGGATGATCTGTTTGACCAGTTGAAGGGGTCCCGTTGTTTCTCTAAGATAGATTTCCCGTTGTTTCTCTAAGATAGATTTGAGATCTGGTTGCCATCAGTTGAGGGTCAGGGAGGAGGACATCCCGAAGACGGCATTCCGTACACGGTATGGCCACTATGAGTTTCTGGTGATGCCTTTTGGGCTCACCAATGCACCGGCAGTGTTTATGGATTTGATGAACTGGGAATTCTTAGATCGTTTTGTAGTCATTTTCGTGGACGACATTCTGATTTATTCGCCCTCGGAGGAGGAGCACGAGGAACACTTGGGAGTGGTGCTTGAGATGCTTAGAGTCCATAGGCTGTATGCCAAGTTTGGGAAGTGTGAGTTCTGGCTAAGAGAGGTCAAGTTCTTAGGCCATGTGATTTCCGGGGAAGGGGTGTCTGTTGATACATCCAAGATTGAGGCAGTGCAAGAGTGGGCACAGCCTAAGAGTGTTTTTGAGATCCGCAGTTTTCTGGGATTAGCTGGGTATTACCGCCGGTTTGTGAATGATTTTTCTAGACTGGCTTCATCGTTGACTAGATTGACGCGGAAAGGGGTCAAATTTGTATGGAGTGAGACTTGTGAAAAGTCGTTCCAAGAGCTGAAAGTTAGATTGACCACCACTCCGGTTTTGATTATTTCGGAGAGAGGTGTGGGTTATGCAGTTTATTGTGATGCCTCATGAGAGGGTTTGGGTTGTGTGTTGATGCAAGAGGGGAAAGTGGTAGCCTATGGCTTACGTTAGTTAAAGATTCATGAAAGGAATTACCCTACTCACGACCTAGAACTAGCAGCGGTAATTTTTGCCTTGAAGATTTGGAGGCACTACCTTTATGGTGAGAGATTCGAGGTATTCTTCGATCATAAGAGTTTGAAGTACCTATTTACACAGAGAGACTTGAATTTGAGGCAGAGGAGGTGGATGGAGTTCATTGAGGACTATGACTTTGAGTTGCACTATCACCCGGGAAAGGCCAATGTTGTGGCCGATACCCTTAGTAGGAAATCCATTAGTGATGTAGCTTGTATAGCCATCCGGGAGTGGGAGATGTTGGGTGCACTTGGCGAGTTTGATTTGTTTTTGGGTGAATTTATTGAGGTTGTGGCCTTGTTTTCTGTAGTTGCTCAGCCTACACTTGTGAGTCGAGTGTTAGAGGCACAGAGAGTTGACCTTGAGGTAGAATCCCTCCGAGAGAAGATTTCTAGTAGGAAGGCTAAGAAGAGTTTGACTGTGTATCCCGACCTGAGTGTGAGATACCGAGACCATCTGTTTGTGCCGGAGTCTTGTCGAGAGGAAGTACTCCAAGAGTTTCACCATTCACGCCTTGCAGTACATCCGAGAGGCACCAAGATGTATCGTGATCTGGGTCGCTAGTTTTGGTTGCGGGGTATGAAGAGAGATGTGGCTGTTTTTGTGTCCAAGTGCCTTACTTGTCAGCAAGTGAAGGCCGAACATCAAAGGCCAGCGGGTTTGTTGCAACCCTTGCCTATTGCTGAGTGGAAGTGGGAGCAAGTCACTATGGACTTCGTTGTAGGTCTTCCGAGGACTCAGCGGGGTAGTGATACTATTTGGGTGGTTGTAGACCGGTTGACTAAGTCAGCACACTTCATTCCTATGCGCGTGAAGGATTCGGTAGATCATCTTGCCGACTTGTATATTCGGGACATAGTGAGGTTGCACGGAGTCCCAGTGTCGATCGTCTCTGATAGAGATCCACGTTTTACTGCTAGGTTGTGGCAAAGTTTGCAGAGTGCCTTGGGCACTAGATTGACCTTTAACACGGCTTATCATCCTCAGACTAACGGACAGTTTGAGCGTACTATTCAGATCCTTGAGGATATGCTTCGAGGTTGTGTCCTTGACTTTACTGGGTCGTGGGAGAGGCACTTTCCCTTGGTGGAGTTTGCCTACAACGGTTTTCAATCCAGTATCGGTATGGCACCGTTTGAGTCCTTGTATGGCCGCCCGTGTAGGTCTCCAGTTTGTTAGGCCGAGGTGGGTGATGCACCTTTGTTAGGCCTAGATTTGGTGAGGGAAACGACGGAGTAAGTTGAGCTTATCCGTAGGAGGCTTGTTACAGCCCAGAGTCGCCAAAAGAGTTATGCCGACCGTAGAAGGAGGCCTTTGGCATTTGAGGCAGGTGATCATGTTTTTCTAAAAGTATCACCTAGGCAGGGATTGATGAGGCATGGGAAGAGTGGGAAGTTGTCCCCTCGGTTTATAGGCCCTTTCGAGATCCTTAAGAGGATTGGTGAGGTTGCCTACCGTTTAGCTTTGCCGCTGCAGTTGTCCGGGGTACATGACGTGTTTCATGTCACACTACTAAAAAAGGTACTTTTTGCGACCGCTACAAGCCGTCGCAAATAATAAAAAAACAGTCGCAAAAGACTTTTTGCGACAGCCCATGCGACGGCAAATAAGGGTCGCGAATGTGAGGGTGGCAAATATTTTTTGCGACCGTAAAATAACAGTCGCAAACTATTTGCGACCGTCTAACCTACTTACTGCGACTGATATTTTGCCGTCGCAAAAGAGTTTAAAAAAGGCATACAATGTATTAGCGACCATCTTCTTACCGTCGTTTTTCCCTCGAAAAAAAAAAAAAAAAAAAAAAAAACCTACAATCATATATATATTCAAATATTATATACAATAAACGCAAAGACATATTTGCAAAAATCTCAACATTCATGCATTATTTTTCATTTCTTCCCTCAATAAAATTCCCTTAAAAAAAAAAAAACCTATCCACAAATCATACAGATATGTCCAAAGAGGTAAACAAATATCCCTAAAAGAAGAGGCACAAACACATTATTTTCCATTTCTTCCTTCAATAAGACCATATGTAATCAAGGATTTTGGGGCAGCTCACTAAACCAAAACCTATTTAGGGGCCTCATAATCAGATTATGCGGACCATAAACATAGTCAACGGCAGCGACAGAGCCGTAGCAAAAATATATGTATTCCCTTGCACAACCTGCAAGGGTAGGCTCAAAAAAACTGGCTCTGTAGTGGACACCTGAGACCAGCTGCAATTCGCCCAGAAAAATAGTCCCTGTAGCCATTCTTCATGTCAATGATCTACCAACAGTGCTTCAGAAAAATAGTCCCTTTCATCATTTCCAACACTACCGTTTTGTTTCCATCTAGAACTACTGCATATAACACATTTATCAAGATTTGTATCCTCTTTTCGGAACAACATGCAACTATTGGGGCAAGCATCAAAAGTCTCATATGTGAAACCCAAATCTGTAGTAACCTTCTGAGCTTGATAATATGAACTTGGAAGTTTTGTGCCCGTAGGAAAAGCCTCATTCAAAAGTTCAAGTAACATGTCAACGGACTTGTCGGTCCATTGATTGAGCATCTTCATATGCAAAATTCGAACAATGAATGACAGTGAAGTAAATTTGTAACACCCCGGGTACAGATTAGTTTGTGCATCTTCCAAAAGTTTAAAATATTTCAAAGTTTCATCATTTGCCCCTATCCGAACCGAGTCATCTTCCTCTACATGGCTTGGATCACTTGCCCCTGCTTGGGCTGGATCACTTGCCCCTGCTTGGTCTGGATCACTTGCAATTGGTTCATCATTCTCAATACCCATATGTGGAATTCCTAGGGCCTCTTGTACCATCCCAACCACATCATCTCTAGTCACTGAATTCGCCATTAATGTTTGGTTTTCTTGGTTACCATGTAATTGGACATAGGATTCCCCATGATAAATCCAATTTTTGTACTTTTTTACGAACCCATTGGAAATAAGATGTTCCCTTACAACCTCTCGTGAAAAATTGTATCCATTACTACAAAATCGACACAGACAACTAATCGATGAACTTTTATCTCTATTATTGTATGCAAATCTCAAGAAGTTATCAATCCCATTCACGTAATCAACTGACATCCGATTTGGCAAATAAATCCAATTCTTGTTCGTCTTTCTATTTCTTTAACTGTTTTTGTACACATCAATACAAAGAATTAGCACAGGTATAAAAAAATATATGAACCCCATTTTTAGCCTTGTCATCTAGATTAAATAAATATATGCAAAAAAAGTCCAGGTATAAACATAAAAAAAAAATTGCACGAATATTGGTGTAAGATAATTTTAAGCAACAAACAAAATCTTGGGAGTAAAATTTTAAGTTCATGGTGTTCTTACAGCATATAGAATCTGTTGAGGAACAACAACATCATGAAGTGCCAAATTATAGTAGAGACGCAACTATTGAAGGTTAGTGAGCTCAAGCCTGACTGTTTTACTTCCTATCTGCTTATGTAGTATCATACTAGTCAATTACATTCAAAAGAAGGTAAATGAGAAACATTTTGTGCAAAAGTAAAATTCAACGTCTCACTCTCAGAGCATATGTTTGCCTGATGGTATATGAAATTGCCTAATTGTTCATTCAGTCACCCACATGTTATCAAATTGCTGTTTAGGATTACGTTAATGTGTGTGTGTGTGTGTGTGTATGCGCGCGCGCGCGCGCGAGCGAGAGAGAGAGAGAGAGAGAGAGAGAGAGAAGATGGCCCTTCAACTCAAGGGCCTAGACTAGTTGATTATTGTGGCACCTCTTTGGGACAAAGGAATGCTGGAATCATTATATAGAAAAGTTCAATATATTTATCACAAAAGTATCCTAAAGTGAATCACTTAAAATAAATATGATCCATGTACTTTTTAAGATACTTTTTTTAGATACAGAAGTTTACTTTCGATCATTACAATCATTGGGATCACCCTAGATAAAGGAAATGGTCATGAGTTTCGCTACCAGGACAGGCTGTAGAAAATGATGTTGGTCAAAGAAAAATTTGAAATCTTAAAAATGTGTTATTTTTTAGAACTGAGATACACTGCTACAATAATATCAGTATCTGCCCAATGAAAGATTGAGATCAACAAAGTCAAATTTGTTCTTCATTTCCAACTCAATTAAAATAAATAATAAAAAAATTGAAGTTATGATTCTTTCTAGAACAGGGCTTGTGTATGAAAAAAATAGGACCTAGTGTACATTATTCTTTCTAGAACAGGGCTTGTGTATGAAAAAAATAGGACGATAACAAATTCAGCATTTAGATGATAAAGACGATGATAACAATAATGATGGCCTCATTTGGTGTAACTTTTTATAATCCAAAAGTTAATAATCAAAACACAAAAGTTAAAAACACCCCTCCCAATTTCCCCATAATAAACTTTTACAGCTATTTTTATCTCATTACAGTATGCATAAGTTGCAACAAATACCGACAGATTTTGAAAAGAAAAAATCACAAGCAGCCTCAAATAAGTTGCACCAAACAAACCATAAAATTGATTTCATAAATTCAAATTAGAATTCCAGAATTTGATCCACAAACAATGAATACAAGCAAACAATGAAATTCAAATCTAGGTTGCAACACGAGCGAAATTAATTCTAAATGTAGAAAAAAAATCATTTCAGATTCAAACTCTCTGGATCATAATTCGGATTTGAGTTACAGTAAAATTCACTGATAAATTACTGAACAAAACAACATCCAGATTCAGCATACTATGACTTATTCAAAGCAATGATCTAATTCTAAATATGAGAAAACCGTAAGTTCAAATTATAGTTCTAGAATTCGATCCACAAAAATGAAGATAAGTAGATAGTGAAATTTATATACAGGTTGCTATGATCATCTATAAATGAAAATCAAAAGCTGAACTGTACCAGTAGAAGCGAGTCCTGCTCGGTTATCTCTGATTCCTTCACTTTCTGTACAACAACCTCATCGATCGAGAAGATTGCAGTGAGATTAGTGGATAAGCAACAAGTTAACGAAGAGATTTCTCTGATCTCACAGAGAAACTGAGACAAGAGAGAGAGAGCAATTCAGAGCACACTTGATTTCTCGGATCATTACAAAGAAAGTTGAATCGATGAAGATGTGTTTAGGCTTACCGATTATGAAATCTTCAACAGTAATGGACTTGAGAAAGTTGAATCAATCGACAGATTCGAGCGAGAGATTTGAGCGAGAGAGGCAGTGAGATTCGAGCGAGAGTTGAACGAGAGACAGATTTTGAGAGGGAGAGAAAGAGAGAGCCCAGATTTGGGAAATAAGAAAAAAAATGGGGGGTGAAAAATCTAGAAATCCCCTAGATGTTGATTTGTGATTATGTATCAATTTTAAGCAGAATATAACAATCTCAATCAAACAATCAAGACAAAGAGACACAACGATTTAACGTGGAAAAAACCACAATTGGACACCTCCAACTGTGATCAAAAAAACCACGGGCAACAGCCACAAGACAATCCACTAAGAAGAATTAAAGGAATTACACAGGTATACTCTCAATTACCTAGCGAATCCACAACGCCTAATTGAACCAACCTTTATGTGCCTCTTCCAACCCCATCTTCACCACGGAATTGTCTTTCTGATGAGCCACTCTGGATTCCACCACAGCTTCAGGCTCGAATTCTTCAGAATACACAACTGAAGAACAACACTCTCTTTTGTAGAACAAAACACAACCTTTGATGTACTCTCTTTAGAACATGAGTTGAAGACTCTATCAAAACATCAAAGAAAAACTAGAAAAATCTCTCCAGATATAAACCTTAAGATCCAAAAATAAGATCTGAAGAAGTCTCCCTAGTGTTGGGAGAAAACCAATTATTTATAGAAAACCAAAGCAATCCTAATTTCAGAAGAAAACCAACTCTTTAATCAAATCTGGAAATCTGGGATCGCGTGGTCCGCTCGAGCGCCCTTTTCCCCGCTCGAGCGGAGACTTCAAATTCTGTGATTTCATACAGGCTCCACGCTCGAGCGTCGGTTTTGCCGCTCGAGCGGCAAATCACACTATCTAGTACTTTTGCAGGCGACTGCAGAGATGCTGAGAGCTTCCAATCCCCGCTCGAGCGTCCCTTTCCCCGCTCGAGCGGGAGGGCCAAAACTGGAAAAACTGGAAAAATATAACAGCTCGATCCCCGTCATAATCAGCGAAGTGGCAATCTTGAAAGCATTAGCATCACAAACTTCTCTGAAAAGCACAATTCGGGTTGGATTCGCATCTAAACGCTCATAGCCTCACTGAAATAAAAGTGCGAATAAAATTACAACTCAAAGGAGTTTTGTCAAACGGGATTGCCAAGAAATAAAACCTAACAGGGGGGATTGAGAGCGAGAGAAAGAGAGTCACGAAAATGAGATGTTTTATTTATTTTTATTTTTGTAAGAACACGATTGGGTCAAGTAAATGAGATGTTTGATGTCTAAAAATGGTTTTTTGCGACCGTTAAATAATCAGTCGCAAAAAAATAGACGCAAAAGTCCTATTTCTAGTAGTGTCAGTATGTTGCGAAAGTACGAGCCGGATCCATCGCATGTATTGGATTGGACCGACTTAGAGGTAGATGAGGATGTCTCGTATGAGGAGAGACCGGTTCGGGTCTTGGATAGACGGGAGCAAGTCTTGCGAGGCAAGACCATTCCCTTGGTAAAGGTTTTGTGGAAACATCACGGAGTGGAAGAAGCCACTTGGGAACGTGAGTTGGAGGTCCGTGAAAAATATTCGGATATATTTGTTGATGTGTAATCATGTATTAAGAATTTTGTAATATTGATGAACTTTAAGAACATAGAATATGTCTTAAGTTGTAAAACATTGTATATATTTTGATTTATGGAAGTATTTTGGAACTTGCCTTGAAATGGAAGTTTATTTTAACATTGCATACGTTAATTCTGTTTTAGAAATGCAAATATAATATTGGCATTGAATATGTTTTGTAATGCATGTTGGTAATGCATGTTGGAGATTATGTTGTAATTTGCCTCTAGGATAGGGAGGGGATGACCGATGATGGGTCAGGTTGTGAAATGTTGGTTGGTAATGTTATTGAGGATTGAGGAAAACTTGTTTTTGAAAACTTTTACTTAATTTTGGGGACGAAATTCCTTAAGGGGAAGAGGTTATAGCGATCCCGGTTTTCTTTTCCTTTGATTATTACATTCCGGACTTGGTTCCGTGGTTATGTTGTTGCCTTATTCTCGTTTCCATCCTTTACTCTTTGTGTTTGAGTCTTGAGTTGGGTTAGGCAGGTTTGGAACAGGTTGGTTGTGTTTAGAAACCAAAGGTTGATGCCCAGATTTTAGCCTTCACGCTCGAGCGGGGCTATTGACACTCAAGCAAGCCCTTTGTTGTTGCTTCTCCGCTCGAGCAGGAGTTTTGACGCTCGAGCATGGATTTTCATCTCCCAGTATTTTGTCTCTGTAGGTCGTCGTATGCTCAAGCGGGAGTTTTGACGCTCGAACGAGACCTTTCGTTTTTGTTCCTCCGCTCAAGCGGGGATCGTGGTCTGCAAAACTTCTAGAAGTATGCATCCGGCGCTCGAGCGGCACTTTTGACGCTCGAGAGTGAGTTTGTGTCTGACCCTCGAGCAGGGAGTTCCACACTCGAGCGGGGAGACGTGTATATCAATCCGAAGTCTGACTTTTTGGATCTCTTTTTCAACTCCTTTTCTCTCTCTTACTTTTGAAAACCTCCATTGAAGAGCCTCTCTCTCCAAAACACAACTTCTCACTAGGGTTTGATCTAGTTTGAGTGATCTCCTACCTTGGTGTCTTTGTAAAAAAGTGTAGAGTTTGGCTTGGGCTACATTTCTATCCGGAAATCTTGGGATTTGAAGCACTTTGAGTTTTCATCATCTTCTCTGTTGGGCTCCGAAATTTGAGGTATGGATAACTATTCATTCTTATGGTCTTTGACATAAATTTTTAGTCATTTTGATATAATGTTGATGTTGGGCAATTTTGGATGTTAGGGTTTCAAAATGAGAAAGAAGGGTTTTGTTATTTTGACCCACGCTTGTGTATTTTGGGTCATAAAATAAGGGTATTGACGTTATTGAAGATATTTTGGGCCTTTGGGTCAATATTGAGAAAGATGGAGAAAAGCCCTAATTTGATGTTATGAATTAATTTATATAATTAATTTGGGAATGTTATGAAAAT
Source organism: Camellia sinensis (assembly GCF_004153795.1). Classification (NCBI taxonomy): domain Eukaryota; kingdom Viridiplantae; phylum Streptophyta; class Magnoliopsida; order Ericales; family Theaceae; genus Camellia; species Camellia sinensis. The sequence goes on along the minus strand of NW_021025169.1, from coordinate 1,245,737 downwards.
ATGAAATTGAGTTGGGAATAATGAAATTGGCTCATTATGAAGTAGAATTGTGGAGTTGGATTCATTAATCACTCACCTTTGAAAATGTTGATAATTTATCTATTGGTGCATTTATTATCTGTTTAGAAATAACTGCTTTGGGCTATCGGTGGAGGATAGTCTTGATTGTTGTAGACACTACATGATGATTAGGTGAATTAAAACTAATCAATTTGAGTATGTCATTGAGTATGACGGTTGGGCTAATACGGCGAATATGTATATTGATTGGTCATTGTATATGATGAGTATCTAAATACATGGGTGCCGAATCCCGCGGATGAAATTTTCGTAAAATGGCAACTCGAATATAATTATACATGGGTGCCAAATCCCGCGGATGAAATTTTCGTAAAATGACAATCCGAAAATATCTATACATGGGTGCCAAGTCCCGCGGATGAAATTTCCGTAAAATGCCCATAAGAAAATAATTACACATGGGTGTCGAATCCCGTGGACACAATTTCCGTGAAATAGCAATTTGAAGTATTGTTGGCATGAGATGTAGTCTCACTTAAGTTGTTTGGCCAGGTTCTGAGCCGTGTTTATAAGTTGAGTTTTGTTAAGTGAAGGATTATGGAACTGGATTGTACTGTATGTTGGTTTATATGAGTCAAACGTTTATCAAGTGCTAATGTTTTAGTTATTGCTCATATTATGTTTAGCATATCTCTATTGGGCGTTGGTTCACCCTATATACGACATCATTTTTCAGGCACAAGTGTTATGCCACCTCCAAGGACGTAGCTTGAGAGGCTTGAGGCTGTCAGACTTCTTTTTGTTGTTTTTGTTGTATTACATGTATACCAAGCCAAGGGTTTATTTTGTGTAGAGTTAGTACTCTCATTTTGTAACCAAGTGTTGACTTGGAAAGTTGTAAGCCTATAGTGCATTTACTTTTGTTGTCAACATGTAATGCCTTTTGTAAGAATACTCTGATGATTGTAATATGAAATCTCTTCTATTTATCGTGAATGTATGTTATGATAGGCTTATTTTTTAGGGCGTTACAGCTCCTAGAAAGCTTCTCCCTCAAAACCCCCTTTATAAGATTCAATTTATATAAGTGAAACAATTCACTTTTTTTTTCTTTTTTTTCTTTTTTTCTTTTTTTTTTCTCGATGTGGGATTGTAAAATAAAAATTAACAATTGTTTGGGCGATAAGTTTATTTCTATTGAAGCAATCTCAGCTTTTCAATTTTTATTTAGAACAATTTTTAGTTTATTTCGAATGAAATAAAATTTAAAAGACAACTAGCTTACACACAAATTAATTAATTAAAATTTTTAAATTTTATTTTATGAAAATTTGAAAGCAATCTATTAATTTAAATTTAAAATTGACACAATATAAATTTTAAATTGTAATAATCTATCCCATGATTTATAAGTTTTAAATACAAATTTAAAATTATCATAATTATCTCATAATTTTTGTATTAAGGAACAGTAAGAGTGACATTGAAATTATCAATAAAGCTATATATTTTACAAAAGAATACTTTCAAGGAGAGATATTATGAGAGTTTCAAAATGTCATACAAAATTATTTTTAAAATCAAAATCTTTATGTGGGATTATAAAATAAAAGTTAAATGAATGATACCTAATAGAGATTTTCTTAATTGTTTACAATTAAGAAAATCAAAAAAATCATAAGGCTTCTCACTAAACATCTCCTTTTGCTTATATAAATGGGAGTATAAGATTCACTTTATCTAAGTAAAACAATTCACTTTTTCTTTTTTTTTTTCGATATGGGATTGTAAAATAAGGCCTCGTTTGGCAAGTGACTTTTTTAGCCAAAAAGTTAAAAAGTCACTAAAAAAAATTAAAAAGCCAACAATCTATACCAAAAAGTCAAAGATTCTCATTTCTCTTTACTTTTTACACATCTTTTCGTAAAAAGCCAAAAAATCATCCCAAACATACTAGTTTTTTTTAGCTAATATTTTAGCCAAATAGCCAAAAAAGTTACTAAATTAGCATGTTCCCAAACGAGACCTAAAAGTTAGTTAATGGAAATTTTCTTAATTGTTTAAAATTAAGAAAATTCAATAATTTTAGAATGATGGTTTGGAGCTCCTATAAAGCTTCTTTCTAAAAACCCATTTTCCTTAGCACGGGTATAAATAAATAATCAAAAATTAATTTTTAAAATTAAATAATAATTTTAAAAAATTATCTACAATATTTAGTAAAAATGATTTAAAATCAGTTAAATTTTATTCATTTTTATCACAATTACATATAAGAGACTCTTCTTTTTTTCTTTTTCTTTTTTTAATTCTTATGTCTTTAATTGTGTGCTCTAAGTTCTTAACAACAAATATATGTCATAAATTAAATGGTAAAAATTAGAAAATAAATCACAAAAATTATATTTATGATAAAATATAAATACATTTCGTTTTGTGAGTTTCATAAATTTAATTTATCATATGATAGTGGTAAATTTCATTGGTCAATATAGTAATTTTTTCATGTTTTGTGAAGTCTAAAAATTATAATTTGTCTTATGTAATAAGATTTACGTAAAAATGAATTAGGATTCACTTGTTATATTAAATTTGGGCTTAACATTAGATTTACACCAACTTGTCTTTTGCCTAATCATTAAAAATTGTCTTGTTCTGTTCTCAACTTATATAAATTATTTGACTTATTTATTTATTAAATTAGTAAATAAGTATTTGTAAATATTTTTTTATAATAAAAATAAAAAATATGGACCTACTTTATGCAAACTTTTATTAAAAATTTTGAACTATAGTTTTAAAAAAATTAAAAATAAATAAATAAAACTGTATGTTTATGTTTAAAGAAATTAAATGAATAGTTATATATATATTTATGTATAAAAAAAGTATTTAAGATAAAGCCACCCTAAATTGTAGGTCATATTCTTGTCCTAACAAATTTAAATTATATCAAGTTTATTAGTTCATGACTGATTTGAGCTAATTTGTGGGTTCTAATATTAGATTAAACACTAAAAAGTAGTCAAGAAAATTTAGTTCAAGTTGATTTTTTTGGCCAATAATTCTTGATTTAAGCCTAGTCCTTAGCGAATTGTCTACTTTATGTCCAATCCATGCGTTAGTAGACCTACCTATTTATTTAATTTTTAATTAGCAAATATATTTTTTTAAAAAAAATATAACAAAAATAGGAAATATGTATGTATTTGTTTGGTATATTTATTAACAATTTCAAAATTAATTAAGAAATTATGTACTTATTCTTAAAAGGATAAATTACATTGGTAGTCCCTATATTTTAACTCTTGGGTTATTTTTTATAGCAATTCTGGTTTTAGACCTGACTTATTTGATATTCTGGACTTGGGTTTCATGGTTCTGTATTGTTGTTCAAGTCTTAATTCCCTTATACTTCCTTGAGTTTGGCTATTGGACTGTAGTGGTTGCGTGTGGAACAGGTTACTTGCTTGGTTTTCGAACTTTTGTCGCCCAGAATTTTACCCCTACGCTCGAGCGTCACTTCTTGCGCTCGAGCAGGCTTTGTGAACTCTCAGTACTTTTGCAAGCTTGCAAAATTACTGGGAGAGTGTATTTTACGCACGAGCGGTGCTTTCTGCGCTCGAGCGGCCTTTCTTGCACTCGAACATTGGTCTATTGTCTGCAAAATGACTAGGAGTGTGCATTCTGCGCTCGAGCGTCATGTCTTGCGCTCGAGCAAAACAACTTGATGTGCTCGATGCTCGAGCGTCACTTCTTGTGCTCGAGCTGATTGTGCGTATATTAGTTCGTCAAAGTGACATTTTACATCACTTTTTCATTTGCATTCTCTCTCTAAACTTTCTTAACACTACAAAAAAACTGACTTTTTACGACATCACATCAACAACCAACAATAAATGCACGCCGTAATTTCTCACTTTTATGACTTGCTTTTTTTGGCACGCCGTAAATACTTTTCCAACCACGTCATGTCTATTGCATAGGTCGTAAATGGTAATAACAATAATTTTTTTATAGCTTACAATGTACGTCGTAAATAATAGAATTTTCTACGACGTGCATATGGCGTGCCGCTAATACATCAATTATACACGACACACATACACCAGCCATGAAAAGTGAATACGTTTTTTCAGGGCACACGCAATGCTCGCCGCTGTTAAAAGTATTGCATTTTTTACGACGCACACATCACATATTGTTAAAAGTATTGCCTTTTTACGATGCACAATGCATGTCGTTAATTGTATGATAAAAAAAAAAAGCGCCAAAATAAAATTTGGGGCGCCAATCACCAAAAATATATATATATATATTAGAAATTTTTTCCCCAAAATTACTATTTTGCCTTCCTCTAATCAGAATGGAACATCACAACGGTTTCAATCTCTCTCTCTCACAATTGCTGCCACTAGTTCTCTGACCGACACTGCCATTGTTGTTGATTCACTCACTTCTGTAAGTTACTCTCTCTCACCCCCATTGCTCTCTCTCTCTCTCTCACTCAAGTTCTAAACCCTAACTTATTTGAAAATAAGAGTGCCCTGCTATTTTCTGGACAAAAATTTTGTTAGTTTCTAAACTTTCAAGGAAACCTCTTCTAATTATTCTTTCATTCTTTAATCATTAACAATTTAATAAGAAATGGAAAGGAAACATGATGGGTCAGAGAGAGAGTCTGCCTTCTCTCTAGAAACTACCTCAGTTTCTAAGGTTTGTTCATTCAATATTTCGTTGATGATGGTTGATTACTCATCTAATCTACACGACTTAGATACAATGGGTGATGAACTGGTGATTGAAGGTACTACTACACCTATGGGGAGTTTGCACATCTTGAAGGATAGTCTTTCGAGTAGTGATTTGTTAATTTTTATGGACATTGCGAAGAGAAATGGGGGTAAGAAACATCGTTCTGCATTTGATATCGAGATGGGAAAGAGCCCTAAGGCTTCGATTGGGATTGAGTCTGAGATCCCTAGTCCAAGTTCTTTTGTTGACGCTATGTGGGTGGTCTCTGCTTTGAGATTCGAGAGATGAATGTTATTTAGCTCCACATTAAAACAACAGGTATTTACTTTTCTCTCAAGATTTTTCTAGAGTTGTTATATAACATATATCCTGGTATTGCGAAAAAGAGATGTCTAATGGTTTGATAAATTTGAGTGATTGATTAATGCAACGGACTCATAAGGATTCAGATTGATTAATTGGTTAACCCTTTTCTTTGGTTTGCTTCGGATGGTTCTATGGGTCTTGTTGGCTATTAGGCATAGTTTATGGGTATTGTTGACTTTGGTTGTGTATATATGTAGATGAATTATGTTAATTTTTTGTTTGTACGTTCTGGAATACATACCCCATTTTGAGGTATTATATTCAAGATATGATATTTTGTGGTGCTAATATTATTTTGGTAGTCTTGATTTGGTCAGGCATAGAGAATTGAAAGAATCTCACATTAGAAATTATAAAATTATTTGTATTTTCTCTGAATCTCAAAAAAGGTTGGTATAAGCTACCGAAAAAAATTTGTGTTTGCAAAGGAGAACAAGTTGAAAGGAGGAAAGTCTCAATCTCTGAATAATTAAAAGAAAATTATAGCGACCCCGGTCTTTTCCCATTTGATTATTGTATCCGGACTTAGGTTCCATAGATTCTGTCATTGTATAATTGTTGTTGTTGTCCCTTATTTTCTCATTTGGAATTATAGGATGTGTTGGGCAGGTTTGTTTCAGGTTGGTTGGGTTTAGAAACCAAGTGTTGCTGTCTAGGTTTTTGGTTCTTCGCTCGAGCGAGAGTTGGCGTCCAGTTTTGACCTGTAGCTCTGCATTCTTGGCTCGAGCGAGATTTTCTTCGCTCGAGCGAGTTAGTTCGTTCTTTGCTCGAGCAATAGTTCCTTCGCTCGAGTGTGTATCTGGTTACAGACCTGAGGGTTTGAATTCTTCGCTCGATCGAGTTTTCTTTCGCTCGAGCGAGCTTTTGGGTTGTTGGCTCGAGCAAGGTTTCCTTGGCTCGAGCGTAGTTTCTCTGTGTCTGGTCGCTCGAGCGACCATGTCTTCGCTCGAGCGAGCCTGTCCAGTTTAAATACACAGCAGCGGGATTTGATCAGTCTTTTTCATATTATTTTGATTCCAAACCCTAGGTCCGACTTATAGCGACCCCGGTCTTTTCCCATTTGACTATTGTGTCCGGACATAGGTTCCGTAGATTCTGTCATTGTATAATTGGTGTTGTTGTCCTTTTTATTCTCTTTTGGAATTATAGGATGTGTTGGGCAGGTTTGTTTCAGGTTGGTTGGGTTTAGAAACCAAGTGTTGCTGTCCAG
>NW_021025169.1:1188075-1238385 GCF_004153795.1 Camellia sinensis | reverse complement strand
TTTTCCTTTGTAGTTATGCCTATGAGGGGTTTATCATTTTCAGGTTCAGGTGATAAACTACCTCCAAGGACTTAGCTTGGGAGGGTTTGGCTTCTGGTTTGAAGAAGACTATCTTTAGTTAATTGTCTTTATTTATTAGTACATGTAAGCATTCAAGCCTAGGGCTTTTCTTGTATTGAGTTAGAACTCATATTTTTGTATCCAAGTGTTGGCTTGGAAAGATGTAAGCCTGTAGGGCATTTTATTCGATGTTACATGTAATGCTTTATTTAGTAATACTCTGATGAATGAATTAATAAATTGTCTTCTTTAAATAATGCATGTCAATGGTATAAAATGGGTAAATTTTGAGGGCGTTACAAAATTGTAAACTAGTGAAAAAAAATGAAAAGGCCTATCAAGTTGTATTTAATTGGTGCTTGGAAAGGTGGATCTGTATATAAACCTTTATTGACTTTTATTTAGCATCTTGGTACTACCAATGGAGGTTGGCAGATCTAGTTGGGAAGAGGGAAAGTGAAGCTCTTTCTTCATTATTTATGTGTATATGTGTGTTGGGAAAGTGAGGCTTATCAAATTGTGAATGTAACTTTTTCATTTTTTGTTTGTTTTTCTTTTTAAACAGAATTTTTGTAGTTGGTGGTGCGTAAATCCATATGTAATGATATAAAAAACAAATATTAGCTTACTACTTTTTGTTCTTAAAATATATGATTTGACACAAATTTAAAGATTGACTAAGAAAAAATAAACAACTTTAGAGTTGTTCATAACTGCTTTATGTTTTGTCTACAAAATTTGCCTAGATTTAATGTTTAGTGGTGTTTTTTGTTTACATGTATTTCTTTAGTGTTCAAAAACTTGAAAAGAAGTCATGATTCTATGGTGGTTCTATCTTTCTATCTTATTCACAGAATGCCAGTTGCATAAAATGATTTCTGGTTCATTATTAAAGGGGTAAGAAGTTTGAAGATATAAGAGTGGGGTTTCTGTTTGATTAAATAGTGAAGCTAGTCTGTTTTTGCTAGTAGTAGATAAGGATGCATAATTTATTTGTTGTGAAACAGAGGCTTTTACCTTTCTGATTCTTTTTTGTTCTATTTGTTCATCTTTATGTATGGTTCCTTGTTAACTGGGATTATTTGTGACTGTAAAACCGATTATAAAATTTCAGCGGCTGGTGCATAAACGCAGCCACAAACCGCCATTTAAGAGAAGCCCTACAAAATCTCTGTGTGTGTGTGTGTATGTATGTGTGTGACCCTTTTCTTCTCTTTCAAGACATACCATACCTTTCTTTATAGGTATATCATCAATCAAATCAATATATCATTTGTTAGTTTGTGAAATTCTTACAGTTGGTACAGTCGAGTTCCATAATCCCATTCATGGCTATTTTCTAGAGCTAGAGCTGAGCTCCTCTGTTATTAGTGTGTTTTGTGAAGAAAATCCATGGTGGGTTTTGGAAGTTCAGCTTCTGTTCTGTTTTGTGAAGAAAATCCATTTTGGTTGAAAAACTTTCAATGTGAAAAGCAATGACAGATATTACAAACAATGATTTGAGTTACTGGTTTGGATGTCAGTTGATTTTGACTATTTCTTTCATTGTAGCAATTTACAGAAAGTTCAACCTTGATGGAAATACAAAATTACAGGTATTAACACCATAGGCTTTTGCATTTGTAAATGATTGTAGACACCCCATTTTTTACTTCCCTCAAGATTGGGATGTCATCACTTGTGCATATGATGATTATGTTTGTTTGTGTTCGTTTTGAGCGCCCGAAGTCCTCGGCGGAACGCCCTGTCTTTGAGCCTTTAGACCTTGTCCTTTCTGTGCCTTATTTTGGATCAAAACTTGATGCTTGGAACCTTGTGGTGACCTGTCGGCCACCACCAGAGGCTGTCGGCCATGGCTTGTGCTTGTCGGCCATTGGTGTGGCTGGTCGGTCACCAATCTTTTTTTCTAGATATTTGTTGATATTTGTTGACAGTTATGCCAGCTGTTAGCACATTGAGCTGCATCTATCTACACGTGTATGGTATGATATTTCTAAGCTCAATGCATGGTTTTCTATATATAGGGGGGTTCCTCTCCCATTTTTGATGGTTAGAAAATTTAGAGCAAAAACCTCTCTCTCTCTCTCTCTTACAATTTTGTGCCTAAGTGCATGTTTTCTCTACTTTTTTGCATACACATCCTAAATCAAATCCTCTTACCTTTGAGCTGAGGTTACTTGGGGTCTTCTTGGAGCTCTTGAAGGTGGTTTTAACTTGGTTTTGTGCCTTAAATTGCCCATTGCTTCAACAGATAGTTTACTTGCCTTGTTTACATTGTTTTGCAAGTTTGTTTTATCATCTTTTCTTACTGTTTTGGAGCTGGTTTTGAACTGAGAAAAACTTTGTTTTTGTGGCCTAAAAGTGCTAGTTTGGGCTTTTTTTTTAGTTAGGGAGTGGTTCACCCTTCTTACTTATTAGTTTGTAAAGCTTTTGTGCCTTTATTCATCACTTTCAAATCAATTTTTTTGGGTCTTTTAACCACTGAATTTCAGAGGTTTTCAATGATAAAAAACTCATTTTGAAGTCTAAATTTAGAGGAATTAGCCTCTCCTTCTTTCTTAATAATCGTGTTTGTAACAAAATTTGATAAAAATTTTAAAGTTATTATTATAATAAATTATATCATATCAAATTTTTTATTAAAATTTTATTTTAATATAATAAAATATTTGATAAAAGATTAGAAATGCACAAACTAAATAAATTCTAAAGTGTTTTTCCTTGACATTTCCTTATTTTTTCCCTCTATAGTGCTTTCCTCGACATTTTCTTATATTTTTCGGAGAAAAAGAGGGTCGAAGAAATAATTGTACTTTTTGCGGCGGCTTCCAACCTGGCGCCGAAATTAAATGGATCATTGCATATTTTGGAGTGCGCGGTGGTCTTCCACAATAATTTCTCCTTCCACAATGACCAAAAGCGAAAAGGACAATTATTTTTTACACCGAAGTTATTTGGAGTGTCTTAAATAAATATATTTTGTCTTTTTAGATTAAAAAGTTAAGAAAAAAAAGATAATTGTTTGGATTATTTTTTAACTTTTTATGAAAAAAATGTGTATTAAAAAATTGTATAAATTAGTGTGTATGAGAAGATTAGGAGTGTAAATTGTATAGTCATATTACTGCGCAGGTGATTGATGCTAAGAAATAATTGACTACTTTCCGGACATTGCACTAGACGGTGTTGTTCGGCCCATAGAATCCATCACGAATCCCGTTTTGATAATCTGAATCGTTGAATATATAGAACTAGTCGAGTACTATATGGTTGTAAAAATACACGTTGATCGGATATCGATAGCTATCTAATCAGATTAGTTTTTTTTCAATCGTTAACTATAACACATCAATTTTTTATACAAAACTGATTTGATCATGTAGTTAGCGATATCCGATCAATGTGATTTTTAATAGGCATATAGTACTCGACGAGTTCTACACATTGAACGGTTCAGATTATCAAAACGGGGACCCGTGATGGGCCCCCACAGGCAGAACAGCAGTGTGTTAAAATTGCACCCCAACTGTGCAATTTTCCTTAAAAAAATGCAGCCGCATATCTGAACCAGTCAAATCTGTCTTGTAATTTTGTATGTAAAATTAATTTTGTATTATTTTTTTAGTGAATAGTGATAACTTTTTAACTTTTTGAGTAATTTTTTGACTTTGTCTTTTTTTGAACATGCCAAACTAGGCCTTAGCCTCGTTTGAAAATAGATTATTTTAATAATATTTTAATTTTTTATTAAAATGAAAAATAAAAAATTTAATATATTTAAAATAATTTTTTAATTTTTTACGAAAAGATATATAAAAACTAAAGAAACCATTTATAATTTTGTTCCACTTCCATTTTTATTCAATTTCCTTTTCTATTGAATTTCCTTTTTTATTTAATTTCCAAATAGATCGTTATGGAATAGTGGTATCTTGAATGAACTTCCATTTATAATTTTGTTCCACTTCCATTTTTATTCAATTTCCTTTTCTATTGAATTTCCTTTTTTATTTAATTTCCAAATAGATCGTTATGGAATAGTGGTATCTTGAATGAACTTCCATTTATAATTTTGTTCCACTTCCATTTTTATTCAATTTCCTTTTCTATTGAATTTCCTTTTTTATTTAATTTCCAAATAGATCGTTATGGAATAGTGGTATCTTGAATGAACTTCCATTTATAATTTTGTTCCACTTCCATTTTTATTCAATTTCCTTTTCTATTGAATTTCCTTTTTTATTTAATTTCCAAATAGATCGTTATGGAATAGTGGTATCTTGAATGAACTTCCATTTATAATTTTGTTCCACTTCCATTTTTATTCAATTTCCTTTTCTATTCAATTTCCTTTTTAATTTATTTTCCAAATAGATCGTTAAGGTATAGTGGTTTCTTAAATGAACTTCTATGTTTAATTTTATGAAGGTTCCATTTCTATTTTTATTCAACTTCTATTTTTATTCAATTTCCATCTCCATTCAATTTTCTTTTTTATTTAATTTCCAAATGGATCGTTAAGGTATAGTGGTTTCTTGAATGAACTTCCATTTTTAATTTTATGCAACTTTCATTTTTAATTCCCCGTCATAATCAGCGAAGTGGCAATCTTGAAAGCTTTATCATCACAAACTTCTCTGAAATGCTTGATTCGGGTTGGATTCGCATCTAACAACTCATAGCCTCACTGAAATAAAAATGCGAATAAAATTACAACTCAAAGGAGTTTTGTCAAACGGGATTGCCAAGAAATAAAACCTAACAATAATAATACTATAATATAACACTACAACAAAAACATACTTTAGTGGCACTACACTAGTAGCATATTTTTAGAAAATGCCATAAAAAATGATATTTAGAGGCACGTTTTTTAAAAATGCCACAAAACGACAAACATAAAAGACTCTAGTGACATTTCAATGAACAAGTGTCACAAAACTACAACAAAAACATACTTTAGTGGCACTACACTAGTGGCATATTTTTAGAAAATGCCACAAAAATGATATTTAGTGGCACGTTTTTGAAAAATGCCACAAAACGATAAACATAAAAGGCTCTAGTGACATTTCAATGAACAAGTGTCACAAAACTATAACAAAAACACATTTTAGTGACACTATATTAGTGGCATGTTTTTAGAGAATGCCACAAAAATAATATTTGGTGACACATTTAGATAAATGCCACAAAGCACTACAACAAAAAGCATTTTTTGCGACGTTTTTTAGCAACAAAATTGAATTTAGTTGCCAATTGTATGTTTTTGGCGGCAATATACGTGTTGGTCACCAAAAAATACACCATTAGCAACAAATATCTCAATTCGTCGCGAAAAATGGTTGGTGCTGTTAGGTTTTATTCTTGGCAACCCCGTTTGACAAAACTCCTTTCAGTTGTATTTATTTTCGCACTTTTATTTCAGTAAGACTATGAGTGTTTAGATGCGAATCCAACCTGATTCAAGCCTTTCAGAGAAGTTTGTGATGCTAATGCTTTCAAGATTGCCACTTCGCTGATTATGACGGGGATCGAGCTGAGAATCCCTGGTTCCAGCAGTTTGTCAGGTCTGTAAAAATACTGGAAGGAGTGATTTCGCGCTCGAGCGGGTTTTCCAGCGCTCGAGCAGACCTCTGTTATATTTCGCGCATATTTTGCTGAAGCCGCTCGAGCGGGCTGTTGGGCGCTCGAGCGGAGATCGCGGGACAGATTCTATAAATTCGCGTGTTGGGTCAGATTTTAGGATTACTACTCTAGATCTACTTTTTGGTTTCTAGGGTTTATATCTGGGGATACTTTGTGAGTTTTCTTTGATGTTTTGATTGAGTATTCAACTCACGTTCTAAAGAGTATACATCAAAGGTTTTGTTTGTTTTACAAGTTCTACAAAAGAGAGAGTTGTTCTTCGGTGGATTCTGAAGAATTCGAGCCTGAAGCTTTGGTGGATTCCAGAGTGGCTCATCGTAAAGACAATTCCGAGGTGAAGACGGGTTGGAAGAGGCACAAAGAGGTTGGTTCAATTAGGCGTGGATTCGCTAGGTAATTGAGAGTATACCTGTATAATTCCTTTAAATCTTCTTAGTGGATTGTTTTGTGGCTGTTGCCCGTGGTTTTTTGATCACAGTTAGAGGTGTCCAATTGTGGATTTTTCCACGTAAAATCGTTGTGTGTCTTTGTCTTGATTTTTTGATTGGGATTGTTATATTCTGCTTAAAATTGATACATAATCACAAATCAACATCTAGGGGAGGTGCCAATTTAATTTGTCGCGCGGGAACGTTAAAAAAGTTTTGGCGAGGAAATTAATATATGGCGACGAAACTGTTTGTCGCCAATTTGGGACTTTTTGGCAACGGAATTAAACTAGTCGCTGAAAGGTGAATGATATTTATGGCAACATAATAATTTTCATCGCCAATAAATTTCTTGTCAAAACGGCGTCGTTTTGAATCTGTCTTTTTTTTTTTTTTAATGACCTTTAAGTGAATAAACAAAATTGACCTAAAATGAGTCTTCTTCATCTTCTCATTGCACAACCTGAAGCGGCACAAATCTCTCTCTCTCTTTCTCTCTCTGTCTCTTTTTCTGTCTATCTCTCTCTCTTTGTCTCACTCTCACTCTCACTCTCTCACACTGTCTCATCTTCCTCTCTTTCTTCTTTATCATCAATTTCATTCTCTTGTTCGGCATTGCAGAACACAACACAATCAATGGGACTGATTTTTCCCTCACTTTCTCACACTCTCTCATCTTCCTCTTTTTATTCTTTGTCATCAATCTAATTTTTCGGACTGATATTGTGATTTTCGGACTGATATTGTGATTTTCGGGACTGACATATTGTGATTTTTGGACTGATTTTGGAACTGATTTTCGGGACTGGTATGTTCTGAATTTTTGGACTGATTTTTGTAAGAAACGAAATGTAGAGCTTTTTCAAGAGATGCAAGGATGGCTTATATAAGACTTTATAGAGAATTCTTTGATGCAACCAATATTATGGTGTCTGTCTCTGTTCTTGTGATTGATTTTGGAGCTGTGATAATCTCTGTTATTTATTTATTTATTTTATATATATATATATATATTATATCTGCTTACAATAACCACAGACTGGTTGAAAATTTATTTTTTTATTTTTTATTTTTTTTTATTTCTTGGTGATGTATTATATAGCATTAGAAGGCAAAAAGGTAAATGAATGTTACCAAGAAAACAGAGATCAAACTTAAGCTCGTTTGTTTAAGTGAAAGTTATTTTTTATTTTCTATAGTTTTTTATGAAGGAAAACAAAAGTTAACAAAAAAATATATTTTTTATAGTCAATGAAAAATAATTTGTTTGGGTGAAAAATATTTTTCATTGTTAAAAAGTGAAAAAATATTGTTTGGATTAATATTTACCACCGCTGTCAGTGTGTCGATGAGGCCCATCGATTGTGAGCACACAGCATGACATGGCATTAAGAAGCATATGTTAATGGGATATTCGAGTGCATTGGCTGAGATTGTCTTTGCCATTGGTTTAGATGGAGTATGCAAAATATGACTCTTGTTTTGTTTTGTTGGGTATGTGAATGAACCAGGGAACTTGCATTTTTTTTGTATTTTTATTCAAGTGGTGTGTCATGAGGGTGGACCACAGTTTTGTGTTGAATATTCTTACAAGTTACAACTATTCATTGCCCAAAAAATTATAGGTATTTTGTGTATCGGTGACCCTTTTAATAATTTCATCATATAACATTCATTTCATGTCCACTCTCTATTAATTTCATGTACAGTGCGATTTTAATTTAAACTTTGATTTACAATTCAAATGTTATAGGTTATTGGCTAATGCAAAGAGATAAAAAAAAAAGCTGCAATCATTCGTTGGGGGCAATTACTACATCAAGTAAGCTTTGACTATATTTTAGGGCATTTTAAATTTATTTATCAAGTTAGTCATTTTAGTTTCTACACCTATGATCTTGAAACTATATAACCTTATTAAATTTAATAAGTCTAGTTGTCAAAAAAATGGGACTAGATACGTCATTTAGCAACTTGACTATTTTAGTTGATTTTTTAATTTTTTTATGAAATGAAAAAGAATTATGTTTTGGATGATTTGTGGATTTTTTTTTTAATTTTTTTTTTTGTAGGTGAATAGATAATTGTAAAAGAAAAAGTTGTTGATTAATGTATAGGACATGACATTTTGTTTTATTAACTATTTTTTTCTATTGACTATTTAGCCAAAATATAAGTCCCAAACAGGCCTAAAAAGAAAAGAGAAATAATCAGTTATCTTTTTATTTAATTTACTCCTAAAACTAACTTTTGTTCAAAATTAGATAGAAAATGCATGTTTCCTGCCACATCATATAAAATGAGGGTTGTTTGTAGGACTACTGGGTGATAATTTGATTATCTGCTAATCTGTTTTTCTGCTACTGTGTGGTTGGTCTGTTACTCTGTATCTGAGGCTAATCTGCTACTCTGTATCTGTTGGGTGATAATCTAATTTTTTTGTTAATCTGGTTCTCTGCTGCTGCGTGGCTGGTCTGTATCTGTTGGGTGATAACCTGATGCTAATCTGCTAATCTAATGTGTGTCTGTTGCTGTTTTTGGCCTATGCTAGCACTAGTTCCATGCCTCTTTTTGTTTTGTTTGTATTTGGATTAGGTTGCATGCCTCTACTTTGGTTTGTAGTTGCTGTATTGCTTGCATCATCCCTCTCTTTTTGTTGATGTTTTCTTCCTTTCTGTAAGGTTATCCATCATCAATAAAGGGTTATTTGTTGTTGATCAAAAAAATAAAAAATAAAAGGGCAAATTGTAAATTACCCTTCAGTTTATATGTGGTTCATGCCACATTATGGGACTGTTTTGTATGGTTTATATGAGTTGTTTATAGTTATTTATTATTTTTAGAGTCAATTTAAACTGTTTTGTATAGTTTATGTTTATAGTTTATTAGGTAAGAATAGTTTAAGAGCAATGCTACGTCTATTTAAAGTCTTGCTAACAATATTACTAAAAACATATATGTTCAAATATCATTGGATGATTAATATCATTAATTTTTTAACAACCAATCACATTTGGCCTATTATATTTTTGGTAAGATTTTTAGTAAGTTTGCAGTATAGGTAGAATTATTCATAGTTTAAATAAGTTGAAACAAAAATTGATTATCTCAAAGTTTAGGAAAGCTGTTTTGACTTTTGTTTTTATTTTTAGTATGCAATAAATTGCACCAAACACTATATATATTTTAACTAAACACTGTCTATTTAAATTTTAATACAAAATTCAAAGTGCACAGTGAGACCTATCAAATGTGTAAGTCTCACCCTACTATGTTTGTGGTGATGCTATAAAAAGGTATCCTTTTGTTGCACCAAATGATAATAACCTCACATTAAAGGCCATTAATTGGTGCATTAGCAAAAGTCTTAGGTTATTAAAGCAGCAGAATGCAAAGTTTGAGATGTAAAATTTAATATTCTTAATACATTTTTGTAGTTAAGTATGATTTTTAGTTTAAAATAAGGAAATTTAAACTCTAACATTAAGAATGGTTTTGTTTAGTTTCACTTTAAATAATTTTATTTTAAATACTTTTTAAAACAAAAGCAATAGAAAATTGAAAAACGGCCATCAAGGCCAATAGGATGTTGGTATCCATATCTCTGCATATATCTCTCTACCAAACAATTACTTCTACATCCATTGTAATTTACAATACATGAGTAAAAATAGAGACAATTTTTTTTTTCCTTTGTGGAAGATCACCATATAATTGACTTATAGTTTCTTATACTATACAATGTGATCATGTGTACATGCAGCATCTTTAAATTAAATGTTAAATTAAAAAAATGTATTACAATAATTATAAAAACTTCAACTTTCATTAAACAAATAATTAAAATACATATACATACTCATCATAGAGAAGTACACACAGGAACATAACCTGAATTTCATGATTCTACCCTTCTAGGCCCTATTTGTGAGCTGTTTTGTTCTTTAATTTCACCATATTGGTTCAAGGTTTGGCTTTTTTGAGAGAAAATATTATTTTTTTATTATTTCTCAATGTTTACCTAATGTTTTGAGCATTCATGATATGACAAACACTTATATGACTCAAGGAACTATTTGACATGTAATTCTCTAATTCAAAGGAATTTCACATAACCATGGCTTTGTAGGTGACCAAATATGGACCAGAGTTGGATGTTACTTAAGGATAGGATGAGTTCCCAGTATCGAGATGGGGTGAAGGCTTTTGTTCAATTTGCAATGATGAATGTACAGCCAAATGATAAGATTCGTTGCCCATGTATGGACTGTTTGAATTGTGAACGACATACTTGTAAAATTGTGGAGTATCATTTAGTTGTGAAAGGGATGTCCCCTTCTTATAAGACTTGGGTGCATCACGGGGAATCTGCTCCCATGAATCAATCTCATGCATTGAATAATGACAACCACAATGACTTTGGAAGTGTTGGGGATAGAATGGAAGCAGAGACAGGCGAAGATCAAGATGAAATCCTAAATTTGTTAGAAGATGTTTACATGGGGACTACCATAAATGATGATGAAAATGAAGAAGATGAGGAGGACGGTGATAATGACAATGACAATGACGATGATGTGGCTAACAATGTTGAAAAACAGGGCGTGCCCAACTTTAACAAATTGTTGAATGATGCTCAAAGAGAGTTGTACCCTGGGTGTCGTAAGTTTTCTCTTTTATCATTTGTTGTTAAGATACTTCATGTGAAGGTGTTGAACAAGTGGAGCAATAAGTCTTTCAACATGTTGTTGGGGATATTAAAGGACCTTCTACCGGTAAGTGATCAAGTGATTCCATGGACCCTTTATGAAGCCAAAAAATTCTTACGTGCCTTAGGCTTAGGATATGTATCGATTCATGCATGCAAGTATGATTGTGCACTTTTCTGAAAAGAGAATGCAAATTTAGAGAATTGTCTGATTTGTCAAGAGTCTAGATACAAGTCGAATTATGGAAAAGGTAAAAAAGTTCCTCACAAGACCTTAAGATACTTCCCGTTGACATCAAGGTTGCAGAGATTATATATGTCGAGAAAAACAGCAATAGATATGAGATGGCATAAAGAGAAACGAGTAGATGATAGGATATTGAGACACCCGGGTGATGGTGAGGCATGGAAGGATTTTGATAGGCAACATCCTTTGTTTTCCCAAGAGATTCGAAATGTGAGGTTAGGGTTGGCCACTGATGGTTTCAATCCTTTTGGAAACATGAGCAACTCGTACAATATGTGGCCTGTGATTGTTATGCCTTACAACTTGCCTCCTTGGAAATGTATGAAACAAGCATTTAGTATGCTGTCATTGCTTATCCCTGGACCACAAGCACCAGGGAGAGATATCGATGTTTACATGCGACCATTAATTGATGAGTTGAAAGAG
Source organism: Camellia sinensis (assembly GCF_004153795.1). NCBI lineage: Eukaryota > Viridiplantae > Streptophyta > Magnoliopsida > Ericales > Theaceae > Camellia > Camellia sinensis. Next base: position 1,226,867 of record NW_021025169.1, on the reverse strand, counting down.
TTGTGGGAAGATGGTGTGCCTACTTATGATGCCTCAACTGAATTAAGTTTTCAAATGCATGCAGCTGTTATGTGGACAATTAATGACTTTCCTGCATATGGAAACTTGTCAGGATGGAGTACGAAAGGGTATTTGGCTTGTCCCACCTGTAACAAAAATGCTCTCTCACAACGGTTGAGAGGTAAGATAGGGTACACAGGCGCTCGTCGTTACCTGCCTGATGACCACCCTTGGCGAAGGAGTCGACTTTATAATGGTAAGACTGAGTTCCTGTCAAGACCTTTACAGTTATCAGGGGAACAAATCTTAGAACAATTGGATTCAGGGACATTCAAACCATTTGGAAAGCATCCAACCAATAAGAAAAGAAAAAGGGAAAATCCAGTATTAAATTGGACAAAAAAAAGCATCTTCTTTGAGTTGCCATATTGGAAAACACTTAAACTCTGACACAACCTCGATGTTATGCACATAGAGAAGAATATATGTGATAGTTTGCTTGGAACATTACTGAGTATAGATGGGAAGAACAAAGACACAGAAAAAGCACACATGGATTTGGAAGATATGAAAATAAGGAAGGAGTTGCACTTAAAAAGGCGTGCCGATGGATCTTTTGAAAAGCCCCCAGCATTGTACACTTTGTGCTCAGATGAAAGATATGGTTTTTGTGAGTTTTTAGAGTCAATTAAGTATCCTGATGGTTATGCAGCAAACATCTCAAGGTGTGTGAACACAAAAGGTGATAAGTTAACAGGCCTAAAAAGTCATGATTGTCATGTCCTCATACAGCGACTTCTTCCCATTGGAATGCGTAGATATCTTCACAATGATATTTGTGTCGCATTATTTGAGTTGGGAAATTTCTTCCAAGAGCTTTGCTCGAAGACATTGAAGATGAAGAATTTGGAAATATTAGAAGATCGCATAATATTCATACTATGCAAGTTAGAAAAAAAATTTCCACCAGCGTTTTTTGATGTGATGGTCCATTTGGCGATTCATTTGCCGCGTGAAGCCATTCTTGGTGGGCCTGTGCAATATTGGTGGATGTACCCCATTGAAAGGTACTTACTAACTTATTAAAACACTGGAATACTTAAATTGTAGCACAACCTATATATATATATATATATTTATAAAAATGTGAGTGTGTGTGTAATAAGATTATTCTATTGTTTGTTTCATAGGCTACTTGGAACTTTAAAAGGATATGTTGCAAATCGAGCTCGTCCAGAAGGTTCGATCACAAAAGCTTATGTTGTCAAAGAGTGTCTCACATTTTGCTCAATGTATCTGGGTGGGATTGAAACTGTATTTAATCGAGAGGAACGGAATGTCGATGTTAGTGTGCATGAGTCGGGGTTAGAGGTCTTCGCGCAAAATGTTCGTCCTTTTGGGCTTAATTACAAGGGTTTCTAACGTGTCTCAAAAAGAACGTGAAATGGCTCATCGGTTTGTCTTAAATAATAGCCTCGAGCTTGACCATTATCTAGAGTACGTTCTTAATATTGTTTTTTTTTTTTGTAGAATTATGTTTTCAATATAATATGTTACTTATGAATCATATGTTTGTAAAGTAGGCAACACAAGAATCTTTTAGAAAATGAAGGTGTGCGTGACATCACAAATAGACAGAAAAAGGAATTCCCCAAGTGGTTCAAAGAACATGTAAGATATAATCCCAAACTTTATTCAGCTACATTTATATGAATACTAACATAATGATTGAAATTGATGTCATTATGTAGATGAACCAATTACGAGCTCAAAGATTACCAGAAGCAACTGATGATTTGTGGTCATTAGCAAATGGTCCTAGTGTGAATGTTAACTTGTATTCAACTTGCATTTCCAATGGTGTTCGATTTCATAGTAAGGATCATGATAGTAGTCATAAATGCCAAAATAGTGGGTTAGTTGTGGAAGGGGAGCACGAAAGACAAACAATTAACTTTTATGGGTACTTGAATAGAGTGTGGGAGATGCATTACATGCTTGGACATAGAGTTGTTTTATTCCAATGCGAATGGTTCAATACCGATAGCAATAGAACATTACATACCGATACACATTGCACAAGTATTGATGTTAGAAGTCGATGGTATAAAGATGATCCATTTGTCTTACCAAGTCATGTGAAACAAGTTTTCTACGTTGATGATACAAAGTTAGGCGGACATTGGAAAGTCGTAGAAAGACTACAACATCGAGGAATATGGGATGTACCAGAACAAGATGGCTTTGAACCTGACAATGTATTGCAACAAAATGAAACAACTGATGCTATCCCAGTGAGCGTTGAAGACCCCGTGACAATCTCACTTCATGGGAATGACATTGATCCTCAAATTATCCCAAGTGAGGTGGTTTTACAATCAGTTAATCGAGCACACAATGATGGTGTTGATGAGGAAGAGGGGTGCGATAATGAAGATGATTACTACGAGCATTGACTATCCGAGAAGATGAGCTACATAATCATTTTGATTGTAATATAGATTTTGACATAGAACTTTAATTGTCGTGTCATTTTTATGTTTTTATGACACTGTTGTTTAAGTGCCTTTGAGTTTGAGTACAATGACAATTTAAAAAGATTTTTTTTTTTTTTTGTATATATGTGTTTGTGTGTGTCCCTCTCTGTCTCTCTCTTTGTCTATTTTATTTTTTTTGTTTCTTATGTTATGTTATTGTTTAGTTATCACTTATATTTTGATATTGATTCTATTATATAGCCATTGATATTAATGTAATTGCTTATTTTACATATGCTTCACACATGTAATTGTTGCGTTGTTGTGCTAGATGGCAGGCCCCGGTAAAGTTCGACATGCTGCATCATCCAAAGTTCCTCTACCTTCCCAACAAGCTGCAGCTAGAATTGCTGCCCCTACTCAGCATGCACCACCTATTTTAACCCCATCTATTCAGAGTGCACCATCTACAAATGCTCTAAGTATCCAGCCTGCGCCACCGACAAATGCAACTACTACCCAGGTTGCACCATCTACAAATGCAACTACAACCCAGGCTGTACCATCTACAAATGTAGCTACTACTCAAGCTGCACCATCTACAAATGTAACTACTACCCATGATGTGCCATCTACCACTAGTTTGCGTACTCATTCTAGACAAGTCAGGGGTCAGACTCGAGGGAAGAGCATAGCACGTCTCATAGCTAACAATGGTGGTAAAAAACTTCCTGTTTGGATCCCTGCAGATGCAAAGGTGCTAGTAGGACCTTATGCCACTCCGTTTGCAAATGAACTTGGCTTACAGATAAGGATGGCTGCTCCAATCATTGGTATAAAAAAGTGGGACAAGATTGATGAGATTCATAAAGCCCCAATCATTCAAGCAGTTCGGGTACATGTATTTGCTACTTTTCAGATAATTAGATTATCACCATTACTTGCATTTTGATATTAATAAAAGCATTCATTATATTTGTAGGATAAATTTGAGATTGTTGATTATGATGAGGATGAAGAGGTTCGGAAAGGAGTCAATAAAAAGTGTAAAACTCTTTACAGAAGTTGGTGTAACAAGATAAAAACTCATTACTCGAAGTTGGTAGACGCTGGTGTTGACCCTTATAGTAAACCATACAAAGGGGTCGATTCTGAGGCTTAGGTATACATGATCGATCATGTATGGCTTGATGGCGATTATCAGGTAAAATTTCCTAATTTAAAGAATCATGTTGTAATTTCAATTTAATTTTACTAATCAATTAATTTTGCAGAACTTGGCTAAAAAAGCAAGGGATAGTCGAGCAAGGTTACCATATAATCATACAATGGGCTCCAAGTCATTTCAAGCTGCAATGTATAAACAGGTGATGCATTTATTATATCTAACATAATGATTGAAATTAATTATGTATGCTTACTTTTAAATGGAATTAGGGTACCGAGAAGACTGACTTTGTAGACTTCTACAAAGATTCCCATTGGAGCAAGAGAAAGTCAGATTGGGTAGCCCCAATATGTGGTCAATTACATGTAAGTATGCCAATTAATAGAGTTACATATTTATGTAAATGATGGTATTTGTTGAAGTTGTTTACAAATTGATAGGAAGCTTTGAAAAAGCGACATGAAGAGTCTTTAGAGCCTGGGGCAATACCTTTAACTCAGGAGCAGCTGTCAATCGAGATTCTTGGAAAGAAATCGGGATACTTGAAAGGCTTTGGAGTTGGTCCAAAACCATCATCATCCAGATCTTCTGTTACTGCACAAGCACATACTGAGGTGGTTTCGAGCCTACAAAAAGAACTAGAGTCATTGAAGAATTTGTCTGAGATCCAGCAAGAACAAATTACAGCCCAGAACCTGGTAGCACAAGAGCAAGCTAAAATGATTGAAATGCAAAACAAAAGATTTGAAGAGATTAAGAAGTTTATGAGGATGACCAAGGATCAGGCAGGCATGCAGGTTGATGAAAATAATTATTCATCAGAGGAATCTTATTGACAAACACTTTTGTAAGTATATTTTTCATAATTTACTTTTCAAATCACTACAAGCATTTCATTTAATATGTTTGGTTGTGTTGAACAAACAGGACCTCGATTGGATCTCCGGTTAGAAAATTGGAAGAAAAATTGTAAAACACAAGACTTAAAAAGCCCGTTAGGGGGCCGAAATTGCAAAATGACCACCGAAGCCACCGAAACTTGGCATGGACAGCTTGTTCAAGCCTAAATAGATTTGTAGGAACAAACGGGACCTCGATTGGATATTCGGTTAGAAAATTAGAAGGAAAATTGTAAAATACAAGACTTAAAAGGCCCGTTCGGAGGCCGAAATTGCGAAATGACCACCGAAACTTGGCACGGACAGCTTGTTCAAGCCTAAATAGACTTGTAGGAACAAATGGGACCTCGATTGGATCTCCGGTTAGAAAATTAGAAGGAAAATTGTAAAACAAAGACCCGTTCGGGGGCCGAAATTGCGAAATGACCACCGAAACCATTGAAACTTGGCACGGACAGCTTGTTCAAGCCTACATAGACTTGAAGGAACAAACGGGACCTCGATTGGATCTCTGGTTAGAAAATTAGAAGGAAAATTATAAAATACAAGACTTAAAAGGCCCGTTCGGGGGCCGAAATTGTAAAATGACCGCCGAAACCACCGAAACTTGGCACGGACAGCTTGTTCAAGCCAAAATAGACTTGTAGGATCAAACGGGACCTCGATTGGATCTCCGGTTAGAAAATTAGAAGGAAAATTGTAAAACCAAGACGTAAAAGGCCCGTTCGGGGGCCAAAATTGTGAAATGACCACCGGAACCACCAAAACTTAGCATGGACTGATTTTTCAAGCCTAAATAGACTTGTAGGAACAAACGGGACCTCGATTGGATTTTCGGTTAAAAAATTAAAAGGAAAAATGTAAAACACAAGACTTAAAAGGCCCGTTCGGGGACCGAAATTTTGAAATGACGATCGAAACCACCGAAACTTGGCACGGACAGCTTGTTCAAGCCTAAATAGACTTGTAGGAACAAACGAGGCCTCAATTGGATCTCCAGTTAGAAAATTTGAAGGAAAATTGTAAAACACAAGACTTAAAAGGCCCGTTCGGGGGCCGAAATTGCGAAATGACCACCAAAACCACCAAAACTCTGCACGGACAGCTTGTTCAAGCCTAAATAGACTTATAGGAACAAACGGGACCTCGATTGGATTTCTGGTTAAAAAATTAGAAGGAAAAATGTAAAACACAAAACTTAAAAGGCCCGTTCAGGGGCCGAAATTTCAAAATGACCACCGAAACCACCAAAACTTGGCACAGGCAACCTTTTCAAGCGTAAATAGACATGTAGGAACAAACAGGGCCTCTATTGGATCTCCGGTTGGAAAATTAGAAGGAAAATTGTAATACCCAAGACTTAAAAGGCTCGTTCAGGAGCCGAAATTGCGAAATGACAACCGAAACCACCAAAACTTGGCACGGACAGCTTGTTCAAACCTAAATAGACTTGTAGGAACAAACGAGACCTCGATTGGATTTTCGGTTAGAAAATTACAAGAAAAAATGTAAAACACAAGACTTAAAAGGCCCGTTCGGGGGGCCGAAATTGCAAAATGACCACTGAAACCACCGAAACTTTGCACAGGCAGTTTGTTCAAGCCTAAATAGACTTGTATGAGCAAACAACACCCGATTGGACTTCCCATTACAAAATTAAAATCAAAATTGTGAAGTTCATATCGAGGTTTTTTTTTTTTTTTTGTCAATCTAATATTGTTTTTTGTTTTTTCATGTGACAGATTGGCAATGGTGGAAAATAGTTTGGGCTGCATCAGAAGATTTGATTTTTTGTTTTTGGAAATATTTTGACATAGGATTTTGGTAAATGATTTATGGATTAAATGTTTAGCATCAAAATATTTGGTGTTGTATTTTTGCAAATATTTTGACATAGGATTTTAGTAAATGACTTGTTGGTTAGATGTTTAACATCAAAATATTTGGTTGTAATTTTGAAAATATTTTGACATAGCATTTGGTAATGTATTTATGGGTTTGATGTTAGTAGTTTGTAAGTACTTTGGTATGCATGTTTTAGATTGTCAGAGAATTGTAATTATGTTTATTGAGTTTTTTCATAGCTATTAATTTTGAATTAGTATGAATGTCTTGCACAGGTGTATTATTATTTACATTACATTTGTGTATATATTGTGCACAGGAAAACATGTGTTTTGGATTATTTTGAACAAGAAAATTATTAAAATCAAAATTTGTGTACTGAATTTTTAGTGACAGGTGGTATTTTGGTCGCTGTTAATATATTTGGCGACAACATATTGTTTTTGTTGCTAAAAGTTAGTGGTTTTTCAAAGAACTTCTAGCAACCAAAAATTAATCGTCGCTAAAAACGTGATTTTTAGCGACCAAATTAATTTTGTCGTTAAATAGTACTTTTGGCGACGCATTTATTTGTCGCTAAAACTACATAGCCTATCCAAATTTTAATCTTTTAGTAACAAATTGTAATTTTATAGCGTCAAAATATATGATTTTTGGCGACCAATTTTTCTTGTCGCTAAATGTCTACATACGGTGACAATTTCTGATTTCATCACCAATACTTTTAGTGACAGGCCTTTGGTGACCAATTGTATATTTGTCGCCGATTCTTTTGGCGACGAAATTTGTACTTTTGGCGACCAATTTCTGGGTCGCCAAATGTGTTTTTTGTTGTAGTGAAGCCACAAACATATAAGGCTCTAGTGGCATTTCAATAAAGAAATGTCACATCAATTTTATGACATTTTATAAAATAATGACATAAAAAATTATGTTCATGACATTTACCAACAGATGCCACTAAACTTTAGTAGCAATGGCATTTTTTAAAAAATGTCAGGACACTAGGTAGATGCAAATTACTTTTTATGGCACTCAGGTGAAAAGTTTCATAAACACATATTTTATAGCATTTTGAGAAATGCCACTAAGTCAAAAACTTTTCAAGCTTATAATGGCATTTTTGAAGAAACAAAAAATGTCAATATATTTTTAAAATTTTTACAATGTAGTAAATGATTAAAAATAAATAAATTAAACTCAATATACACTACAGGAAAAAGCATATTCGGCGACTAAATTTTCTGACCAAAAAAAATTTGGTCGCTGAAAGTATAGCTTTCAGCAACCAAAACAGCATAGTAATCAAAAGTAAAGCTTTTTGGCGACTAAACAATTTTAATAGCCAAAAGTCTATAATTGGCGACCAAAACTAAGTTTGGTCGCTGATTATATAGGTTTTAGTGACAAAAAAAATTCAGTAATCCAAAGTAAAGCTTTTTGGCAACTAAAAAAATTTAGTAGCCAAAAGTCTACAATTGGCGACTAAAAATAAGTTTGGTCACTGATTATATGGGTTTTACCGACTAAAAATATTTTAGTAGCCAAAAATAAAGCTTCTTAGTGATTAAAAAAATTTTAGTAGCCAAAAGTCTATAATTAGCGACTAAAAAATAAGTTTAGTCGCCAAAAGTGGTTATTTTTAGCGTGGGAGAACTAAAATCCTAAGACGGGAATTAAATTTTTTGGCGACCAAAATTTTGGTAGCTGAAAGTGCATCTTCGGTGACCAAATCCGATTTTGGTCGGCAAAAGTTAAGTTTTTTAACAACTAAAAAATAATTAGTAGCCAAAAGTATAGAATTGGCGACCAAAAAATATTTTTAGTCGCCAATAGTGGTCTTTTTTTATTTTACTAGTAAATAGTTTATTTTACATAAATTATGCTCAATAAAATAATTATGTTTATACATATACTTTTATATTAATATAGATGTATGTACTATATAAATAATATATGTTGCATATATAATCATATGGTGCTATAGAGGTGTAATGGGAAGAATGTGGTGTATAAGGTTTATGGTGCGGGAGGTTGGCGGTTCGAGTCTCTGCAAGAGCGGATCAAATTGTTCTACAACGAATTATCGTCACGAATGGCACTTGATAGCGTCACGAATAGTGCTTACCATGACATTAAAGTGTCACTAAAAAGTTTTAGTCTTGATGGTGTAATGACACTTATAAGTGTCACCAACTCTTTTTTTAATGGCGCTTGATAGTGCCACAAATAATATCCACCATGACATTAAAATGTCATTGAAAGTTTTTAGCCATGATGGTGCAGTGACGCTTGCAAGTATCTACCGTGACACCGATAGAAGTGGCACTTCTTCAAAATGCCACAAGACCAAAAAATGTCATTAGAAGAATAGTTTTTTAGCACTTTCAAATGTCACTAAACTAAGAAAATGTTGTAGTGTAAAAGTAAACTATCAATAGGATTCTAATAGTTTGACTTAATTCTCATTAAGTTTTGTTGAAAATTAATTCTAGTAAAATCGTAGTTCAAAATAATTTTTCTCAATAATTTTTTTGCATGTCACTAAGAATTCACAATTAGTTATTTTTTGTCATTATTTTTAAATTGTCGCTAAAACTTAAAATTAGTGACTTTTTTTTTGACTAATTTTTTAAATTGTTGCTGAAAATTGAAAATTAGTGATTTTTTATGATAATTTTTTTTTAAACTGTTGTTAAAATTTGTATTTAGTGATATTTTTTATGACAATTTTTAAATTGTTACTGAAAATTAATAATTAATTAGTGACATTTTTAATAATATTTAATAAAAAATATCATTAATTATCTTAAAAATTATTAAATAATAAATCTAACTATTAACATTTGCGCATAAATTTCTATTGATAACGTTTTTAAAATCAACAATGATTCATCCCACTAAAAACATCACCACTAATAGCACTAATGCATTAAAAAAGTAAAAAAAAAAAAATACAACTCCAAGACCAAAACATCACATCAGTAATGACGGGACCCACTGCCACCTAATTAGTGGGAGCACTAATTAGTGCTCCCAAGCATTTTTCTTTTAAAATTGTAGGGGGTTGATTTCCTCTTGGGTCCATCCTTGCGTAAGTGTTTACATTAGCAAAAATGATAGAGATCACTAATTTTGAAACTTTAAAAAGACCACTAATAACATGACATTCAATAAAATATATATATATATATATAATACCAAGGCCAAAATATCAAATTATTCATAATAAAACATATTATCATATCATTATTAATAGCACTAATTAGTGCTCTCACTCATTTTCCTTATATTAGATATGAGCAAGGATCCTCTAGAGTTTTTTTTTCCTAAAGTTTCCTAGAGTGGTGTGTTGTATGGTTGAGATTTAATGACAAGTCACATCAATTTTTTAGCATTAAATCTCACCCATACAACACACCACTTTAAGAAACTTTAAGAAAAAAAAAAACTGGAATTACATTCTGTCGAAAAGCAAATGACAATGATGTGACATCTGTATAAATATCTTTTTTTGTATAGGTTGACGAATTCTCTAAGAAAAATGCTTGGGAGCACTAATTAGTGCTCCCACTAATTAGGTGGCAGTGGGTCCCGTCATTAATGATGTGATGTTTTGGTCTTGGAGTTGTATTTTTTTTTTTTTTTACTTTTTTAATGCATTAGTGCTATTAGTGGTGATGTTTTTAGTGGGATGAATCATTGTTGATTCTCTAAAACCAATCTCTCTCTCTCTCTAAAAAAATTATAGCAGAGCACGTGTGTTCATACACATACACGTACATGTTGTCAATGCATCTGGGGCTCTCTCTCTCTCTCTCTCTCTCTCTCTCTCCATATGTATGTATAGCATCCTTGGTTGCTTTTGTGGAGAAAAAGAGAGCTCAGATTGAGAAGATACAAAATGCAGCCAAGGGGGAGTGGTAGCTCATCAAAACTTAATCGAAATGAAATTGAGAAAAGCCGAAGATTGCAACTCAAAGATCTCTATTCCAAGCTTGCTTCTCTCATCCTTAAACAACCCTCAGAGGTACTCTCTCTCTCTCTCTCTCTCTCTCCATGGAGAAAATATATACAACTTCAATTTGATAATACACTTCATGCATGGTGAACTATGATCAATCCAAGCAGAGCAACTAAAGCACTGTATATTTTATGACTTACTTTTACAAAAAGTTAGCTACGCAGCGTTGATTCGTGAGGCTTTTTTCCATTGCGAAAAATTCTCCATTGTTGCTTCCTGGTGCAGGTAGTCTGCATCTTCATTTCACGGTCTCTTTTTGAGAAGGAAAAAAAAAAAAGAAACAAACAAACAAACTTCAATACAACAGTGATACCTGAAATATGAGAATATTAATATCACTATTCAATAATTTCTTACTCATATCATTAGTATCATTATTGAATAATTTCTTATTTTTTACCTTTCATGTAAATATTGCAAGGTAGTTGTACTTGTAAAATGAGATTGACCCTCTACATCACGTGATTTTATTGTTTGTTGGTAATATCACATCATTGTTGTTACACACTGTGTTTGGTTGAAAAATTTGAGAAAAGATTTGAAAAGAAAAATAGAAAAGATAGGTAAAATGAGAATAAAATATACTTATATTTTACCTAATTTTACACACTTTTTTTTTCTCTTTCCAAAATCCTCCCCAAATCTCCCAACCAAACACAGCGTTAAAGACAATCCCCAAATTGTTATGCCTTTCATGCGGGTCAAAGCTTGCCCAGTAAGAAATTTCGAAACCTAAGCTACCTTATCGCAGTTAAAGTTACAACAGCAGTTCACCAGCCTTTTATGGCCCTGGTCTGTAAATAGATTTTTTTCCCTAGTTGGTCCTCAGAGCTGGGTCTTCTTTTCGCACTATTACAGATATGAAAATTATGAAAACAATCGGGATCAATTATTATTATATCTAATATTTACTTGTAATGTAATATATTTTTGACATATCATCAAGCTTAATATGATTTTTTTTATTTTTTTTGGTAGAAAGGACTGCCATTACGTGATATGTTGGAGCAAGCGACCAAGTATGTGGTGGAGCTGAAACAGAATGTGGAGGAGCTGAAGCGGAGGAAGGAGGCCCTCTGTAATTTGTAAGAATAAATGTATAAGGAAAGAAAGAGAGAAACAATTATGTATATATTGATTTTTATTGATATCTGATTGTTATATTGTATGTACATTATATAGGAGATGTGGGTAGAGAGTGGAGTAGGTGTAGGTGTAGTGGAGTAGGTGGAGTATGTGAAGTAGGTGTAGGTGTAGTGGAGTAGGTGGAGTAGGTGGAGTAGGTAGGTTTACATTAACAGCCCCCCTCAAACTCAAGGAGGATAGGAACTAACCAACTTGAGGTTGAAGAGAGTAACAAAACAGGAAAGTAAACTGATAAATAAAATAAAACAGGATAGGAGACACGGTATGGTCGTGTCAGACCGTTGTAGGAGACAGTTTATGGGGTCATGTCGGACCGTTGTAGCAGGACAATTTACGAGGTCATGCCGGACCGATGTAGTAGGACAGTTTATGAGGTCATGCCGGACCGATGTAGCAGACACTGTGTGGTCGTGTCAGACCGTTGTTGTAGAAGCGAACCGGAATAAATGTCGAGACAGTTTACAGGGTCATGTCGGACCGTTGTAGAAGAAGACCGGAATCAATGTCGGGACAGTTTATGGGGTCATGTCGGACCGTTGTAGAAGCTGACCGGAATCAATGTCGGGACAGTTTATGGGGTCATGTCGGACCGTTGTAGAAGCTTGTGGTGGTGCACCAAAAGGGCGACTTAGGGAGTGCGCCATGGGGTGGACCGTTGTAGAAGCTTGTGGTGGTGCACCAAGGGGGCGACTTAGGGAGTGTGCCATGGGGTGGCTTGGGTGGTTCCCATGGTGTGTAACCATGCTCACCATGATACATGATATATGTATAACCCCCCCTCAAACTCAAATAGGTGTGAAGATAAAAACCTATTTGAGGTTGAAACAAAGGAAGCGAGAAAGCGGACCGTTGTAGAAGACACTGTATGAGTGTGTAGATAGGCTGCCCAAAAGATATACATGTAGATAGATATATCGAGCCCTCAAAAGTCGTGCCCTCAAAAGGCACGCCTAATTTTTCAAAAGGCGTGCCATCAAAAGGCGTGCCCAATCCATAAAAGGCGTGCCATCAAAAGGTGCGCCCATGTTGTCGTCGAGCGTCAAGTGGCGCACGATGCGCGTGGCTGCCTCGGCTATTTAACCAAGACGGAGGTTGAGGCCGAGGCAGAGGCTGAGACAAAAAACCTGCGAAAATCCTTTGAAAAACTCGTCTGTTTCTGAGAGAGAAACTCTGTAACACTCTGGTGCCCAGAAAATTTTGCTGAGAGAGATACTCTGTAACACTCTAGTGCCCAGAAAATGACCTCGTCTTCCCGTGGTCTGCTCACTCTCTTTCCCGACCTCAACGAGTCAACAAGAGAGATAACTGGGGCGGTGGCCCGTGAACCTCAACCAAACACCTCTGGTTTTGCTCCGTTAAACTTTTCGATGCGGTCGGTGGAGCAAAAAATGGCAGTGCAAACGGATATTGAAGCAAAATTAATTTTCTCTCTCTACAATTCTCTCTCTCTCTCTCTTTCTCTCTCTCTCTTGAAATTCCTTGAGCTTTTGCCTATACACTCTTAACCAAACCTTGCCATCTTTGAGTTGAGGTACTTTTGAGCCTAAGTTGAGCTCTTGAGGGTGTGTATGTATTGAATTATTGCTTAAAAGTGTACTTCTCTTTAAGAGTGCATATGTTTTACTGTGGAACAGAGGCATCTGGCAGCAGAATAGTGGCCTTCTTCAGGTGGAAATCCGTACATGCATGAGCACTCCTCGTTTCCCGAGGCGGAGTAATTAGAATTGCTAGCTTAACACTTTTCTTTCATGTTATATTCATGTAATTAATTAGTTTCCTTTGATTTGTAATTAATTAATTTGTCATAATTAATTAGCTAGTTTAGTTGATTATTTCATTTGGTTTGTAATTCGTAGTAATTAGCTTAGCTAGTTAATTTATTCGGATCCTCCTGCGTGAGGGCGCAAATGTTGTAATAACGTGTATGTCTTCCAACCCCACATCTTTCTCCCTTTTATTTACCTGCTTATGATGGTTAGTTTAGGAGTATCATGTTTCATTTAGCATACTCCATGTTCGCATCCATTTGTATTTCATGCATTGAGGCTCGTCGCATCATTACAACTTGCATCGTTGTTGCTTACACTTCTTTGAATACGTGCTTTACCGCATGCTATCAAATTGATTAACATGACATGTTAAAGTAGCCGAGCCTATTTAAATTGCATATCGCATGCGTTGCATTAACCATTGCATAGTTAGGATAATACATTTTTCTAACTTTTTTTTTTTCTTTCTTGGCTTAGAGTACTAGGTAAGCTTTTACTTGCTTTAGCATATTGCATTGTATGTTAGTGTTACCATGTCAAAGCATGTTCACCATGAGGTTAAGTGCTTAAATGATATAAACTACTTGAATGCCTGTGGATGAAGGCTAATTGCTTAAATTAGAATGTTTCGATCAATGCCCATTTGAAGCCCACTTTTTCAAGTGGCACATTTACAAACTCTTTTCAAAAACAAACATGAGATCAAATGTTTCAATTCTTGCCAATTATTCTACACTTGTGTGTGCGTCACGTAGTAATATAGCTAATAATCGAAATAAGAGCATATAATATAAATAAGATTCACATCATGATTAGTAGAGGCCGATCTTTGATCGGGCGAGCGGGGGTACTCAATTCATGACCTTCCCCTCTCATACCTAAGTTCCCGAGCCGAGACAACTTTGGTGATGATGGACTAATGGCCTTTGGCACGAGTCTTGGGTTTCCTAAATTTTTCAAAAATATTTAGGTGGTGACTTTGAAATCTGGCAGAGTAGACCATTTTTGGCATTTTATTCAAAACATCAATTTTCCAAAAAGAATTGCCGGATTTTGACTCTTTTTGTGTTTTCACTATTTCACATTGCACTTGTGAAATCAGATTCAGAACCACAGGTACAGTCCGAACTATAGGACTTCTCATCTTTCGAAAGGCGTGCGAAAAGTCAAGCTACACATTTCCATCATTTAGTTTGAAGATCAACCAAAAAAGGTAACACAGTAGTCATCTCTCAATTATGAATAGGAAAGAAAAAACAAAGTGCACCTTCTAGCTCATGCAATATGGAAAGCAATGTGTTTCTTAAGCAAACCAAGTACAAAAGCAAATCGTAAGATCATTAAACATAATAAAAACTTCATCAACCATAAACGATATGGGAACGAATATCATCACTTTCTCCTTCAATAAAGTTAATTAATCCAATGAAAAGTTACTAATAACTATGCTCTAATGATTTTCTCCCATGAAATAAGCAAAGAATAAAACATGGAGTGACAAATGATTCTTCTGTTACAATATACTGGTTTTCTAATAGCTTGAGATTCTTTAAAGACCTTGAAAATAAGATGTTTGGGCTGCTTAAGCCCACTCCCATCTTCTGAAGTGACAAACTACTACCATTAACTGCAGCTAATCTTCAAGCTTAAACATATTATTATGCTAACCATCAACTAATCCCTTTGTCAATTTAACCAAAAGGCCATTTCTTAGGCAGAGGATAGTCCAAAAGTTGGAGTAGTGGAACACTTGCCCTGGCAAGTCTATACAATTGGTATGTTAATGATTATTTTGTTATTCATATGCAAAAATGCATATAGTTTTAACTGACCTTGTCATAGAGGAGTGGTCAAACTTATGATTAATGGGTTGGACAATGAGTGCACCATATACAACCCAATTTAGCAAACAAAGAAAAACTAAGAACCAAGCCTACACCCACATCAAAGCTATACAACAGCACTTCACAATAAGCATGCTTCCATTCAAGATGCTATAACCCAGCACAATCCTTAATAGATTTCAGTCTATATACCAAGTCCATAACAAAGTAATCAACTTGCTTCATATTATACTTGAACAACAAAGCCAATCTCACTTTGATCAACTCACTCAACTCCAATCAATTAAGCTAAGCCTTTCAAGCTTTGCAAGTGCGATGGACATTGGATAGACAAACACTTGAAAAGAAAATGTTCAACTAATTAATTTAGTAACAATTGAAGAAATTCTTCAAAGACCAAATAAAACACAAATAATGAAATACATAAATATATGTACTACTACTTCATGAAATCAATCACAAATAAAACTACCGATTAAAAAAATAATGAAAACATAAAACAATTACAAAACTTTGAAAATGAAAACAATACTATGATATGCAAAATTTTAGGTTATATGCAAGTTGCTCTATAAAAACCATTTGTGGAAGTAATAGTTACAATTTGCCCTGTAAACTCATTTAGGGGAGTAATGATTTTAGAATTTCACAACTAATAATTTTACTTTGATTTTCATTGAGTGAGCCAAATTGATCGTAAATCTTCCCAAAAGAAATTAATCAAAATTTTTTTATAATGAAAACAAAATCATGAAACCCCCAAATCAAAAGGGAAAAAAAAAAAAAAACCTTAGTTCCACATGCTCTGCAATATTAATTTAAGAATTGAGAAATGATAGGCAAACATAAGGTGCTCTCCAAAATACCAGTTCGACTTATATTGTTTTTATTGAAATTATTAGTAATCATATATAAATAGAATTTATATATATATAAGTTTCATATAATATGGTATCACATCTTATAGTTCTTATATTTATAATGAAAACACTTATTATTGTCCGGGATAGCACTTGTTCAAATCAAGTGATAACCCCAATTCTCTCTAGGTTCAAATAAAGGACTCCAATTTTCTAGAAGTTTACATGAAGGCCCCTATTTAGTACATGTTTTAGCCTACATAATAAACAAAGAGGAGAATATTAAGAGAGTGAACAACTGGAAAAATAATTTCAAATTAATGTAGATATTCTCACTTGCACGAATCTAGTATATAAATCACTTGTAATTTTCAATTTCTAAAATTATTTTCCAGGTTCCCACTTTTTTTTTTTTCTATATATATAAAAATAAATAAATAAAGGGAGTTCTTACAATAAGCAAAAAATCACAAAGACCCTTACACACTAAACAATTTTGTAAAAGGCGTAACAAAAAATTGATGATAATTTCAAAAGGCAGAGGGATATTACAAAAATAAATAAATTCTGGACTAACTCTCATACCTAGAATTGTTTAGTTTTAACAATTTTTATTAAAAAAAAGAAAAATTACAAAAAAAAAAAAAAAATTCAGGGTTTGACCCTTGTAACAAAATAAACCTTGAATTTTTAATTTTTTCAATTTAAATCTTAAACTTTCGATTTGTTTTTAATTTAAACCATTTGCTTATTTTTGTTAAGTAAAATCGATAATAAATGAATATTTTAATTATTAAACTTAATGAAAAACGATATGTTTGATATTTTACGTATATCTATATTAAGTTAAATAACTAAAACACTGTTTTTCTATCGGTTTTACTTAACAAAAATAGGTGAATGATTATAATTTAAATTAATAAAATAAAAAAATTCAAGATTCATTTTTGTTAAAAGGCTCAATTTTTTTTTTCTTTTTTGTTTTGTTGTAATTGTCAATAATAAAAATAGTAAAGATCTCTAATTTTTCTAAGACCCCAATGTTCATTCTCAGTAAAATTATGAATTCTCCTTATCTTAAGGCTCATCACCAATAGAAAACTTACAAATAAATTTAACAAAATTGGGAAAATTACAAAAAAAAATATATATATATATATAAAAAACACAGGTTTGTGCTTTGTAACAAAATAAATTATGAGTTTTTAATTTTATCAATTTAGATTCTGAACTTTTGATTTATTTTTAATCTAAACAATTTACCTATTTTCGTTAATTAAAATTCGACGAGAAAATGAGTATTTTAGTCATTAACTCAATAAAAAATATATTTTATGCATTTATGTACATCTACATTAAGTTAATGATTGAAATACTCTTTTCGGCTAGTTTTATTTAACGAAAATAGATGAATGATTTAATTTAAAAACAAATCAAAAGATTAGAATTTAAATTGATAAAATTAAAAATTCAGAATTTATTTTAGAATTAATTACCTAAAAATTCTATTTATAAATGCTATGATAGCTCAGGTCCTATCTAAGATTTTTTGAACCAATGAGTTCTATTTAGTAAAATTGAGAATATTATCAGTTTTTCTCAATTTTTAAAACTAAGAATATTATCAATTTCGCATAGTAATATTTCAAATAATTGTTTCACTAACTGATAAAAAAAAGAGTATGGAATTAAATATTTTTGCCCTTCTACTTATTAGTTTGATTCAACTATCCAATAAAACCGAGAACATTATCAGTTTTTTCAAGTTTTAAAACTAGGAATATTATTAGTTTTTTCATTTGTGTTTTAATTATTCCAATGGCCATGGTGTTGTTACCCCCAGGCAAGGGTCTATAATCAATGGTCGTGGTATTGTTTTCCCCTAGCAAGGGTTTCTCTAAAGGATGCCACAAATACAATTTCAAAGAGAACTTCATTCATTAAAGAAAATAGCATTTCAATAAACCAATCACAAATCAATTTTGAAAATAAATATAACTTGAACATATCTTTATAAAGTTACTACTCACAGTGGGTTGGATGGATCCTATGCCTCGGACGCCCACCTATACAAAGCACATAACAATACACAATTAAAGCACCATCTCGATAAACCTTTTCATCTTAATTCAATTTTCTTTTATGTGTTCCTAATTTATTCCATGGTTAGGTGGATGTCTTAAAGTACCTAAAATGATATAAGGATGCAAGTATGCACTTGAAAGAGTTAGCCAAAAATTGTTGAAAACAGGGTTTTTGCTTGAGCGCACCTTTGGTTGCTCGAGCGGTCTGCAAAGCTTTGCAAAAGTACTGGATGCTCGATTTTCACGCTCGACAGTCGCTCGAGCCAAGTACTAAGTAAGAAAGGGTTTGCTCGAGCACATAATTGGTTGCTCAAGCCACCTTGCAATTGTCTGCAAAACTTTTGGGAGCTTGAAATGTACACTTGAGTGACACTTCCATCGCTCAAGCAAACTACTCGAATTCTGCAATTTCCATAATTGTGTTTGAAATTCAAACTAGCAATTCAAAGGTTCAAAGCTTGCATGTTGGGTACAAAAACATGGAAAACCATTGTAAGACATAAAAACATAGTCAGATTGAAATCAATTACTCAAATTCATGCTCCAAATCCCAAATTCAAACTTAAATCACGAAGTTGAAACCATGCTTGTCTTGAATTTGATTCTTTTCTTTTTAACACTCAACAATATGGTATTAAAGACATTAAACCATGTAGAATCCTTTAAGGTTATGTGTCTACAACTCATGCATGTAATGACTATGATGCAATTCAACCTCAAAGTTAAGAATTTATGCATGTATGTATTTGATCATGCTCAATTCTTCCATAACTAAGATGATTCTAGCATATTGTAGACACCCCATTTTTGACCGTCCTCAAGACTTGGACGTCATCGTTTGAACAATTGATGATCATCCAGGCTCGTGTTCGTTTTGAGTTCCTGAAGGTCTCGGCTGTGCGCCGTGCCTTGGAGCCTCTCAACTTGTCTGTTTTGTGCTTGGTTGTGGACCAAGAGCTTGTGGCTTTGTTTCTGAGGGAAGAGGGTGGCCTGCTGGCCAGCCCTACAACCCATCGGCCAGTCCCCGTGCCCATCGGCCGTGCCCTCTTTCCATCGGCCGTGCCCTCTTTCCATCGGCCATAAGTGGTGGCCAGTTGGCTTCACTGATGGCCGGTCGGCCATATTTTTTGGCCGAGGCCCTTTTCTTTGCTTTTGCAGATATTTTGGTGCCAGCTATTGTAACAAGCTTCTAGCTTGTCAAACAAGCTTGAGGTTGTGATTCTATATAAGGGGAGGCTCCTCTCCCCTTCCAGAGGTTCAGAATTTTGACCAAGGCTAAACATATCCCTCTCTCTCTATAATTCTTCCTCTCTCTCTATATTTGTACTAGTTTGTGCCTTAAAGTGAGTTTTCTTCACACATTTGTACTAAAGCACCTAGTGAAACACCTTCACTCTTGAGCTGAGGTTCTTGGAGGTTGCATTTGAGTGATTTTGGCTTGGTTTTGCCTCATAAGTGGCTGGTTTTGAAGTTGTTCTTCAAGGGTGAGTAGTTACCCTCTTTAAGCCTTGTTTTGCTTAAGTATTTGGCCATCCTTGCATGCTCTTTTAGGCCTTACTTTCAACTGAAAAAACTCTTGTTTTTAAGTGTTTGAAATGTTTGTTTGAGGCTTTGTTTGAGTTAGGGGTGGTTTACCCCCTTTGGTGGCTTATTTTCCTTTGCTTTGTTCTATCTCTTAAGGCCTTTCAAACCACCTTGTTTTGGCCTTTTAACCACTGAATTCCAGAGGAATTTCAGTGGTGGAAAGTGGGTTTTGAGACCCAAAATGGATGGGGGTGGTCCCCCCCTCTTGTGTTTTGTTTGTATGTGTTGTTGGCTTAACACTTTGGCATGCTTTTCTACCTTCATAAGGCTTTATCTTAGCATGTTTTAGGCCTTATTCTAACATGATATAACTTTGTTTTGGGTTAGTTTGGTTGCTTCTTACATGCTTCATGTATTTGTAGTGCAATCCTCTTAGTTAACCTAACATGCTCTATGCTTTGGACCACCATTTTAGCATGTTTTTGGCTCCACTCCAGCAGGCTTTTACTCATATTTTGACATGCCTTAGCTCTGATTTTGGTCGACAAGGTCATCTCTTGCATGGTTTATGCACTTGTAGTGCAAGCTTGTTCACTAGCCTAGCTTGTTTGGTGTTTTGGCCTATTGATCTAGCACATGTATGCTTTACTCTAGTACATTTTTGCCTTCGATTTAACATGCTTTAGGTCTAATTTGAGTGGTCTTGGTCATGCATGCTTGCTTTGCATAACTATAGTGCATTTGGCTTTGCTAGCCTTAAGCTTTGAGACCTCTAGCATGTCATATTTGAGCTTTTTGCATGGTATGGCATCATTTGGCATGTTATTTCAGACCATATACCTCTGCCGTATTCTCACATTTATCATCCTTTTGTTGTGTTTGAGGGTTGAGCCTTATGCTTCACTTATGAGCCAATATGTATGCATGCTTGCCTAAGCTTTTGGGGCTACCATCTCAGCATGTTTTTGGTGTTATTTTACCATGTTACAACTCTAATTTTTGTTGGTGAAGTCACCTCATGCTTGGTTTTGGTATGTGTAGTGTAATCACACTCGTTGGCCTTGCATGCGTCATGCTTTATGCCTCCCATTCTAACATGTGTTAGCTCTACTCCATGCATGTTTTGGCATTGTTTTGACCTGCCTTGGGACTATTTTGAGTGATCTTGGCCCTTTAGGGCTTGCCTTGTGTGGCTATGGTGTAAGTGCCTTAGCTAGTCTTGAGTTTTGGGCACTTTAGCATGCTATATTTGTGATGGTCGCATGTTTTGTCATCATTTGGCATATGATTTCAGAGCATATAACTTTGTCATACCCTCATGTTTGTCACTCTTTAATTGTGTTTAAGAGTTGTGCCTTTATGCCTTGCTTGCGAGCCTTGAGTTGAGTATGCATTCCTTACTTTTTGTGCCTAAGTTTTGTTGAGTTTTGGCCACTGTTTTGGCATGTATGAGCTCTGTTTTGGGAATGGTTTGGGTGCTTGTGCATAGTATTGCATAGTCCTAGTGTTGTGTACCTCACTAGCTTTAATGCTTGAGTCCTCTAGCATGCTATGCTTATGTTGTTTGTGTGATATAGCATCATTTGGTATGTGATTTCAATGCCTACATCTCTGCCATACTCTCTTATTTATCACTTCTTCATTGTGTTTGAGAGTTGTGTTTAATGTATGGCTTGCTAGTCAATGCATGAACATGTTGTTGTAGCTTTTGGTGCCTCATTTCTAGCATGATTCTACCATTGTTGTGGCATGAGGTAGGTTTGACCATTTGAGCATTGTAGTACATGCTTCATGTGTGATACACTTCACTTGCCTTGATGCCTTAGCTCCTAAACATGCCATGCATGCATTGCTTAAATGATAGAGTCTTGTGCATACCACTCTAGCATTGGTAGATAAGCATGTTGTTTGCATGTGTGTTGCATTGCATTGTGTTTGGATCGGATGTTTATCCAAACAAGAGAAACGAGGGGCGTTTCATACTTGAAGTGATGAAACGCGCCTTATTTCTTTGTCGTTGTCCCCCTTGATTGTGCATGATAGGGTGGAAGCCTCTCGAGTCCTATGTGTTATTTGTGCATTCATCAACATTATGCAAGCTTGACTCTTTGGCCATCATGCATCGAGATGCGTGATTGGTGGCTTGATAGCCGAGCACTACACTCCTTTGAGCTTGAGACATGATAAGGAGTGTGGTTACACACACATTCCCTTGCAAATACACTGCCATGCCTCTGTTTGTGCTCTGTCACAGCAAAAGGAGAAATTACAAGAAGAAGTGGTCGACCGGCCACCAAAGCAGTCGACCGGCCATCAAAGCTGCCGACCGACCACCAAGGCTGCCGATCGGCTATCAGAAGTGGCCGGTGGCCATCAACTTTGGCCGATGGCCACCATCTCTGGCCGATCATCCCTCAGCATGTTCCTGAGATCAGTAAGAAGCAATCTGGAAGTTGGCACAATTTTCAGAGGTCTAAAGGTGTGCAAACAGAGGCATCTTGAGACAAGGCGGTGGATTTCCGAGAGGACGCGACTGAGCATGCATGCCTCTCTCGCCCGTGAGGCCATTTTACCACTTTACTAGCTAGTTGTAGTTAATTACATGTTTTGTAATTAATTAGTTTAATCTGTGTTGTAATATTTAATTAGCTTAGATTAGCTGGTTATTCAATTCATTTTGGTTTGTAGTAATTAATTAGCTAAATTGGATAATTAGTTAGCTTAATTAGCGTAGCTAGTTAGCTTTTGTTTCATTCGGACCTCCGTCGAGAGGGCACAATGTTGTAATAAGTGTGCGTGAGTGTGTGCATGTCTTCCAACCTCATTTTTTTCTCCCTTTTACTTATCAACTTTTGATGGTTAGTTTTAGGACATATTTCAATTATCATCCTTATGCTTGCATGCGTGTATCATTCATCTGTCTTGCATGCACCGAGCTCGGCGCGTCATTCAAACTACATCGCATTTCAATACTTATTTGAATACATGTATTAATTGTTGCATTCATATGCCAACGTAGATAGCCGAGCCTACTTGGTTGCATTTTACATGTGTTGCATTAGGCATTGTTGACATAGCTAGGATCATGCATGATTACTAACTAGCTTCTGTTTTGGCTCGGAGTACACTGTGAGTGTTTATGCTTTAGCATCCGTGCATGTGTGTAAGTGACTGCCATGATAGAATGCTTGCCATGAGACTAACTGCTTAAGTGTTTAACTGCATGAATGCCTGTGGATGAAGGCTTTATTACTTGAATTGGAACAATTCATCAAATGTGAGTTTTAAGCCCACTTGAGGTGGCAAAATCATGTTGTTTTAAGCCCACTTGAGGGTGGCAAATCCATGCTTTAGCCTACTTGCGAGTAGCACTTTCAAACCATTTTCGAAAACAAACATGAGATGTTTTGTTCCAATCCTTGCGATTGAGTCTACACTTGTGTGCTATGCACATCACATAGTAATTCTAGGTTAATAACCGAAATAAGAACACGTGTTTATAAAAACAACATATCATGTTAGTAGAGGCCGATCATTTAATCGGGCGAGTGGGGGTACTTATTTCATGACCTTCCCCCCCTCGTACCCAAGTTCCTGAGCTGAGGCCACTTTGGTGACGACAGACACATGGCCTTAGGCATGAGTTAGGGTTTCCTAAATTTCCCAAAATAAAATATTTAGGTGGCGACTCTGAAATCTGGCAAAGCAGTCCATGTTTGACGCTTTTTGATTAAAATCGATTTTCCAAAACGATTTGCTGGATTTGGACTCTTTGGTGATTTATCAGTTTTACATTGCACTTTGTGAGATTAGATTCAGAACCGTGACAGGAGTTCGAACTATAGTAGCTAGAACCCAATTCGCACCCTCTCCGAAAGGGGGGCGCGCGGAGCGAGTTCGGGCGGTCTACATATATTCTTTCTAAATTCATGCAAATGGTCTCAAAGCTTGGTGAATTCATCTCCTATATGTATTATTTACAAGAGTTTAGTGTGATTTCCATACCTAGAGTTGAATTCAAGTATTGTCTTGCTTAATTCTTCAAGTCCTCTATAACTCCTTTACAAATCTTCCTTCTCTCTCTATATTGTTGAGTTTTCCCTCTCTTTCTGTCTAAAATCTCAGCTCATTTGCTGTAGAAAAATGAATTCATAAGCTTGTTTAAGGGCTTATATATGAGTGGATTAGGTTAGACTAATCAAGATTGATGAAGGTTAAGTAATTATACTCAACTCTAATTAATTCTAATCAATTCTAATTAATTTATTCTAATTATTTTGATCTGAATCAATTTTCAATTAAAGTTTCCATAAAATTCTAAATATTCTAATTAGCCTATTGGGCTAGTCAATTTTGGTTTTTGCAGCCGTTAAGGCTCTCAATTCTGTCCCTAAGTCGGTAATTCTAATAGGTATTCCATAAGCAAACATATATTCACACTTAAGCATATAATTAAGCAATTAAACTCACACAAATAAATATATAAAAAAAATGTATGCGTTGGGGTCGTCACAAAGTTTAAGGCATTTTTCGACTCTAATCCCCGACCTAGGTGTGCAAATTATTTGTTCTTTGTTCCTATGGGTCCTATTTGTCATGAGGAAACTGCTTGTGACATCCACAGAGTGGTTCGGCGGATATTTTGCATTTTCACCCTTGGTACGCCCTTTTTCGACAAAGTTTAAGGTGTTTTTGACACTAACTCCCAACCTAGGTGTAGTAAATACTTGCTGTCTATTTCCAAATGTCCTATTTGTCACAAAAAAGCTGTTCGTGAAATCCATAGAGTGGTTTGGGGGTTGCTTTCCATTTTTCCAACCCAAACGCCCTTTTTTGACAAAGTTTAATGCATTTTTGACTTTAACTCCCAACCTAGGTGTGCTAATTACTTGCCGTCTGTCCCCATGGGTCCTATTTGTCACAAGTAAGCTGCCCATCACATCCATAGGATGGTTCAGGGGCTGTTTTTCATTTTTGTAACTCCCTGAAATTCACACTATAGTACACCAAGACAGTATGATCATTTAATCCGAAAAAGTCATCTTTCTCATTGAACTAAGAGGTAAATGATTACAATTTAATAAATACATTCCCACAATATCCGAAGTATCTGTTCCAGTTCAATAAACTAGATGACTTAACAAAACATAAGCCCCTAGGGCGTACAATGTCACAAGATACATTTACAAGTCTGGTTACAAAAGTCCCAATTTAAAACAACCAACACCCTCTTGACTTCTACCATCCCCAAAATGAGCTAATGCTTGGACCAGTCCATCAACGAGGTTGTCCTTCGTCAATTCCTGAAAAATAAATTAGGGTTAAGCTATTTGCCCAGTAGGAACACATTTAACCAAGTATTTAACCCTTTGAAAAAGATTATGGCATCCATGTGACAAACTTTACAACAAAATTTAGATTCGTGGTTAGTCTTAAACAAACCACAAGGAACCATGATATTCTAACACAAACAATAACACATCATAACTTCACGTATAACAAATAAACATTCACAACCATGAAACATCAAACCATGCATTCATCTACAAGAGTCCAATTGAGAACACCCATCACTTTTATTTTTGGAAACCACACCCCACATTTACCGACTATTATACGACAGAAAGTGGGCACCTAAAGGAAAATCATCCGTTTTTCCATTTTTGCCGGCTATTATACGGCGGGACTATGTGGACACCCCAAAACATTTTCCCCACATTTGTCTAGCGATAAGCCTAGACAGGGCATTTGGGCACCTTTTTGAACTCCCTACGCGGGTACCAACGCCACACCACACTTACCCAAGACCAACTCACACTTGGACTCATGCACAATTAACAAATACATCACATTTTGATCCTACTAACAAACTTCAACATCACCATAGATGAACACATATAAATTTCAAGGAATAATAATTTCCATCTTTCCATTGTTCACAATATGTCATGAGCTAAGAGAAATTCCATTCCATGTAGTGATTTCTACTCAATTTGGGTATTTAGAGTTTTACCTAATTTGGGGTTTTTTTTTCTTTATCACCAATCTAGGTTTTAATAACATTTACATTTCATGTTTAAAAGAAGGGATTGAGAAATTTGAAAGCAAATGTTAGGCAAAATGGTTTAAAGTGTGAAATAAGGGTTTTAATCCAACAAAATCCTCAAATTAGTTCTCAAACCACACAATACCATGAACCCCATCAATAAAGAATAAATACAAGGGTAAAAGTATCCCTACCTCAACAATCAAGCAAAAATCCAAGCTCCTACAAGAATCTTTCGCAAACCCACAATCCAATCGGCTGATAATGACAATCTTCAAATGTTCTACACTCCTAGCAAGAGATTTAGGTTGGATCTCAAGGATATGAGAGGTATTTTATAGTGGAAATTTAGGGTTTCAGAGAGAAATGAAGAGGAGATAGAGGATAGAAAAAGAGAAATGAGAAAATGATCTAGAATCATTAAATTTAAAAAGCTGATATCGCGACCGTCGCTCGAGCGGAGAAAGAGAAACCTCAGAAATTTTGCAGTGCTGCAGTGAAACTATTGGAAGCTCGTATTCCACGCTTGAGCAAGGCTTTCCTCGCTCGAGCGAGCACGCCTGCAATTCAGCAAGATTCTGGGAGCATCGATTTTATGCTTTAGCGACGGTTTCCTCGCTCGAGCGACCCTAGAAACAAAATGTCACAATATCTCCCCCTTAAGAAATTTTGCCCCGAAATTAACCTCTGTCTCTCACCTGATATAACATATGGCGATCTCAATAAATGCATACATATACATTCTAGTTTTCTACCATCTCCATTGTACCACTCATCAATCTTTAACAATTCTACCCGTAAATATCATATATATATATATATATATCTCCACTTGAACATAGGAGCTAACAACGGGGAACAATAGAAAATTTGGCGTACTTCCAATACAACAACAATTCAAAGCAATACTAATACATTTGTAAATCCACTACAACATCCAATCTGGACATGATACCACCTCAAACTCAAGGTCAAAAATAAAGGAAACATTAAGAATTTGTAGCTCATGATTAATTTCATTAGATACTCAAGAAAAGCAAGGAAATTAATACATCACAAATTTGAGAATAATTCTGGATATTTCTCGCGGACTTCGGCTTCTTATTCCCATGTCGCTTCCTTCACGCCATGATGATACCACAACACTTTAACTAGAGGGATTGTCTTGCCTCTCAACACTTGTTCTCGTGTATCAAGGACTTAGATTGGCTTCTCTTCATAAGATACATCATCATTTACTTCAATTTCCGTCCCATCTAACACATGAGAGGGGTCGGGTTCATATTTACAGAGCATAGACATATGAAACACATTATGGACTCCTGAAAGCTGGGGCGGTAATGCAAGACAGTACGCCACTTCCCCAACCCGTTCGATGATATCAAAGGGACCAATAAACCTTGGCGATAACTTTCCACATTGGCCAAACCTCATTAAGCCCTTTCTAGGGGAGATCTTCAAGAACACATGATCATCGACTTCAAAGGATAAGGGTCGTCTTCTCCTGTTTGCATAGCTCTTTTGCCGGCTTTGAGCGGTGACAAACCTTTTCCAAATGAGGGCAATTTTCTTGGTAGTTTCACGGACTAGGTCCAGGCCTAACAAGGGCTAATCTCCCACTTCAATCCAGTACACCGGTGATCTACACGGATGCCCATACAACGCCTCGAAAGGTGCCATTCCAATACTCGCTTGAAAACTATTATTATACGCGAATTCAACCAAGGGTAGATGCTTCTCTCATGACCCTTTAAAATCTAACGCACACACCCTTAACATATCTTCTAAAAGCTGAATAACACGTTTGGATTTCCCATTGGTTTGTGGGTGGTATGCAGTACTAAAGGTCAATTGAGTGCCCAAGGCGCTTTGAAGACTTTGCCACGACCTAGCTGTAAAGCGAGTGTCTCTGTCAGACACTATACTGACTGGTACTCCATGGAGGCGAACAATCTCCCGAACATAAAGTTCAGCTAAAAATTCTATGGAGTCCCCCATACTCATGGCAAGGAAATGAGCCGATTTACTAAGTCTATCAACAATCACCCACACCGCATCATTACTTCTTTGAGTCCTAGGGACACCAGAAACAAAATCCATGTTGATGTATTCCCACTTCCATTTGGCAACTGGAAGGGGTTGCAATAATCCAGCCAGTCTTTGGTGTTCTGCCTTAACTTGTTGACATGTTAAATACTTGGACACAAAAGAAGCTACATCCCTCTTCATACCCCTCCACCAAAATTGGCAGCCTAGATCATGATACATTTTAGTGCCCCTTGGGTGCATAGTGAGACGGGAATGATGGAAGTCCCTCAAAACTTCACTTCTCATGGATTCAGGTACAAACAGCCGGTCGAGATAGTGAACACTAGAGTCTATGTGAATATTTAGACCCCTCTCTTCCTTCCCGAGATGAATTCTCCCTTTACTGGCTTCCACTTCCAGATCACCCAGTTGTGCTTTAATTACTCTTGTAACTTCCATTCATTCATCGCTAAATTGGCTATTGTACTTATCGACTTTCTACTCACAATATCTGCTACTACATTGGCCTTACCGGGGTGACAGTGTATCTCAAAATCATAGTCCTCTAGGAACTCCATCTATCTCCATTGACGTAGGTTTAAGTCTTTCTGGGAGAATAAGTACTTGAGGCTTTTGTGGTCAGAGAAGACTTCAAATTTCTCACTATAGAGGTGGTGTCTCCACAACTTCAAAGCAAAAACAACAGCGGCGAGTTCTAGGTCATGAGTCAGGTAGTTTCTTTCATGGGTTTTCAGTTGGTGCGAGCCATATGCTACCACCCTTCCCTCTTGCATTAAAACACATCCCAATCCCTCTCTGGAGGCATCACAATACACTATATAACTTAACCCTCGTTCCGAAATGATAAGAATTGGAGCGGTGGTCAATCTAAACTTTAATTCTTGAAAAGAATTCTCATATGCTTCACTCCAAACAAACTTCATTCCTTTTCGGGTCAACCTAGTTAAGGGCGATGCTAAGGAAGAGAAATTGTTTACAAATCAGCGGTAGTAACCAGTTAAACCCAAAAAGCTACGAATTTCTAAGGCATTCTTAGGCTTCTCCCAATCTAGCGCTGTTTCTATTTTTGAAGAATCCACCATAACTCTGTCTCCCGAAACTATGTGACCCAAAAACTTCACTTCCGAAAGCCAAAATTCACACTTCTCATATTTAGCGTATAACCGGTGGTCCCTAAGAAGTTGTAAGGTAGAACGAAGGTGCTCTTCGTGCTCTTCTTCGGAAGGTGAATAGATAAGGATATCATCTACAAAGACAACCACAAATTTGTCAAGGAACTCCTGAAAAATCCTATTCATTAGATCCATGAATGTAGCTAGGGCGTTGGTCAACCCAAAAGGCATAACCAAGAACTCATAATGACCATATTGGGTACGAAAGACGGTTTTGGGAATGTCCTCTTCTCTAACTCGAATTTGGTGATAACCCAACCTTAAATCTATCTTAGAGAAACAACAAGAACCCTTAAGTTGGTCGAAGAGATCATCTATTCTAGGCAGGGGGTATTTATTCTTAACCGTAGCTTGATTCAATTTACGTTAATCTATGCACAATCTCAAGGATCCATCATTCTTCTTCGCAAACAAAGCCGAGGCTCCCCAAGGTGACGTGCTAGGGCGTATAAAGCCCTTACTAAGTAACTCCTACAACTGTTCCTTCAGAACCACTAATTCAGCTGGAGCAAACCTATACGGTGACGATGAGATAGGCGCCGTACCCGGGAGCAAGTCTATGGTGAACTCTACCTCCCTATGAGGTAGCAATTCTGTAAGATCTTCAGGAAAAATGTTGAGGTATTCATGCACTACCCTTGGGAATTCATCCCGAACTACATCACTTCCGTCCTCCCAAAGGGTTGCTAAAAGGAAATTAAATTGACCTCGGCCACATGGGTAGCATGAAGAGGGTAAGGATCTATCATACCCATCCCTCAAAAATGTGAAGCAATCGCCGCTTGCAGTACATACCGCGACCCTCTCCCGATGGCAATCTATTGTCGCCCGGTACGTGAACAACCAATCCATTCCAAGAATAACATCAAAACCCGACATTTCCAGCAATACAAAATTAACCGGAAGCTGTTGACCTGCTACCTCAATTATACACCCCTGACATTCCTGGGTTAGAATGACGTTTCCCCCTACTGGTGATTCTACTGTAAGCGAAGCCTGCAGTTGCCTGCTCTCTAGCCCCAACAATGATGTAAATGATGTGGCAATAAATGAATGCGATGCCCCAGTGTCAATCAACACCTTAGCCCAAGTATTGAAGATGAGAAATGTACCTCTCACAACTGATGGCCCCGTAGCTTGCTCAGAAGTGGTGATAGCATACACTTTTCCCTGCGATCTTTGCTCCCCTACGTCACCTCTCTGAACATAAGCTTGTTGTGTGGATTGAGCAGACGTGGCTCCCTGAACTATCCTGGATGCTTGTCCTGATTGAGCTGGCTGGTATGATTGCCTCTGCCCCTAACCTATTTGTAGACCTCCAGACTGCCTAGATCCCGCCACCTCCGGAGTCCCTACTTTCTGTAGACAAAACTTCTTTAAATGACCAGGTTGACCACATTGATAACAAGATTGTGGCTGGCTCCTATTTTGAGGTTGACCCTTTAGATACACAGGTTGGGACCGTGCTCCACCTTTCTGTCCGCGCTCCGCAGCCTTGTGACCCATTTGGCCACATCTATAACACGCACTGGTAACTCTGGTCATATTTCCCGAACTCCTGCCCGTCACATAACTAGAGGACTTAATTGGTTGTGGAGATGATTGCAAGGATGACGATGAACCCATGGACCTCTTAGAAGAGCTCGTGTCACTCCTAGCATCTAACTGTCCCATCCTTTTCAATCTTTGCCTTGCCTCTTTGGCCTCTACAGTAATCTCCACATGAGCATGTAGTTTCAACTAACGGTCATAGTCACGGATCATATTGCCAACCACCTTCATCAAGATTTTAGGTCTTAACCTTTTCTCAAATACAAGGCACTTCCTTTCTTCTGTAGCCACTAATTCGGGTGCAAAATGAGATAAGCTAGTGAATTTAGCCTCATACTCTGCCACCGGTGTATCTAACTGCAATAATTGCTCAAACTGTTTCCTCAATCTCTCCCTAGCTGTGGAAGGGAGGAATTTGTCTTGGAAAGTTTGCACGAATGCTTCCCAGGTATGTTCAACCCTATGCTTGATGGATTTCAACCACTGCCCGGCCTCCCCCTTCAGTTGGTAGGCTGCTAATGCTACTCGCAACTCATTTTCTCGGATGTCTAAAATCTCAAAAGACTTGACCACTTGCTCCAACCACTTATCAGCCTTCATCGGATCGGGCTCGCCACTGTACTCGGCAGGATTGGAACAAAAGAACGCCTTTTTCAAAAAGGAAGCTCTTGTTTCACCTTCAATAGTCCTAGCCTCTTGCTCGGCACTCAATATTTCCATGGACTCCCGTAGAGCCCTTGCCATTTCCCTAGCTAATACCCTCATTGCTTCTTTGACTGGTGGAATGGGTATGTTGTTTTGACCCAATCCTTCCTCTTGTGGAGGAATCTAAGGTTGGGTTGGGATGTTCCGGCCTCCCCAATGGGGTTTACCACGAGCTCTAGCACGCCCAGACATCTACAAGAAATAAGGACAAGGTTAAACTCAATAACAACTTTCCGCACCTAAGTGCTCCATACTCAATCCTTACACTCACTCTCCTTGTAAACTTCATAAGCCTTCACATCAAATAATCCAAACAAGTACACAAACATTCACATAGAAACACACATGAATTATCCTCCCTAGATATTAGCTAATTCCATGACAATCAAAAACCTCCAAGTGGAAAGAACAGTGATCAAGTGCCTTTCCAATAGGATTTTGATGACTGCGTCAGACAAAGCCACATCATAGGAGTTTAATCCCACATCAATATAATCACATAGGACACATAACATACAAGGGATCCTAAGCATTCCATCTTGACCTAAGGATCCTAGTGTGACACACGTCACTTCTCACGAGCCTAAAGTATTCTAGCCTATGGCTGTGATACCAATTTGTAACGCCCTGAAATTCACACTATAGTACACCAAGATAATATGATCACTTAATCGAAAAAGTCATCTTTCTCATTGAACTAAGAGTTAAATGATTACAATTTAATAAATACATTCCCACAATATCCGAAATACGTGTTCCAGTTCAATAAACTAGATGACTTAACAAAACATAAGCCCCTAGGGCGTACAACGTCACAAGATACATTTAGAAGTCCGGTTACAAAAGTCCCGATTTAAAACAACCAACACCCTCTTGACTTCTACCATTCCCAAAATGAGCTAGTGCTTGGACCAGTCCATCAACGAGGTTGTCCTTCGTCAATTCCTGAAAAATAAATTAGGGTTGAGCTATTTGCCTAGTAGGAACACATTTAACCAAGTATTTAACCCTTTGAAAAAGATTATGGCATCCATGTGACAAACTTTACAACAAAATTTATCTTCGTGGTTAACCACAAGGAACCATGATATTCTAACACAAACAATAGCACATCATAACTTCACGTATAACAAATAAACATTCACAACCACGAAACATCAAACCATGCATTCATCTACAAGAGTCCAATTGAGAACACTCATCACTTTTATTTTTGGAAACCACACCCCACATTTACCGGCTATTATACGGCAGGAAGTGGGCACCCAAAGGAAAATCATCCATTTTTCCACTTTCGCCGGTTATTATATGGCCGGACTATGTGGACACCCCAAAACATTTTCCCCACATTCGTCCAGCGATAAGCCTAGACAGGGCATTTGGGCACCTTTTTGAACTCCCCACGTGGGTACCAACGCCACACCATACTTACCCAAGACCTACTGACACTTGGACTCATGCACAATTAACAAATACATCACATTTTGATCCTGCTAAAAAACTTCAACATCACCTTAGATGAACACATAAATTTCAAGGAATAATAATTTTCATCTTTTCATTGTTCACAATATGTCATGAGCCAAGAGAAATTCCATTCCATGTAGTGATTTCTACTCAATTTGGGTATTTAGGGTTTTACCTAATTTGGGGGGTTTTTTTTCTTTATCACCAATCTAGGTTTTAATAACATTTACATTTCATGTTTAAAAGAAGGGATTGAGAAATTTGAAAGTAAATGTTAGGCAAAATGGTTTAAAGTGTGAAATAAGGGTTTTAATCCAACAAAATCCTCAAATTAGTTCTCAAACCACACAATACCATGAAACCTCATCAATAAAGAATAAGTACAAGGGTAAAAGTATCCTTACCTCAATAATCAAGCAAAAATCCAAGCTCCTACAAGAATCTTTCGCAAACCCACAATCCAATCAGCAGATAATGACAATCTTCAAATGTTTTACACTCCTAGCAAGAGAGTTAGGTTGGATCTCAAGGATATGAGAGGTATTTTATAGTGGAAATTTAGGGTTTCAGAGAGAAAGGAAGAGGAGATGGGGGATAGAAAAAGAGAAATGAGAAAATGATCTAGAATCATTAAATTTAAAAAGCTAATATCGTGACCCTCGCTCGAGCGTGACTTCCTACGCTTAAGTGACCAGACACAATTGAGAGGCCTCGCTCGAGCGACAACTTCTTCGCTCGAGCGGAGAAAGAGAAACCTCAGAAATTTTGCAGCGATGCAGTGAAACTACTGGAAGCTTGCATTCCATGCTCGAGCGAGGCTTTCCTCGCTCGAGTGAGCACGCCTACAATTCAGCAAGATTCTGGGAGCATCGATTCTATGCTCGAGTGACGGTTTCCTCACTCGAGCGACCCTGGAAACAAAATGTCACAATTTTCGCCCCGTGAACACCCTTTTTTGAGTAAGTTTAAGGCGTTTTTGACTTTAACTCCCAACCTAGGTGTGCTAATTATATGTTTTCTGTTCCCATAGGTCCTATTTGCCATGATGAAGCGTCCCATGACATTCATAGAGTGGTTCAGGGGCTATTTTGCATTTTCACCTCCGTTCGCCATTTTTCGACAAAGTTTAAGGCGTTTTCAACTCTAACTCCTAACCTAGTAGTGCTAATTATATGCTGTCTATTCCCACGTGTCCTATTTGTCATGAGGAAGCTTCTCGTGACATCTATGGAGTGGTTCGGGGATCGGTTTGCATTTTCGCCCCCTGAACGCGCTTTTTTTGACTAAGTTTATGGCATTTTCAACTCTAACTACCAACCTATGTGTGCTAATTCATGCCGTTTGTTCCCACATGTCCTATTTCTCTACTTGTGGCATACATAGAGTGGTTGAGGGGCTGTTTTACATTTTCGCCCCCCAAACGACTTTTTTCGACTAAGTTTAAGGCATTTTTTATTCTAACTCCCAATTCCTCTTTGTCCATGTAATCTCTATCGGTGGAAAGAAATAACTAAATGGAGACAATCATAAGAAATAATTATATCTTTATATCTATCTTTATAACGACTAATTTTTTCATCTAAACTTCGAGTTGATGCATCCATGTCACCCTATTTATGTGAAATGAGTACTATTTAAGTTACTCTTGGTATCCACCCAAAAAAAAAAAAAAAAAGTTACTCTTGATTATTATGGGATGCTTCTTTTTCGTCTTTTTTTTTCAAACCTCATAATTTATTGAGATCACGACAACTACCTATTGTGCATTTAATCAATTATCTTCCCTCAAAATCAATGAAACCAAACAAGACCAAGTTATAAGTGCACAATCAAAATGTGAAAAGTATGATCATGTATCAAGCCAAACAAGCCTTCTGTGTATCTCTACTATTAGTTACAGGCTATTTGTCAGGGTCCTATTTAATTAATTACATTCTTGTTGAAGGTATAGAAAGAGGAAGAGAATAGTTGACTCTGTCTTAGATTAAATTATAAGGATATATCATATATTCTTATGTGTACATACATGGATACATAATTAAATCTCTAACTGAAGACATGCACTTTTGGTTGTTTGTATGGGCCTAAACTTTCCATACAAGAATGATGAAAAAAAATAATATTTTTTCATATCTACTTGTAGTGCAGGTATGAAAGATGCATACTTCCTTGTAGAACACCAAAAAATTGGAAAACTTCCAAATACTATAATAAATGTTGAATTATTGCTTGGTAATCTGGATTGGTAAGAAGAATAACTGTCTATTATCTATATATATATATAAAAAACCCATAAAAGATTATCAAAACACGCTAGCTGGGGCATATCACCCAAAACTAAGTAAAATCGGCGTGCTGTGTTTTTCTTGTTTGTGATTGATTCTTCTTGGATTTCAAAGAGATGTTGTTTCTCTCTTTTTGGTTTATTATGCAACACTTTAAGTATAAAAAATTGGATTTCAAGGAGATGTTGTTGCTCTCTTTTTGGCCTATATACCTTCACCTATCAAATACGTCATGCTCTAAGGGGACTACGGAGCAAAACTTTTTTCACCAAAAATCATATTTATAATGCAAAAAGTGAAAACTTATTATATTCCAACTGGTTAAGTGCAATCTAGGTATACAATGTACATAATTTTAAAATAGTTGCATTTGGTGAAGAATCAGGAATAGAACATTCCATGTAGGTTAGTGGTTGGAGATAAAGAGACCCATACAAGTGAAAGGGAGGTGGTGGTAGATAGTTTGCTAACTTAAAGAGTCTAGTGGACTTAGGTTCTCATAATCTCGCTTTCCCAAACTAGTTTGACTGTAACACAACTTCCAATTTTCACATAACAATATCTGATGGCTCTGATAAAGGATTAACATGGCATGCCAAAAAAGAATTAAATATTTAATGTCCCACATGCATGAGAAAGCAAGCCAAAATATAAAACAAAGTGGTAAGAAACATGTAGCCACCAAATATAGACAGATCTGAGGTAAGGGTTCTGCTCTACTTTTTAAATATTGAATGCAATCTGAAATATTGGAGTCGGCATGTTTGCACCTAGGGGGTGAATAGGTCAAACACTTAAAATGAAACCACGTTTAAAATTACCAACCAATTAATTGATAAAAATTCAAATCAGGGTGATAGTAGCAAAAATCACAGAAATCTAAGACAATAAACAGAACTTGGCAATTTAACGGGAAAACCATGATCCCAACACCCTAACCGAAAATTCAATATTGAATCAATGTAGTATAGGACTTTAGACAAAAGGACTTACAACATCGTGAATCTCCACCACATCATTCTCCACACCCTGTGACTCTAACTCAATTACCTTTCCTTGATTCAACAACAACTATAAAGCTTCACTCTTTGGTCTCTGTCTTCAATGGTTTTGTTCCCAAATGACCAAATTGTGCTAGTGATGCACAAAGTGAAAGATTAACTCACAATGGAAATTGATTGGAATACCTATGAGGGTGTTTATCACGCAAGAATATCGATAATCCGAAACCTAGAAAGTAGAAATTTTCTGAATGATTACAAGTGAATTCCAACCTTGCTGTTATTCATTTATATACACATTAAGGTGACCTTTCGGAATAGTCATACTTCTTGGATTTGTTTCATATACCAAAAGTCCCCATGGTTCACCAAAAGATGTGTCTATAGATGTTTAAATTCAAACCATTAACTAACAGATTTCTTCAACATTCTTGCGGGAAGGTTTCTTTGAAATTCAAGAGAGGAATGATTGAGTGTAGTGAGTCACACCAAATTATGGTGTGGTCACTCCTTATTCCATCATCTCCCACTTGAACACACCATAATAAGACGATAAACCTAAGTTGAGAATGTTTTACCTTGGTACCAAAATTTGCCTCGTGCCTACTTTTATCTATCTGATTGTGACATAGCCATACGTGCGCACGTTTTTGCCATCAATCTAACTGCATCCGTACGAATGTGTTCTCCCACTGACAACACACTCCAGATGACTTCAATTCATTATATTTTAAGTGAATGGTATCAATTTTCAACGTTGGGTTCATAGTCATATCCAATCACTATTGATGACTTCAGCTGCACACATTTCTCGTGTGTCGCTTGTGCCGAAATTATTGTTAAGTACTTCCTCTAAGGCCCATTCCTGAAGGTTTTCCTTAACACACCTTATCAGCGACTTTTTGTTGATCAAGCAGACAACATCATCTAGTCAGCATGTTGCATATTATGGACTTTACATCTCATGCTAACTATAATATCCGTACCTAGTCAATTTTGCTACCTTATTACTTGACCAAACACATGTTTCCATGCAAGATAAAGTCGCATAACATCGGTTATCTAGGTGTCCCCAGAGTCATCCAACTATGCTTTTATATAAGTAGCTAAACCACCTAGCTAGACATTTTTCAATCCCATATTAGCTACATGTTCTCTGAATTTTTCCAAAAACAACCCTTTGGTCATAGGGTTAGCCACCATCTCTTTTGAGGGTATATTATAGCGATCCCGGGTTTACCCTTGTTGTACAGTGATCCGGACATGTGTCCGTGGATGTTGGTAGTTGTTTATTATCTTGTTTGCATCCTCTTTACTTTGTATATTGAGTTATAGGATGTGTTGGCAGGTTTGTTACAGGTTGGTTGTGTTTGGGAGCCTAGTGCTGCTGCCCAGATTTTTGGACCTTCGCTCGAGCGAGGAGTTGGTCGCTCGAGCGAGAGTTGAGTTCGTGTCTGGTGGGTCGAGCCAGAGTGGCTGCGCTCGAGCGAGAGCTTGCATCTGGTTCTGGATGGCTCATGCCCTTCTCATAAGCTTGAGGTTTAAATACCCCTCAAAGCTTTCCTCTGCAATCAATGTGGGATTGGTAGTTATACAAATTTCCCAATACCTCAGTCATGATGCCATCTTTGTTAGACAATTTCTCATTCAATTCTTAATGGTTTTTGGTCTTTTTTTTTTTTTTTTTGTGTAAAGACCTTGTTACAAAGAATATAAACTCATTTAATCCCACCTCAACCAATGGTTGGAACCTACTTTAATTTTACATTAAAGTCACCAAAAAGTCATTTTTTCCAATAATCCCCCACATGAAAATCAATTGACCTAATAAAGAAAACGAACAATGTTTATAACAAAGACTCGGGGAGAAAGCAAACAGACTAACCCTGCATCAGAAAATGTAGTTGTTGGCCTTGAACCTTTCGTAGTGAAAGCCTACAAAATTTGATTAAAAATTCAATGTAATGGTAATACCATGCCATCATTGGTATGTAATATCACAAACTAATAGTAAATAAATACATAGAGAGTGAACCTCACATGTCAAATATAACTAACATTCTAATAAATTTCATATATTTATAGTGAGATTACTTATACTTGCATGTCAATAATATATAGGAATTTAATACATCCACGTAAGACAACGCACATAAAATCGTCATTTAAGAAACATCCCGAAAATACGGATTCATCAAGTCCATAAAGACTGCCGTGCATCTCGTGAAGTCATGAATGGCTATCATCCAAAACTCATAATGCCATACAAGGGGCGGTGGAATGCACGGTTCTTAGGGAAGTATCTTCCTCCCGACCCTCATTGTTAAACCGATTTCTTTGCAAAGTCATCGATTCTGTACACGGAGATTAACAACGGGAAATCCTCTTCGAGCGTAAGTTCAAACAGAATCGATCTATGAAGCGGCAGTAGGATACTTCCATTTGTCTTAACACCGATAGGCCCGATCTTCAACTTCGGCGAGTCTATTGACACCGAAATCTCATAAAAAAGACACTTTTCTTTTGTTTTATACCAAACGCAGTGCCCTCGGTGCTCCCCACTTGGTGAGATCTTTACGGGACGGAACAGAAGAACCATATCGTTAATCGAGCAGATATCCTGCGTAGACTGAAACTTTCAACATCCACCAACTCCGAATTCCAGTAAACACCGAGATAAATAGTGCCACTAAAGAAAATGTGACTCCGCACAGTGTCCGGGGCACAAGTCAATAGAGAACTCTATCTCTCGGTGATATTGTGGTGGCAATATAACAAGATCTTCGGGAAGAATAGCATGCCGAATACTCCATCAACACACCTCGAGCAGGGTATATCACACGTGGGTCTCAGCCACTCTCACCAAGATCTCCCAG
>NW_021025169.1:1081728-1185009 GCF_004153795.1 Camellia sinensis | reverse complement strand
CCTTATCTATTCGTCTTCTGAGGAGGAGCACGAGGCACACTTGAGAGTGGTGCTTGAGTTACATAGAGCCCATAGGCTATATGCCAAGTTTGGGAAGTGTGAGTTCTGGCTGAGGGAAGTCAAATTCTTAAGCCACGTGGTATCCGGGGAAGGGGTGTCTGTTAATACATCCAAGGTTGAGGCAGTGCAAGATTGGGCACAGCCTAAGGGTGTGTTTGAGATCTGCAGTTTTCTAGGATTAGCTGGGTATTATCGTCGGTTTGTGAAAGATTTCTCCAGGTTAGCGTCACCGTTGACTAGACTGACTCGGAAGGGAGTCAAGTTTGTGTGGAGTGAGACTTGTGAAAAGTCGTTTCAAGAGTTGAAAGTTAGATTGACCACCGCTCCGGTGTTGATTATTCCGGAGAGAGGGTTGGGTTATGCGGTTTATTGTGATGCTTCACGAGAGGGTTTGGGTTGTGTGTTGATGCAAGAGGGGAAAGTGGTAGCTTATGGCTCACATCAGTTGAAAATACACGAGAATAATTACCCCACACACGACCTAGAGTTAGCAGCAGTGATCTTTGCCTTGAAGATTTGGAGACACAACCTTTATGGTGAGAGGTTCGAGGTATTCTCGGACCACAAGAGTTTGAAGTATCTGTTTACACAGAGAGACTTGAATTTGAGGCAGAGGAGGTGGATGGAGTTCATCGAGGATTATGGTTTTGAGTTGCATTATCATCCGGGAAAGGCCAATGTTGTGGCCGATGCCCTTAGTAGGAAAACCATTAGTGATGTAGTTTGTATAGCCATCCGGGAATGGGAGATGTTGGGTGCACTTGGCGAGTTTGATTTGCTACTGGGCGAATCTGTCGAGGCTGCGGCCTTGTTTTCTGTTGTTGCGCAGCCTACACTTGTGATAAGAGTGTTAGAGGCTCAGAGAAGTAACCTTGAGGTAGAATCCCTTCGAGAGAAGATCTCCAGTGGGAAAGTTGAGAAGGGTTTGACGATGTATCCCGACCTGAGTGTGAGATACCGGGACCATTTGTTTGTGCCGGAGTCTTGCCGAGAGGAAGTGCTCCGAGAGTTTCACCATTTGCGCCTTGCGGTGCATCCGGGAGGTACTAAGATGTATCAGGATTTGGGTCGCCAGTTTTGGTGGCGGGGTATGAAGAGAGATGTGGCTGTTTTCGTATCGAAGTGCCTTACTTGCCAGCAAGTGAAGGCCGAGCATCAGAGGCCAGCGGGTTTGTTGCAACCCTTGCCTATTGCTAGAGGGCGTTGAGAGCTTCGATTTAATCTGAAAAAGTTTGGATTTGGAGCAAGTTGATCTTGGAGTCTTCATCTTCTTTTTGGCTTAAACTGACTAAGTCGGCGCACTTTATTCCTATGCGCGTGAGAGATTCGGTGGATCTTCTTGCCGACTTGTATATTCGGGACATAGTGAGATTGCACGGGGTCCCAGTGACGATTGTCTCGGACAGAGATCCTCGTTTTACTGCTAGGTTGTGGCAGAGTCTGCAGAGTGCCTTGGGCACTAAGTTGACCTTTAGTACGGCTTATCATCCTCAGACTGACGGGCAGTCCGAGCGTACTATTCAGATCCTCGAGGATATGATGATAGAGCTAACATGCTTATCTGTTGAAAAAGGGAAAATGAAAAGTAATTGGGACTTGTAAGTCGTTGACATAAATATGTAATTTATGTGATTGCATCAGTGTTGACCAACTATCAATTGCTAATGTTTTAGTCATTGTCCATGGTTGGTTTAGTGTATTTCTACTGCACTGTGGCTCACCCTATATGGGAATATCATGTAGGAGGCTTGTTACAGCCCAGAGTCGTCAGAAATCTTATGCTGACCGTAGGAGGAGGCCTTTGGTGCTTGAGGTAGGTGATCATGTCTTTCTGAAGATATCAACTAGGCGAGGTTTGATGAGGTTTGGGAAGAGTGGGAAGTTATCCCCTCGGTTCATTGGGCCTTTCGAGATCCTTGAGAGGATTGGCGAGGTTGCCTATCGGTTAGCCTTACCGCCGCAGTTGTCCGGAGTTCATGACGTGTTTCATGTGAGTATGCTTCGGAAGTATGAATCCCCTCGGTTTATTGGGCCTTTTGAGATCCTTGAGAGGATTGGCGAGGCTGCTTATCGGTTAGCTTTACCGCCGCAGTTGTCTGGAGTTCATGGCGTGTTTCATGTGAGTATGCTTCGGAAGTACGAGCCAGATCCATCACATGTATTGGATTGGACCAATTTAGAGGTAGACCAGGATGCCTCGTACGAGGAGAGACCGGTTCGGGTCTTGGATAAGCGGGATCAGGTCCTACGTGGCAAGACCATTCCTTTGGTGAAAGTCTTGTGGAAACATCACGGAGTGGAGGAAGCCACTTGGGAACGTGAGTTGGAAGTCCGTGAGAAATATTCGGACTTGTTTGTTGATATGTAAGCTTGTATTTAAATTTTGAACTATTGTTGAACTTAAGAGCTTTTATATATGTCTTAAGTTGTGAAACATTGAAAATGTTTTGGTTTATTGGAAGTATGTTTTGGAACTTGTCTCATATGGGAGTTGAATGTAACACTATACATGTTGAATGTATTGTTGAAATTGGAAAGATAATGCGTAATGTTGATGCATGTTGAAAGTCCATATGTTGTTTACATATTGTGAAATGCCTCTTATTAAAGGGATGGGATGACCGGTAATGGGTCGAATTGTTGAATGTTAAAAAGAACGTCTAAGAAATCTAAGGAATTATAGTTGTTAATCACATTCCGTGCATAAATATCATACTAAGTTTTGGAATCGATGTATCAACTGTGTAGTCAATTGGTATCCATAAATTTCAGCAAGCTATACATACATCGTTGGCATTGAACAAAAAAAAAAAAATTAATTGGACATGTCTATCAAAAATGTCGAAGCATCATACTAAATAATATTGTTGACATAAACCATCCAAATGTTGTCCATCACATAAGCCATCCATGAATCCTAACATTGTTTCAATTTTCTTTTTCATAATAAATGGGACAAAAAGTAACACTGTTCGCAAAAGTATGGGACAAAAAGTATGGGACAAAAAGTAACACTGTTCGCAAAAGTATGGGACAAAAAGTATGGGACAAAAAGTAACACTGTTCGCAAAAGTATGGGACAAAAAGTAACACTGTTCGCAAAAGTATGGGACAAAAAGTAACACTGTTCGCAAAAGTATGGGACAAAAAGTAACACTGTTCGCAAAAGTATGGGACAAAAAGTAACACTGTTCGCAAAAGTATGGGACAAAAAGTAACACTGTTCGCAAAAGTATGGGACAAAAAGTAACACTGTTCGCAAAAGTATGGGACAAAAAGTAACACTGTTCGCAAAAGTATGGGACAAAAAGTAACACTGTTCGCAAAAGTATGGGACAAAAAGTAACACTGTTCGCAAAAGTATGGGACAAAAAGTAACACTGTTCGCAAAAGTATGGGACAAAAAGTAACACTGTTCGCAAAAGTATGGGACAAAAAGTAACACTGTTCGCAAAAGTATGGGACAAAAAGTAACACTGTTCGCAAAAGTATGGGACAAAAAGTAACACTGTTCGCAAAAGT
This sequence comes from Camellia sinensis, assembly GCF_004153795.1. Lineage (NCBI taxonomy): Eukaryota > Viridiplantae > Streptophyta > Magnoliopsida > Ericales > Theaceae > Camellia > Camellia sinensis. The sequence continues at coordinate 1,181,427 of NW_021025169.1, read as the reverse complement.
ATGGGACAAAAAGTAACACTGTTCGCAAAAGTATGGGACAAAAAGTAACACTGTTCGCAAAAGTATGGGACAAAAAGTAACACTGTTCGCAAAAGTATGGGACAAAAAGTAACACTGTTCGCAAAAGTATGGGACAAAAAGTAACACTGTTCGCAAAAGTATGGGACAAAAAGTAACACTGTTCGCAAAAGTATGGGACAAAAAGTAACACTGTTCGCAAAAGTATGGGACAAAAAGTAACACTGTTCGCAAAAGTATGGGACAAAAAGTAACACTGTTCGCAAAAGTATGGGACAAAAAGTAACACTGTTCGCAAAAGTATGGGACAAAAAGTAACACTGTTCGCAAAAGTATGGGATGATCAAAGTACCACCACTGGTTGCACAAAAAAGTAACATTGTTTGTAAAAAAAAGTTGACACTTTCTGCACAAAAAAGTAACACTGTATGCAAAAAAAAAGTAACAGTGTCAGCTAAATCATTGGCCTTGCAAACTTTGTTCAACCATCATTGTCTGTGTCCATTTGTTGGCTGTCATCATGGTTGGACCCATTAGATTCCTGCTCACTATCATTAGAACTAGTTGAATTCTCAAAATCTTCACCATAAAAGGCTTTCCGCATTTTTTTTAGCTCTAACTTGACCTTCCTCATGTCTTTCTTGTGCTGCAACTCCATCCGGTTCAATATGGACACAGCCTCGTACAAACGAGTTGATATGCTCTCCAATGAGGTAGGATCTTGTCTTTCACGGTGCTTTCGACTTTGCCCTTGTGTTTTCCCATACGTTCCACGACCTATGTGGCTCATCTGCCCCTTCCATTCATCATCTGGTCAAGTCGGTACACAAAGCTCAAGTAGCATATCAGTCACGAGGAGGCCGAATGGTAATGCTGCATGTGGATTGTTTGCTTTTGCGACAGAATCCACAACTTGCCAAATTATCTCCGGAACATCTAGAGGGCTGAAATTATGGACAGCATACAACATGAGTGCTCATTCATGGTCAAAAGTAGATTTCACCCCCCTTGGGTCAAGATTGTACCACAAGATAAGATGAAGAACGGCAAGGTCAGGCTTCAGGAACTTTACATGATACTTGTCTTGTGGTATGACTCCTTCAATGTACAAATCATCAACAATTTGGGCTTCATTAGGAAGGTCAACACCAGGAAGGTATGGATATTGTGTTTTGTCATCATGTGTTGGTCGTTGAATGTCTAAGAATTTTGATATGCAATCCGCGGAAAACACCACATCTTTCCCCCTCAGTTTTGTTTTCAAAATCAAGTTCTCTGTATCAGTTGGCTTTTGTATGCTGCCAAAGAATTCCCGTACCAGGTTGACATTAGCCTTCCCTTCCCGTTCGATTAGGTTTTGGATATGCAGGTGGCCCACAATTGCTGGAATATCAGTATGAGTTAACTCCTTCAACTTCACAGCCCGCTCTACCGTAATAGCCCGTTTAGCAAAAATACCAATGTCAACGTGAGCAGCTTCCGCTTTTCCTTTACTCGGTTTTTTTGTTGTCTTTTTCCGTGGCATCTTCAATTACCTACGTAATATCCAAACATATTAAAACATATGTACGTCATTGGAGTGATTCAAATTTTAATCGTACAATGACAAATGCAAATATATTAAAACCTTATTGATTTCAGTCATCAATGTCCACCATTTCTTACCAAGCAAACAGACAATTAAAAAAATCTATAAAAGAAAAATAGAGACAGTTCGGTATTATTAACAGTGATTGTTTGTAAAGTAATGGCATGAGCAAATCCCTATTTTATAAGCAATCAAACAAATTTGGAATTTATTCACCTTTATTTTTCAAATTAATCTCCAAACTACGAAATTTATTAAGTCAAAAATATTAAAAAATATTAAGTCAAATATTTCAATGGAAGAAACACTCAAGTCAAAATATTAAAACATAGGCAATTTTTGAATTTATAATTAAATTCGAAAAATGTTTTAGGAAAATTCTTCCAAACACAATCCACTTTTTAAGAAACACCTAAAATTTAATTGTGTTAGTTTCAAATGTGTCTAACACATGTGTAGACATGAGAATATCCAACATTTGTCATGATTCATTAGTCCGCTCAACACCTTTGATTTTTACCCATAATGAGGATTCTGCATCTTCTATGACCTGGGTGAAGGAAAGTAGCCTTGCATATGGATTTGGATCATTACAGTCAAGTTACTGTACTCTCACTTGTTATAAGCAGTTGTAATTTTTACTCTCGACTGCTTCAAAATGAAGATTATTCCATGATTCGGATCTCTTGTGTGAGCAAATAGCCAAATAAGCTCAAGTCCTAATTTGACTGCATCAACAGGCTCAAGTCCAAAATTTTCTTAGATGCTTTTAGTTTTAAGGAAGTACATTTGCGCTTTCTACTATATCCTGAATATTGTGATAACTTACATCAATATGTTTTCCCTTAGAGCTATTTGCTCCACTTTTTATTAATGAGATGGCGGACTGATTGTCACAAAACATATTGATCGGTTTGGCAGGTATACCTAATTGTAAACTGTCAACAAATCGTTTTATCTAGACCGCATTACTAACAGCTATGCTACAAGCTATGTATTCAGTTTCCATAGTATATTTTGCAACACAACTCTGTTTCTCACTTCACCAAGAAATTGCCATTCCACTAAACAAGAACACATGACCACTAGTACATTTTCTATTATCTACATCTCCGGCAAAATCCGCGTCAGTGTATCCTTTTATGTATAGATCACACAAACCAAAACATGATTTCAAATGTTTAGTGCCTTTTAAATACCTGAATATTCTTTTGACTGCTTACCAATGTTCCTTACCTGGATTTGATTGAAACCTACTTACCAATCCAACTACATGACAGATTTTAGGTGCTTATAGTAGCATACATTAGGCTGTCTACTGCCTGAGCATATGGGACATCTCTCATTTCCTCAATTTCAGACTTAGTTTGAGGACTCATACTTTTACTAGGACTTTGTCCCTTGCAAACAAGTGTGCTTAAAGAATTGCAATTATCCATATTAAATCTTTTGAGCACTTTGTCTAGATATTTTTCTTGATCTAGATATAATAACTTTGAATTTTTATCTCTTGAAATTCTAATTCCTAGAACATAGGTTGCAAGACCCATGTCTTTCATTTCAAATCTAGATGCCAAGAAAGTTTTGGTTTTCATAATCATATCTGGACAATTTCCTGCTAACAATATGTCATCCACATATAAAGACAATATTGCTAACTTATCATCATTTTTTCAGATATAAACACAGTAATCTACTGGACTCACAACATAGCCCATTTCTAAAATGGCTTGGTGGAATTTCAAGTACCATTGTCTTGACGATTGTTTGAGTCCATACAGGGATCTTTTCAGCTTGTAGACTTTATCCTCGTTGCCTTGGATCTGGAAACCGTCAGGTTGCATCATATAAATTTCCTCTTTTAATTTGCCATTGAGAAAAGCTATTTTAACATCTAACTGATGCAATTCCAAATCCATCCCGGCTACTACCACCATTAGAATCCATATTGAGGCAAATTTTGCAACAAGAGAATATGTATCCACGAAGTCTGCTCTAAGTTGTTGTGTGAATCCCTTGGCTACTAGCCTTGCCTTGTATTTCTCCAAACTTCCATCTATTTTGAATTTCTTTCTAATAACCCATTTGCAACCAATGGCTTTTCTTCCATTTGGGAGATCAGTTAATTCCCAAACATCATTTTTCTTGATCGAGTCAAGTTCTTTATTCATTGCCTCAAGCCATTGTGTAGCATCACTGTTACTCATTGCTTCATTATAACTAGTAGGATCGTCTACTAAGTTATTAAGTTCATCAACTTGAAAAACATAATGATCTTTCAAAAATATAGATGGACGTCTTACTCTCTTACTCCCACTTATCTCAGGATTCGAAGCAGGGAACATAACGCCAGATAATTTTCTTTTCCTCCCACTATTAGGTAGTTCGGGGAGAACTTGTGGTGCTGGTGACAAATAGAGAAGAGAAGAATCCTGAGATATCTCGGAGAGCAATTCAATTTGTTCAATAAGAGTAACAAGATCAGTGGATTCAAGAAAAATAGCATCTCTATTTTCTATTAATCCACATTTAGGATGGTAAAACCGATAACCACTCCCATTTTCAACATAGCCAATAAACTTGCATTCCAAAGTTTTACTTCCCAATTTATCCCTTAAAGGTTTGGGAATAAGTACATGTGCTTTACATCACCAAACTTTGAGATTTAGAACATTATGTTTAGTACCATTCCAGTATTCATAAGGAGTTAGATGTATGGCTTTTGTTTCGACTTTATTTAATATGTACGCAGTGGTGGACAAGGCTTTCCCCAAAAAATGAATAGGAAGATCAGCATGAGCCATCATAGACCTTGTCATTTCCATTAGAGTACGATTTCGTCTTTCTGCAATCCATTTTGTTGTGGAGTGTATGGCATTGTAAACAAATGTTTTATGCCATTGTCCTTGCAGAAAGAATCCATAGCTTCTTATTCGCCACCTCTATCATTATTCAAGTTTTTAATGGATCGACCAAGTTGCTTTTCTACCTTTAATTTATATTCTTTAAACTTTTCAATTGCCTCTGATTTGTGTTTAAGAAGGTCGATATGTCCATATCTTGAATAATAATCAGTGAAAGTAATAAAGTATTCCATACTTCGATGAGTTTTAGTTCTTAAAGGGCAAAAATGCCTTGCTAGTCATTTTTCCTTTGATACATGGTTCACATGTATCAAAATCATCGGAAAACACTTTAGGCAATAGGTCACTTTTAAACATTTGAGACATTTTATTTTTATTAATGTGACCTAATCTTAGATGCCATAAATAAGAACTATTATTGGTCAAAACAAACAAATAATCAGAAATACATATTTTATTATTATCAATAAGAAGAGAGTACATGTTATTCACTCTTACACCTTTCACTAATACACTTCCTTTCTTAATTAACACTGTGTTAAACCTAAAATTAATCTCAAAACCCTTTTGGGTTAACACTGGAACTGAAATTAAATTTCAGCGAATGCTGGGTACATAAAGCACATCATGAAGCACAATGGAAGTTCCATTGATAGAGAATTGATAGTTGCCAATGCCCAGAACATCACTGTAAGAGTTGTTGCCCATATAGATTATGTGTTCACCAATCTTATTTTCAGTAAACTCCACGAACATGTCCTTGTTTTGCACGATATGCCTAGTTGTAGTAGAATCAATCCACCATGAATTTGATGAAGGTTCAAGTACCATTACTTCAGAAACTGTCATGGCAATGGGGTTATGATCCTTTTTCTGCTTGTTCTGAGGACAAGTGGCTTTGATATGACCTTTTTGACCGTGTTTGCAACATAGGCCAACTTGATTCTCGTGATGTTGTTGTTTTTTCCGTCCTTGCCGCTTCTTCCATCCTTTCTGGAACCCCTTCTTCCATTTTTTTCTTGAAAGAAGTATTCTTTCTCTTGTTGAATGGTGTGCGGGTATTATTCTGTGGTAGTGGTGAAGATTGTTCCATCAATAAGTTAGAAGACAAACCTTCTTTACGCCTTTGCTTTATTCTTTCTTCTTTGAAAACTAAGAGTACAGGAAATGCCATCATTGAAATGTATTGTCTGCTATGAGTTAAAGATGTGACAACATGATCCCAAGACAATGGAAGACTATTAAGTATGGTAGTTACTTGCATCTTGTCTGACAAAGGGTGATCAGCGTTGGATAATTCTTTAGCAATTAATTCCATTTGATTAACATGATCACCAACACTATCATTATCACTCATACGAGTGTTATTATATTTGTCCAAGAGCAATTGAATATGAGTGTTTGATCGTACTCCATACTTACTTTCTAGTGCTTTCATCAATTGTTTGGCAGTTTCATGTTCTTCGAATAACGAAATAATGTTATCTTTCATATTATGTAACATTGTTGCCTTTGCCATGGCATTATCCTCTATCCATTTGTTTTGAAACCAATTAGAATCTTCATCTGGTTTATAACTGGATAAAGTGTGCAATGTTTTTTTATGTGTAATAAGATGAGAAATGTGGCATTTCCATGCTCAAAAATTATTTCCATTAAGCATCTCAATTCTTGAAGAATCAATAGCACTTTTAATAGCCATTCTCAAAAAAAAAAAAAAAATTGTGTTATAATAAAAATACAAATGTGGATATGACAAACAAAAGAAACAGATAAGGAAAAAAAAAATTACAAGTAGTCTTAATAAGGATAAGCCTTGTAGTTGTTGAGTCGGCCCCAGTGATAAGCAAAATATCGATGTGAAAGAGTACAACGGTCTTCTTGCCTTGGGTAAGAAGAATGATGAAAGCCCAATGGCCAATTAAACCTAATACTCTACGTATGAGTCTTGTGAAAATAGTTACGAGCCCCAAGAATACAACGGTGCTTATTAAATATTTTTTCTTTGAATGATAACCTGGGTAACACCCTCGGATAGCCTCCTTCTCTAATTATTTCTTCTGGAAATTTAGTACAATGACCCATGGAAAAATTCTTAGAAGAATTTTGGAGATCTTGGCTTTTGAATGACTGAAAACGACTTTGAAACGAGCGAGAACGGGCAGGAAAACCCCTGGTCCAGGCTGTTGCCAGTTCAAGGCTATGGCTGGACCGGTTTGAACTGGCTGGTGATGAGTCGGTTTGTCGTGCAAGTCAAGGCGCGGAGCAGGAGGGCGCAGGTCCGGGCGCGGAGCAGAAGGGTGCGGAGCACTAGGCGCTGGGTCGACGTGCGGGTCTGGGCGCTGATAGATGGACTGCTACTTTGGACTGCTTGGTTGTGTCTCTGTTACGCTGGGTTGGGCCGACTGTGCCTCTGATTGGCTGGGTTGGGCCGCTTTCTAGGTTGGCCCAATCATATTCTTTTTAATTCTTAAGCCCAAGGGAATAGATTTTCTTACTGTGAACCTAAGTTTTGGACCCATTCTTTTTGCTTTTGAATTTGGCCTAACAACTGGCATATTCGAAATAGAGGCAGATGCCCCAACGGTATTCTTGCTCCTGTTGTCTTCTCCGGTGACAGGTGTCAGAGACCAAACACTGAAATTTGAACTTTGTGGGTTAATTTTTTGCCGTTTTTGAGAACGAATTTCACCATTGTGATCAAAATTTTGAGAAAAACAAGATGGTGCTAATATGGAGACGCAAATTGAACCAAAAATTATTTCATAAAATTTCTTCCGCCAGTATAATTCGGCCACACTTTCAGCAAGGTTCGGTACATTAGCACCACCAACTGTTATTTTCTTTGGATATTTTTTTGGGAATACAACACGCTGATGATGATTAAATAAGTAAACAGAATTAACCAATGCTGAAGATTGACGGTCAATTACTCTTTGAATTTTTGGTAAAAAATTTTCAGAAAACTTTCGTTCTTCTGGACTGTAATTCGACATCTGCGATTATGTGTAAAACCTTGCTCTGATACCACTGAAAGATTAACTCACAATTGCCATTGATTGGAATACCCGTGAGGGTGTTTATCACGCAAGAATATCGATAATTTGAAAGCTAGAAAGTAGAAATTTTCTGCATGATTACAAGTGAATTCCAACTTTGCCGTTATATATTTATATACACACTAAGGTGACCTTTGGGAATAATCATACTTCTTGGATTTGTTTCATATACCAAAAGTCACCATGGTTCACTAAAAGATGTGTCTATAGATGTTTAAATTCAAACCATTAACTAACAGATTTCTTCAACATTCTTACGGGAAGGTTTCTTTGAAATTCAAGAGAGGAATGATCAAGTGTAGTGAGTCACACCAAATTATGGTGTGGTCACTCCTTATTCCATCACAAAGTGCGAGTGAATGTTTTTATGTGAGTAAAACCAATCTAGATCATGCAACTGATGATGATATGTTTGACAACAATAACTAGATTGATTACGTAATAACGTTCAATAAAAAAATCCTCGAAACATGCATAAGAGCTTGAAGGAGCACTCAAGGATGATGGAAAGCTGCCTAATCTTGTGTGTAACTCTAATAGAACACCAAGTCCAATTGATTAAAATAAGCCGACAGACATGCGTACTGTGCTACAACCATTGACAATTATTACATAATGGAGCCTACTGAGTGATCAATCATACACTTGCTGAATTTTACAACCTTCAGTAACAAAATTAGAGAAAGCGAGAAACAACATGAGTAACTTTGCTATATGCACGTAGAATGTCCTATAAAGAACAACAATAACAGATGAAAGAGAATAACGAAGAAAAGGTTAAGTTAAACAATGTTAGAATCTATCACAATCATCTAAATACCCTAGTGCACCATCTGTTGTTAAACCATTGAGGCATCCTGATGATTCAAGAATGACCAAAAAAACATCAACTATGGAGAACTTGCAACCACTTTTTCATTAGAGAAAGTTTAACAAAAGAAAAAAGTATCAAAATATCTGAGGGAGGGCATGTGTAGCATTTTGTTGCCATTGACAATTAAGACATAATGGAGCCTAATCAATCATTCTCTTTATGAAAAGAACAGTCTTCTATTAAAGGCTAACACAGAAGCTACTTTCAGCACTAGAAATTCCATGCCATTATCTTCAAAATCTCAAACCCCAAATACATGTTAAATCCAAAATCAAATTCATATGAAAATTTTAGCAAAAAAATGATTAAATTTAGCACAAAATATTTTAGCACAAACTATTTTAGCACAAAAATGAAAACATGGATGTTTCGAACTTTTCATTGTTTTTAATTACTGAAACATGAAAAATTAAAATGAAAGCACAACCAAACAGGCATTGGAAGAACAGTTCACGCCAAAAACTTATCAAATCAAGTTCCAAAACTCTACAGCCATTGGGCAATGAAAGAGAAATTGATGATTAACAATCTTTCCTTTCTTTCACATACAACACCACTCTAACATCACCTTACACCTCTTCCTAAGATTGTCAATAGTCAAAATAACATCCGCAAAAGTTGTTTGAGTGAAGTTCCTTAGGAGGAGCTCTACAACTCCAAATACTTTTCCAAGAGCAATGACTGACCCAACCATCACACAAAACCTGGTAAAAAGAAAGGTGACAAAATTGTATTTTCTTTTAGGCACTCCAAATCATAACATCGTAGCCTCCCCAAATAATCTTAGCCAGTGAAATTCTTTGTGGTAAATTTGTCAATAGTCAAAATAACATCCGAAAAATTTGTTTGAGTGAAGTTCCTTAGGAGGAGCTCTACAACTCCAAATACTTTTCCTAGAACAATGACTAACCCAACCATCACATAAAATCTGGTAAAAAGAAAGGTGACAAAATTGTATTTTCTTTTAGGCACTCCAAATCATAACATCTAGCCTCCCCAAATAATCTCAGCTAGTGAAATTCTTTGTGGTAAATTTGTCATTCAGTTTAAAATACGACTCCTTTAACCTTTCTAAAGTTCATGTGTCCAATGACAGCTCAAGCAATTAATGCTTGAAGTTAGAACCTCTAAACTTCCTATCCCGTCAGGAGCCTCTTGGGTTTGAATGGTGACTATACAAACCCTTTTAGAATAATTCCTTGAGATTGTAAGGTTTTCAAAGAAGAGTGTGTTAACTAATAGACCTTGGTGTTGGGGGTAAGTGCATGGCATAAAAAACATAAGGTCGTAAAATGTGGCGAAAGTAATGAATTAGAAAGTATGATCGGGAAAATACTGAAAGAGTTAAAAGTATATAGTCATTGTTTGGCATCTCTTAATGATGCTACTATTTTTTGTTTTATTTTTTTATTTCATTTTTTTGGGAGGAAAATGAGTAAAAAAATATTAGACTTAATATATTAAAATTGATTAGTCTAAATTGATTAAGGGAAAGAAGCAACATTTAGTAATATATTCAGAGCATTGATGAATATATTAATTTCAGTTAATGGATTTTGTGCAAGTCCAGTGGGAGAATTTCAGTGCATTTGTTTTTTCACAACTGCTTCCAAATTGAGCGAAATTTCTATTTCCATATAATCAATTATGAAAAAATTGAAGACTTATCTTACTCTAGGACTCAAAAAGGCCAACCATGCTCACAAGTAACAATAGCATAACTAAAAATATGTTATAACAACATAATTGAAAATGCAGCAGCCGTTGGAGTCTTAATATTTGTGCATCACATTGCTTTCTAGTTTTTATTATTAACCCCAACATTGTATATAATTTTATTTTCTTTTTCCTTTGTTTTAAGCATTCCTCTTTGAAAAATTTTTGCCTTACCAAGCAAACCGAATTTTGAATCTTCAAACAAAATAACAACACCAAATAAAATACCCAAAGTAACCAAATAACATAACAGTACCCAACAAAATAAAAGCACCGAATTTTGAATCTTCAAACAAAATAACCCAAAGTTTTCACACAAACATCACTAGAAATTTAATGAAGTGCTCCAACCAATTCCTAGGCTTTTATACAATTAAACTAATTAAAAGAAGAAGAAAAAAATTATTTCAAATAATGAACCACAAAGAGACTACTTTAAGAGATTTCACATAAGTAATATATGTTTACAACCCAAAAACTTCACTTGATGACTAAGTAAATCCAAAAACCAGAAGAAAGATAAATCAAGAAACAAAACCCATAAAGAAAAATCGAAGTTTGATGACTCATGAGCTCAAAGAATCGAAACCCATAAGTGAAAATCTTTGAGAAACCTAAGATGATCGGTGAACCCAATCAACTACAGCTTCTGTGGATCATAATTAAGAAAAGCATATATATATATATAGAAGGAAATCATGTATGTGTTTACTGCAATTTAAAGAAATTAAACCCAAAACAAGCTAAACAGGAAATTAAATTAAATAAATCATATAAACCCTAGAGTAAGAGTGAGAAATGGGGAAATAAAGGTAGAGGGAGAGAGAGAGGGAGAGAGACAAACCCCTGTTTGTATTCCAAAAATGCTGAGAAGAACTTGGGCGCCAATCTCAATTGTTTCCCACTAAAATTTTATATACCTTTGGTAACTAAATTCGTTGTTTGTCACCAAAGGTTAATTTATAACCACTAATTTATTTAGTAGCCAAACACTTAACTAACGACAACCAAAATTTTAGTCGCCAAAAGTAATAATTTGCCAACAAATTTTGTTTTCATCAAAAAAGTTGAGTATACCACGACTAAATTTGTTTTAGTCACCAAAACTGCATATTTGTTGAACAATTTTTTTGTCGCCAAAGAGTAACAATAAAATTATGGGTGTTATTTGGTGACTAAATTTCTTTTAGCTGGAAAAAATTAGTATATCACGACTAAAATAAATTTTAGTAGCCTAAAAACTAGACTAACGCCGCCTTCTAGTCGCCAATTATGGCATATTTAGCAACTAATTTGTTTTTAGTCGCCAATAAATAATATACATCGACTAAAAAAAATTTAGTAGCTAAACCCTAAACCAATGATGACTAATATGATTTTTAGTTGCTAAAAATTGCACTTTTGGTGACTAAATTTCTTTTAATCGCCAAATTTGGTTGCCAAAAGTGTAAATTGTTGTAGTGATTGGACAATTCATAGACAAAACATAGATTTAATAAAATATCGTATAGCATAGCCCTTAAAATCATTTATACGAAAATATCTTTGCAAAGACATTACTCACAGTAACTTGGTCGGATGCTATTCTTGGCAGTTCAACCTACACATTGCATGCAAACATACACATATAAACATAACATTATTCACTTGATCGAATCTTACTTCTCTTATCCTTTCTTCTCAAATAAACTGAATTCTTACTTTGCTTCTTTAACCAATTAACTTATGTTGGTTCTTAACTTATTATTCCCTTAGTGAGGCTTAAACCATACCTAAGAATGCTCAGAAAAAGAAAGGAATGAAAATACGAGCAAAAGATGTTTTTCGAAACATATTGAAAATCGGGTGACTGCTCGAGCGGTGAATGCGAGTTCACAGAATTTTTAGACCTGCAAAAAAAATTCTAGGGGCCCACAAAGTTCACTCGAGCGGTTACTTTACCGTCCTGAGCAGTTAGTGTTTTTTCAGAACTTCGAATTTCTAAAAAATGGTTTCCAAACACCATTTCAAAATTTGGGGTCATGCATGGCTTACTTAAAAACATGAAAACATTTCAACAATCACAAATACATGATTAATTATAAACCATTTGCTCAAAACTTCATGAATTTATTAAAGATTGAACCAAAACTTCATGCATGTAAAGATTTCCATACTTTTTTTTCTTTAATGAACAAAACATGAAACTGAAGACATAAACCCATGAAATTTCTGAAAACATGCAAGATATAAACCCTCATGCATGCAAAAACTTCAAAACCAAAACCAAAAAGTGATGAAACTACAAATTATCTTCCATGAACATGCATGTAGCTCAATTTCCTACTCAAAACCCAATTTCTTACAAATTACATGAGATTGATTTCAAAACTCTCTTGATTCATGACATGTGGAAGATTAGCTACAAAAATTAAACTTAGAATCATTACCTAGAGCTTGAATCTCAAAAATATAAGATGGTTTCTCCTTAGCTCTCTTCTCCTTCAATTTCTTGAGCTTCTCTTTGTTTCTCTCTCTAAGTTGAGCTCTCTCTCTCTCTCTCTCACTCTCTCTAGAATTCTCCAACAATTGTTTGATTCACACACATATTTCTTGATTAAACATAAACACAATACTCACACACAAAGAGACCAGAATTCTCTACACTATTCTTTATAATTAATTACACATGAGTAAGATTACCTTAAACACTAATTACACATTAGCTTAATTAATCCACATTTAATCCTAATGAATCATGATTAATTGGTTTAATTAATTCCAATTAAGGCCCAATTTAATCATACTTAATTTTAATAATTTGAATCAAATTTTTGATCTACATGGTCGGAGTGAACTTAGTTGCCTTCTTTCTAACTTCTTCAGCACTGAGTGTGATGAAGCTCGAGTTGAGTTGCCAAGGTAGTTTGTGAATACCCAGATGTTTTTCTAGAGGATCTTACTAGTTTACCACCTCACCAAGAGATCGAGTTCTCTATTGATTTCGTGCTTGATACGACACCTATTTCTGTGGTACCGTATAGATTTGCACCTGCCGAGTTGAGTAAGTTAAAGATTCAACTCCAGGAATTGTTAGATAAGGGTTTTATTTGCTCTAGTACTTCACCTTGGGGAGCACCGGCTCTTTTTGCTAAAAAGAAAGATGGTGCGTTGTGACTTTGTATAGATTACCAAAAGTTGAACCGGGTGACTGTCAAAAACAAGTACCCAATGCCTCGTATAGACGACTTGTTTGATCATTTAAAGTGGTCTTGTTTCTTCTCTAAGATAGACCTGAAATCGGGTTATCACCAGTTGAGGGTAAGGGAGGAGGATATCCTGAAGACGGCATTCCGTATGCAGTGTGATGCCCCAAAAATCGAGAACATCAGATAATATATTAACCATTAAATGTAGGGTTTATCTAAGGTTACAAGAGTAGAAAATGTCACTAATGAGTCTTTTGGCTAATAACCAAGCAAGATCCCAGGAAGATCGGATGAGTCAAAATAGCCTCCCTTCTAAGTTCAACCATTTTAGGTAGCAAAACTACATTTTTGACAGATCTTGACAAGGTATTAACACAAGGCCTACATGAGTTGATGGAGTATAAGGATATGTTATAAATGTTATATATATATATATATACAAATTGCACAATCATGTCTTAAATACAACATAGGATCTATCACTTACAATCTCAAAACACATTTAACATAACTAGTTCTTAACTCTCATAGGATAGCCATACGTCTTCAAATACTTCAGCTTTGCCTTTGACCGGTCTAATAGTCTTCAATACCTGGCATGAAACGCCGTGAGCTTTGAATGCCCAGTAAATGTACACACACCCCGTTCCTTTTTCCGAATCCAATATACCATCACATTTATAACAAGCAAGTAATGAAGCATGATATTCAAGTCAATAACAAGGATTACAAGGTTAGGTGTTAGTATTCTAGAAATCCCACAAAGAGATTTCATCCTCCCAACCATAAGAATTGGACACCGGACTATTCGAAACTCCCCCTTTTGCTTCTTTGTTGCAGAACTTACCTCGAATGCCTACCAACGGTTATATAACACGTAACGCCAACCGTAGGGCCTCAAAAGGGACAGCGAAAAGAAAAAGGGTTTATCACCCATAATCCAACCTTATCCTTTCAAAAACGTTTTATCCTCCTGAATGTTATCCACATAAGCATGGACATCATCAATTGAAGAAGATAAGGAACATAACCATGACACATGCAATATCATACCAGGATATGATCACGTACTAATAAGCATATTCATAAACACAAGAGCATAAAACACCCATCCAAAACTAAATTTCCAGATTCAATACCATTAAGATTAAAATCAAAAGCACTATTTCAGATCTTTCCCGAACCTAGCCTTCCTATGGTTCGTAGAGAATTTAATCTAGTTTTCATAACATGTTTCGGAAATGTGATAGCTTTTCTATATTTTTAGTTATTTAAGAAATGCTCCAGTGCTGTCCAGATTCGTCGACCGTTACGAAAATCGGAGTTTCTCACAAATTGCTCACTCGTTTTCAATGAAACCAATTTTCATTGAAAGCTAACTCCTTAAGGAAGATTTTTTACATAAAATGGAGGTCCAAAAGATTTTTCTTCATGTTTCTAGAATTTTCGAAAGGTGGATGTAAAACAGATTTTTCTGGCACAGTTCTTGAAAATAGAAATTTGGTGAGAAAAGAGGTCAACTAGGGGAAATTTTCCACTTATTTTGTAATGAAAACATGATAAATAATATGTATTAAACTCATAAATTTAAGGTGAATGTGTGCCTTTGGAAATTATGAGGTTGTGATATGAAAAAAGGTAGTTTTATACGGATTAAGAGAAATACAAGAAGGGTAGAATCAGGGCACAACTTCTTTCATTTTTAACACGAGAATACCATCAAAAAAAATTTGACAATACCATTTTAAACTTCTAATAACTGGTATTTGAAAAAGGAAAATGAAAGAGAGAGTTGTGTTGTGGCTTACTTAAATACTTATGGAACTAATTTTGCAAGACTTGCTCTCTTTCTCTTCTTCTCCCTCCCACAAGCTCACTCTCCACTCCTCTCCCTCTCTCTATGTCGTGTGGGTGTGTGGGTGTGGTTTTTGATGTTCATATAGATGGAGGATGGTGGTGTATTTATAGGAAAAATGGTGTGAATTGTCTAAAATGTCCTTTGGTTAAAATGTAATGGAATTGAGTTATATTTAGTTCAAATGAAATGAAATAGTGGATAATTAGAACCTTAATTATGTATTTAATTATGATCTAGTTAGGCTTAAGTCTAATTTAAGCCATTCTAGTTAGAAGTACATTAGATATATACATGTTTATATATAGAATTGGTACCAAAGTCATAATTATTTCCATGATTGAAGGGATTTGTCTCTAAAGTACAATGATTATAGCCTAAGAGGTATGATGGCTGGCCATGTGCTCAAGATTTGGGGGATTTTCCTTTTCATTTTGTGTACAAATTCCATAGATATTGTGTATAAAAAGATTTGATGAATAAGTGCTACAAATATATATATATACAATGGTACTAACTTGGGGTCAATTTGTGATTTAAGTAAAATATGAGGGATAAGGCCTTAATTTGTGAACTGGAACATTTATTTTAGAGCAGAATTTAACTAAGTTAATTCGGTTTGAATTTCTTGAATAAAAAGGTTACCAACCGACGAGCGTGATAAAAATCGGAAAAACCTAGGGTTTTTAAGTGGTAATTCTACGTTTATGGAGTCAATATCAGTATTAGGGTATTAGAAATGATTTCTAAGTTATCAAAATCAATTAGGGTTTGCGAGTTTTCAGTTGGTGCCTGTATTTTGATCCCAGGGTTAAAATTGCAATTAATTAAGAAATTGAGCTATTTCAAAGAAATAATTTAAAAGTAAGAGACTTAATAGGGTTTACAAAAGTTAGGGGTCTCACATATGGTATGGCCATTACGAGTTTCTAGTGATGCCTTTTGGGATAACCAATGTACCAGCTGTGTTTATGGATTCGATGAACCAGATCTTCCGTGAGTTCCTAGACTACTTTGTGGTCATTTTTGTGGACGACATCTTGATTTACTAACTCTCTGAGGAGGAGCATGAGGAACACTTGCGAGTAGTGCTTTAGTTGCTTAGAGCCCATAAACTATATGCTAAGTTTGGGAAGTGTGGATTCTGGCTAAGAGAAGTTAAGTTCTTAGGCCATGTAGTATTTGGGGAAAGGGTGACTGTAGATTCATCCAAGATAGAGGCAGTGCAAGGTTGGAAGCAACCTAAGAATGCTTATGCGATCCATAGTTTCTTGGAGTTGGCTAGGTATTACCGTCGACTTGTGAAGGATTTCTCTAGATTAGCCTCACCATTAACTAGACTGACGAGGAAGGGAGTTAAGTTTGTGTGGAATGAGACTTGTGAGAAGTCTTTTCAAGAGCTTAAGGTTAGACTTGCCACCGCTCCAATATTGATTATTCTAGAGAGGGGTTTGGGCTATTCGGTGTATTGTGATGCCTTGCAGGAAGGTTTAGGTTGTGTATTGATGCAAGAATGGAAGGTAGTAGCCTATGGCTTGCGACAGTTGAAAACTCATAAGAGGAACTACCCTACTCACAACTTAGAGTTAGCGGCAGTGATCTTTGCCTTGAAGATTTGGAGGCATTACGTGTATGGTGAGAAGTTTGAAGTGTTTTCTGATCAGAAGAGTCTGAAGTATTTGTTTACATAGAAAGACTTGAATTTGAGGCAGAGAAGGTGGATGAAGTTCATAGAAGATTATGACTTTGAGCTACATTACCATCCAAGAAAGGCCAATGTTGTGGCCGATGCTTTGAGTAGAAAATTTATTGGTAATGTGGCTAGTGTTGCCATTTGGGAATGGGAGATACTGGGTGTTCTTGGGGAGTTTGACTTGCATCTTAGTGAGTCTGTTGAGTCTCCAGCCTTGTTTTCGGTAATTGCACAACCTATGCTTGTGAATCGAGCGTTAGAAGCACAGAAGGGTGACCTTGAGGTAGAATCCCTCCGGGAGAAGATTTCCAGTGGGAAAGTAAAAAGGGGCTTGAATGTGTATCTTGACCTATGTGTGAGATACTGTGACCGTCTTTTAATGTCGGAGTCTTTTCATGTTGGAGTCTTGCCGAGAGGAAGTACTCCTAGAATTTCACCATTCACACCTAGCGGTGCATCCGGGAGGCGCAAAGATGTATCACGACCTTTGTCGCCAGTTTTGGTGGAGAGGTATGAAGAATGATGTGGCTGTGTTTGTGTCTAAGTGCCTTACTTGTTAACAAGTGAAGGCTGTGCATCAAAGGCCAGCGGGCTTGTTGCAGCCCTTGCCTATACCTGAGTGCAAATGGGACCATATCATGATGGATTTTGTTGTGGGCCTTTCGAGGACTCAATGGGGTAGTGATGCTATTTGGGCGGTAGTAGACTGGTTGACCAAGTCGGCGCACTTTATACCCATACATGTGAGTGACTCGGTAGATTATCTTGCCGACCTTCATATTAGGGACATAGTGAGGTTGAACGGGGTCCTTGTGACGATTGTTTCGAATAGAGATCCGCATTTTATGACTCGGTTGTGGCAGAGCCTACAGAGTGCCTTGGGCATGAGATTGACCTTTAGCACTGCGTACCATCCTCAGATTGATGGGCAGTCTGAGTGTTCCATTTAGATCCTTGAGGATATGCTTCGAGGTTGTGTCCTTGGCTTCAAAGGGTTACGGAAGAGGCATTTGCCCTTAGTGGAGTTTGCCTATAACAATAGCTTCCAATCGAGTATTGGCATGGCACTGTTTGAGGCCTTGTACGGACAATTGTGTAGATCTCTGGTGTGTTAGGCCGAGGTGGGTGATGCACCAATGTTGGGTTTAGAGTTAGTCCGGGAAATGATGGAGAAAGTTACACTTATCCATAAGAGGTTGGTTACAGCCCAAAGTCGTCAGAAGAGTGATGCCAACCGTAGGAGGAGACCCTTGTCTTTTGAGGTGGGAGATCATGTCTTTTTGAAGATATCACCTAGGAGGGGTTTGATGAGATTTGGAAAGAGTGGGAAGTTGTCCCCTCAGTTCATTGGGCCTTTTAAGATCCTTGAGCGAATTGGAGAGGTAGCTTATTGTTTGGCCTTGCCGCCACAACTTTTCGGGGTTCATGATTTGTTTCATATTAGCATGCTTCGGAAGTACAAACCGGATCCATCGCACGTGTTGGATTGGACTAACTTAGAGGTAGATAAGGATGCCTCATATGAGGAGAGACCGGTGAGAGTCTTGGATACCCGGGATCAAGTCTTACAAGGCAAGACAATTCCCTTGGTTAAGGTAATGTGGAAACATCATGGGATTGAGGAACAACTTAGGAACGTGAGTTGGAAATCTGTGAAAAGTATCCAGACTTGTTTGTTAATGTTTAATCATGTGTTGTATTCTTGTTATGTTAATAGGATATGGAAACATTGTATATGTTGTTTATGTTTTGGAAATGCAAGTTTATTATGAACATTGTATATATTTTGGAATTATGAATTGTATCCAGTATTGAGAATTTATTTATCATGTTGATGGGATTGAATGACTAGAGAATGGTTCAAGGTGATGGAGTTGAATGATTGTCGTTATGGTTGTAGTTGGTTTTAACTTAGCTTTAAAACTTGATTTGAAATTTCAGGGACGAAATTCTTTAAGGGAGGAAGGTTATAGCGATTCCGATTTTGACCCGACCCATTTGATATTCTAGAACTCGGGTTTTATTGTTTCCAAGTGTTGTTCATATCTTTTCCCCTTTATTCTTATTTGAGTTTGGCATTTGAGTTGGTTAGAGCATGTTTAGAACAGGTTGGTTGCTTAATTTTCAAACTTTTGTTGCCCAGATTTTTGCTCCTCCACTCGAGTGGCACTTCTTGTGCTCGAGCGGGTTTTGCAAACTCTCAGTACTTTTGTAGGACTGCAAAACTACTGGGAGTGTATTCTACGCTCAAGCGGGCTCAGCTCGAGTGGCACTTCTTGCACTCGAGCAATGGTCTGTTCTTTGCAAAACTACTAGAAGTGTGTATTCTGCGCTCGAGCGTCACTTCTTGCGCTCAAGCGAAACAACTTATTGTGTCTGACGCTCGAGCGTCACTTCTTGTGCTCGAGTGGACTGTGCGTATATCAGTTCGCAGCAGCATCATTTTTCATCACTTTTTCATAACTTTCTTCCTCAAAACCCTAGATCTAGAGGTCCTCTCTCTAAAACTCACTCTCTCTCTACTTTTTCACCTAGATTTAGTGGTTTCTACACCCTACTCTCTTTGATAATAAGATAGAGCATCTCAAGGGCTTTATTCTCATCCAAATAAAGTTAGATTTCGGCGTGTTTGAAGGTCTCCATTCTCTCTCTTTCGGCTTCTAAACTTGAGGTATGGATTTTTCTACACTTTTGTATGGTTTTTAACTTGGTTATTCATTGATATGTAAGAAACATTGGAACTTGATGTGATTTTGAACAAGCCTAGGGTTTTGGTTTAAAATCAAAAGAGGGGTTTTCAAGTGTGTGTGTTGAGAATGATTATAGTGTAGGTATGAGGTTGTGTGGTGTTGAGACTGTTGATTTTGGCACATGGGTTGGGTTAGAGATTGTATATTTGTTTAGAAATATCTGTTTTGGGCTATCGATGGAGGATAGCCATGATTGTTGTAGAAATTGCATGAGGATTAGATGAATTGAAACTAATCTCTTATTGATTGTCATTGAATATGACTGTGCTTAATACATTGTATATGTATGATGTTTGGGAGGAGAAAGGGGATGGACTCCATTGAATTAAGTAGGCCTGTGCATCGAAGGCGAAAGTCCTGAAAACATTGTGTATACATGGGTGTCGATTCCCACGGACGAAATTTCCGTAAAATGGTAAATGGAAGTGTTTATGTGATGACTATATCGTTTTGAGAACCTTTGAGCTGTATTCTCAATTTGGTTGTTTGTGATAAATGGAAATAACTCATGAATTGAGATAAAATGAACTAAGATGAAAAGGGAATTAAGATAGTATGAATTGTGATACAAAACTTGGCATGGCATGGTTTCGCGAAAGAGTTGAAAATGATTTTGTCACATGCATTGTATATACACTTCATAATTATATCTTTGTTAAGATTCATATATTGTGTTAGATTGTCTTTACTGGGCTTTGGCTCACCCTACTTGGGAAAAATCATTTTCAGGTACTGGTGATATGCCTCTGCCAAGGACTTAGCCTGGGAGGACTATGGAGCTGAAGCTCACTTTTGTTCATTTTGTATTTACTTTCTTTTCAAGCCCAGGGCTTTACGTGTTCTGACTCATTTTGTTGTAACCAAGCAAAGTCTTGGAAAGATGTAAGCCTTTAGGGCATATAAATATCTGTTTAGCTTTCATTCTTTATTACCACTTGTAACACATGTTGTAGATTCACGATGAATGGTTTATGAATGTACACTGCATGTGTCACCTTTTGTATATCAATTCCAATTAATGAAATCTTCTTATTCCACCTATATCACTTGTAGTAGTTGTTTGGAGTTGCATTGTGTAATTATTTCAGGAGCATGACAGAAAGTATAACACCATCAGATGGTCTGGAAATCTTAATTCCCAGATATACATCTGCAAGGCTCATCCTCCATTTTAAATGTAAGTTTAGCAATGAAAAATCTAAAATTCCCGAGATATTGGTTCATGATTATATTTTAATTTTAAATAGTGAATACCAATCACAATCAAACAATCAATAACAAATCGACATAACGACTTAACATGAAAAAAATCACAATTGGAGTGTCTTCAATTGTGATAAAAAAACAACAGGCCGAAGTCACAAAACAATCCACTAAGAAGACAAAAAGGAATTACATATGTGTACCCTCAATTATCTAGTGAATCCACGCCTGAATTGAACCGACCCTGATGTGCCTCTTCTACCATCGTCTTTACCTCAGAATTGTGTTGCCCAATGTTGAATCCACAACACTGATATCGAATCCAAAATGATCGACGACTCTGGAAACCACCAAAGCTTCAGACCCAAGTTCTCTAGAATCCATCGAAGAACACCACTAAACTCCTTGATGATACTAATATGAAACTCATAGATCCACCGATCACTCTCAAATCATGAAGAAAACACTTATAAAAATACCCTCCAATATGGAAAACCTTGGTAGCCCTACTCTTCTAGAATTTGGGTGGCTTAAACCCTAAAAACAACAAACGACGCACTTTATAATAAACAGATTCTCGAAGACTGCTCGAGCGCACACTTAATCGCTTGAGTGGTGTGAGTAAAGACAATGCAAAACATATAGGCCAACCGCTCAAGTGCACATTTCACCGCTCGAACGGTGGAACATCTTTCCCAGAAGTTCAGTTGTAGGCAAAGATATTGGATGCTCTTATTCATTGCTCGAGAGCACAAATGACCGCTCGAGACCGCTTGAGCAGTCAAACAACTTTGGCTTCGGGGCAACCATAAAAGGCTCAATATCACAATCTCCTCTGCTTAGGCATAATTCAGGTTAGATTTTCATCTAAACACTCACATCCTCACTGAAACAAAAGAATGAATAAAATTACAACTGAAAGGAGTTTTATCAAACAGGATTGCCAATTACGAAAACCTAACAAACAACCTCTTGGTAATTCTAAACATCTTCTTATAAATGTTAATCGTATAGACACAAAATGACATATTTATTTGTCAGTGTCTTTGACATATACACATTTGTCACATTCGTTGATTTTAAACCCATTCAACAACATAGCATTATTAAACTTCTCATGCCATTGCTTAGGGGCTTGCTTCAAACAATACAATGATTTCACGAACTTACAGCCTTTCTCACCTTACCCCGGAGCTGAAAACCCCTTTGGGTTATTTCATAAAGATTTATTCAACATCTACTTTGATGTATCTCTAGACTTGACGCAATTGCAGTCATACTCACCATAACTGGTGATCACGTATCAAAATAATCTAGTCCTTCTCTTTGTCGGTATCCTTTGATAACAAGCCTGTCTCATTGGCTTTCATTCACTTGTATCCCAATACTTACTACCTATGCAAGATAAAGTTAAATTAATAACTTCTTTCTAGAGAAATCACAACTTCAAAGAAACTTTTAACCTCACTAGCCACCATATAGGTTTAAAAAGATTAGATTGAAGAAATTTAAAGTCCTAGTCTTTTAACATCTTCTAGGCTCGTTTCTTTTCTCATGAAAACCGCTTCCTCAATTTCATGGTAGTATTCTTGTGTAAATCTGAATTTCATATTTGTCTACGAGAAACTGATATGCACTACTATATTGCCCATAACCGTTGAACACTTTAGGCCTATCCTAACCCTCTTCGGTTTAAGTATTGCCACCTTTTGCATGACATCCCTACATTTGTAGAATTTATACGAAGGCTTTCAGCCTTTCCAAAAATTTGTACAGGGTCTTTACACTATACCTTGTGTCACAATGATTATAAGACTCTTAAAATCATATCATAGAAAACACATTCCCAAATCGTCATCAACTGAATTAGGTCTTTTCAAAATTCAAGGCACCAAAACATATTTTGTCCAACATGTTTAAGAAGATTAGACAGAAGAATTTTAAAGTCATAGCCTTTTATAACATCTTCTAAGCTCATTTTTTTCCTCCATAAAAACTGTTTCCTCAATTCCATGATGGTATTCTTGTGTAAATCTGAATATCAAATTTGTCGACAGGAAAACCGATATGCACTACTATATTGTGCATAACCGTTGAGCACAAAGTTAACGGATTTTTAGGCCTATCCTACCCGCTTGGGTTTAGGTATTGTCATTTTTTGTATAACACACATTTGTAGAATTTATACGAAGGCTTTCAGCCTTTCCAAAAATTTGTACAAGGTCTTTACACTATACCTTGTGTCACAATGATTATAAGACTCTTAAAATCATATCACAGAAAACACATTCCCAAATCGTCATCAACCGAATTAGGTCTTTTCAAAATTCAAGGCACCAAAACATATTTTCTCCAACATGTCACCTTGAAGCCAATAGCCTTACTATTAGAAAACATAGATCCAGTGTCCAATAATCTACTATTTAGAACTTCATAACATGGCCAGTAGTCTTGTAGTCTTATCAGTAGGAATCACTAATTTCTTAGCATGTGGTCAGTAGACCTTTCACTACTAGGAATGCCATGACATATGATCAGTAGCCACTCCACAGTCATGTTGTTCTCCCAGCTCTTGGTTCTAAAGTCTGAAACATTGGGAGTGTGCCTTAATCACTCGAGCAAAGGTTTCACTGTTCGAGCAATCTATTTATAGAAAAAAGAGATTATGAGAATTTGAATTCACCACTCGAGCGCAGGTTTCATTGCTCGATCGGTATGTCTAAAGTCAGTTTCGAGATTTGTATACAATCACTAAAAAGTTGAGCCATATACTTTCTTTCTTCCACTTTCCACTTCACACACTCTCTATACATTGCACTTTTCTTTATTTTCTCTCATCCCTCTCTAGAATACACCCACCAACTTGTATAAATTCTTTAATCCTTCCAAATCTATTGGAGCTTTGATCTTTGTGTCTTCATTAATATTGGAGAGCTTATCAAGGGCTACATTGTGTGCGGTAGAGATCGGATTTCGACATCATCAATTTTGAAGCTTTTCTTATCTTTTCTTCCCAAGACTTGAGGTAGGGAGTTTACTTGAGGTATATATGGCTTTAGCATATCTTCTTTATTTTTGTTAAGATTTTGTGTAAAGGGTTTGAGATTTGAAATGTGGGATTTTGGAAATGTTGAAAAGCAATTTTTATTATGATAAAGTTCAAAATTAAAAAAAAAGAAGAAAACAAATAGTTTTATGAACTTGTGAACCTCTTGGGAGTGTATGTAGGATAATGTCTTGAAAATGAAGGAAAACCCCTCTTTTTCTCAAACCCTAGATTTGGGGGAAACTATGGAAAACTAGGTTTTGTGAAATATTTATGAAGCTGTTGGGAATTTCTTAGAAAATTGATGAAATTTCTTTATTGTTGTGTTGATTGAGATATCCATGGGGTGGATAAGATTTTGAGTTAAGAAATTTATATGATAGCATGATTATGTATATGCTTGGGCTCTGAAAAGGAAATAAATGTGATTGTGAATATGAAAAGGTATCATGTCACATGGGTATGGAAATTTGGAAATGATTGGAGAATTATTGAATATTACATTATAGTTTGAGCAAATGTTTAGAATTGTGGAAATCGTATAATGGAAACTACATAATTGCATCTCACCTCGTTCATTTTCATAGCTTTGAAATAATGTTAATTATGGCTTTTTTTTTTGGGGGGGGGGGGGGCAAATTGTTATATTGTTTTGAGAAAATAATTGTTGATCTTAAAATGTTATGGGGTAAATACATTTGGTAGTTCAAATAAGAGGTGTAGTTGGTATTATTTAAGTTGGCCTGAGTGTCTACAATGAAAGATCGATAACACGCGCGGAGGAGGTACCACGTGCCTTCTGGTTAGAAGCCGATAAAGTGGAGGAATTCGTATTTAAATTTTATAATTTATTGAGATAATGAAGTGTCTTTAAAAGATCATTGCATATGATTTTCAAAGGAATAAAACTTGTGATTTTGGGGCATGGCATGGTATTGCATTCATGTATATAAGACTGCTTAAACATATATACTTTGTGAAGATATCTCTACTAGGCTTGTGCTCACCCCTAGTGGATTTGTGCGGAAAGGATGTGGTGATTGTGCCTAATTAAGGGCGTGGGATGTCCTTGGAGAGCACGAGGCTCTTTCTTTTGTTGGTTCTGTTGTCAAGCCAAGGGCTTTACTTGTGTGGGTTCGATAACCATCTTTTGTGTAACTAGGCCTAAGCCTTGGAACTTGTAGCCCATGAGACATTCTTTTGTTGTTGTTGTTGTTGTTTTTTTTTTTTTCTTCGTTTTTAACTGTCTCACATGCTGTGGATTCAAACTTTAAGCGGATTGAATATGTATTGCATATGGACTTCTTTTGTAAATCCTTCACATGAATGGAATACAAATATAGAGATTTGATCACTTGAGTTAAGTTTACTATGGTTGAATAAATTAATTAGACCGTTCTTTGTGTCTTTTATTTGGGGATGTTACAACTTGGTATCAGAGCTACCGGGTTTGAATACTTGGGGCTCTTGAGAAGTGATTTTACCATAATGGGTTCATTTCACTAAATAAGACGATGTTCCATGTTTTAAGTGTTATGTGATGACATGCTTACTTGACTAGATGGGCATGTGATTGAACTGTTAAGATGTTGTTTGCGTCTATTAAATCCCTTAAAGCCTTATTACAAGGGCACCTAATCAATGCTTGTTCTAATAGGAACTCTCGGTATTTCGTAGGACAAACATTATCTTGAATAAATAATCCGTATGTGTTTATGTGAATTTCGTGCTTTTGTGGAGTGAAAACTAAGTGTTGCTATGAGTTGAAAACTTCTTAATTATTTTGGTGGGACATGTAAGATTCAGTTGTGAGCACATATGTAATTGTGTGCTAAATTGTTCGTTCATGTCCTTAATTAGGATGTCAAGACGAGGTTAGGCTCACGATGGTAGAGGCAAGAGGCGGGGTAGGCCTTGCCGAGGAGTTCATGAAGTACTGGTCTATGAGGTTCCGGTGCAAAAAGAGGGGTTCGACCAAGCTAATATGGCCGAGCAAGCTGGCGAAGCTAATGTGGCCAAACAAGTGGAGCAAGCGGGAGTCCTAGAGCAAATGGGTCAAGTCGCTATGGGTACCTTACCCAGAGAGATGGCAAGGGCTTTGAGAGAGTCCATGAATATCTTAAGGGCGAAGAACCAAGCCCGAGAGAAGATCGTAGAGACGAGGGCGACTTTCCTTACCCAGCAGTTCTTACGGGCCAAACCGGATGAGTTCTACGATGGCCCGAAGCCCTTGAAGGTGGATAAATGGCTAGAACAGAATATGAAGATATTTGAAATGCTTCACATAAAGGATAGTGAAGTTAGGGTGACTCTAGTGAGTTACTACTTGAAGGGGGATGTCAGCCAATGGTAGAAGTACGCCAAAGGCAGAGTTGGGCTGACATGGGAAGATTTCGTTATTATTTTTCAAGATAAGTACCTACCTTCCACTTTTTGAGAGAGATTGAGGCAAGAGTTTCAAAACCTCAAGCAACTAAACATGATGATTGTCGAGTTTGAAGCAGCCTTCACTAGTTTGTCTTGGTTTGCACCAGAGTTAGTAGAGACGAAGAAATGTTGTTGCATAGAGTTTGAGAAGAGACTGAGAACCAAAATTTTGTTCAAGGTTGCCGAGAACATGATCTGGAACTATGATTGTCTAATGGAGGTGGCGGCACATATGAAGATTACAGTGTAGGCCGAGGAGGAGAGGATTCAAGGTTTAAGATCTAAATGGCGGGAGTCATAGGGGGACTTCATGCC
Source organism: Camellia sinensis (assembly GCF_004153795.1). NCBI lineage: Eukaryota > Viridiplantae > Streptophyta > Magnoliopsida > Ericales > Theaceae > Camellia > Camellia sinensis. Next base: position 1,154,831 of record NW_021025169.1, on the reverse strand, counting down.
TAGTAAAAAGCATAGGAGCTCTGCTTTATCTAAGTCCCAATCACAGTAGACCAGATCTACTTTCTCGTTGCCTAGTGTTGGCACATCGAAGAATGCTTAGGGTGGGTTCACATGTTTCAGATGTGACCAGCTGGGCCACAAGGCCAATGCCTATCCACAGAAGGAAGGAGGACATCGGATGCCACCACTACCCATCTAACCAATCCCAAAGTCAGTCCTAGAGTTGAGGGCAAAGATCTACTTGCTTTTAGTGTGGTTAGTCAAGGCACATTAGGAGAGCAAGGTCCCAGTTAGGAGGTGCATCTGGCATATCAGGGTCAAGGTAGACTTAGAGCCACCAACAGGCTCATTCAGTCCAAACCTCACGAGCTATCCAAAAAGCCACCTCAACTCAATCAATACAGTAGGCCTATGCTCCGAGAGATGAGTAGGTTAATCAGTGGCCATAGGAAAGCGTGTACACTTTTACAGTGCCAGAGCATTTGCCAGGATTTTCTATTGTGAGAGGTAATTTTGTTTTGTTCAATTCTATGACTAGTGTGTTAATTGATACGAGTGTGTCATGTTCATTTATATCTACTGCTTTTCCTTCTGCTTTGGGATTCAAGATTAATCAGTTGGAGTCACCATTGTGGGTTGAGTCACCGGTTGGGTGTAGAATGGCATTAAGGGCAATTGTGCCACTCTTGCAAGATTGAGGTCGCGGATCATCAACACTTTTTTGATTTCATCATCTTTGATATGCATACTTTTGACGTTATATTGGATATGGATTGGCTGTCACATTTTTGGGCCACAATAGATTATCAACGCTATAGAGTGTCTGTATGCACACCTACCAGTGATTGTTTTTATTTTCTATGTGATTGGGGCAATAATTTGATCACATTGTTGTATGACCTTAAGGGTCGGGGAGGGCTTAGCCTTTTTTTTTCCCATTTCTTTGGCTGATAAAGGTACTCCCAGAACTGAGTCCATTATTTCTAAATAAAAATTAGAAGTAGTTTAGCTAATTTTAAAATTTGGTTTCCTTTTCCAAAACCAAACCAATTTGGAAATAATTAGACTATAAACAAAACTTTCTCAAAACTTGGTTTTCTACCACTTTAGGAATAAATAAATTAAACCTAAAGACTTCATCAAACCCCAAAATGTTTGCAACCCATGAAAACCAAATCCATTTCTGTTGCCATTTCTAAATAAAAATCAGAATAATCTTTGGCTAAAGCTAAATTTTGGTTTCTATTACAGAAAATCAAAACACTTTGGGAATAATAAAAAATCACAAAGACTTTCTCTAAACCCGAAGGTTTATAATTTCTTTCCTTCCTCATTTCCTTTCGCTATGGTGAAACTATTACAAATTATAAATTAAAACTACTACAATTTGAAATGCAACTGTTACAATTATAAATTGTCCAAATTTGAAAAAGCATAATTCACGGTTTCATCTGGAATAGTCTGTTTAGCCAAAAACACGCTTCTTCACTTCTCTAGGGGTATAATCGTAATTTCATAAACTTCCAGGGATAAATTACAAATTCCATAAACTCTAGGGGTCAAACTGCAAATACTAGGATGATTAGTTGCCAAAATGCCAATATCATAAACTCGAGGGGTTAAAATGCAAATACTAATAACTGGCCATAATGTAGTTTAAAAAAAAATTGGGGTCAAAATGAAATTATCCTAAAATTCAAGGACCAAAATGCAATTTCTGAAAAAATCTTGATGACATGGCAGCCTTGCTGACGTGTCGTTGACTGGTCAACTATGTGTTAATGACATGGCTGCTGACTAGGTTCTTGTATGGCACTAACATTATCTCGGAGTCATGATGATGTCATCATCTTATAAGAAAAACCACCAACCTTTCCAGCAGCCGTATGGGTTCATCCTTACTCCTTTGAGATGTTCCTTATATTGTCGGAAATCTCTTAGCGAGAGGAATCTCTTGAAACTCTCAGAACACAAATGCCAACACTGTGATTTTCCCAGAATTTAATTAATCGAATTAAATTGAAATTGTTTAACAAACTTTCAATACAACATATGGAATAAATCCAAAATAAAATTGAATTATAAAGTGAATAATTAAATTCACTAATATGTCTAAAAATTCGAAGGTCCCACATTATTCCTTATTCCACTTAAAGGTAATTCTATTCAAACAATAAATTAGTAATTCAATTTATTAGTTCCAATTTTTTTTGTTCATTGTATTATATATCATCCTTTCGCACTTAGGTAAATTAGTAGAGAAAATTAGTTACAAAGAAAACAAATAACAAACAAATCAAATAAATTAGTAAGTGCTAGATATTATGCACTTTTATGATGTTTATTTAATTATTTTGATTTATCTTAAAATGATTAATAACCACAAACTCATTTTGAAAACATGATTAATAGACTTAACCATCTCATTTCTATTCCTTATACTAATCATGTGTCTGAAGATCAAAATGATTATTGTTGGATGATCTAAATCATCTGATACCAATTGATTATATTTGAGCTTGTATAAGTTGATTCATGCATCAAAATTAATCTATGTCATTATTCCAATCTTATTGTTTTTGAGATAAAAACTAAGCTTAAACAGATGCTTGAATCAAGTTTGGAACAACAACAGAACAGCACCGACACAACAGCAGATCAAGCAGCAGCAGAATAACTGAACACAGCAGCCAAGCCCACAAGAGACCCAACGTTCGGGTAGACGATTGGCTGGATGTCCGGGTGGACGACTGGCTATGGCATTTTGGCCCAGTTTCGCTTCTGTTTAGTTTAGCTTCGCTCTAGACGTCAAACAGGCAATATGCTCGATGACTGTGGTAGTTGCCCTTCACGACCGAGACACGAACAGACGTCTGGGTAGACATCCAGACAGACGTCCCTCAAGTATAAAACTTCACTTGGGACATTCGGGTGGATGTCCCTTTGTTCAAAACAACATATATCAGAAGATGCTATGTATTGGTTTTTGGCTCAGTGACCCATTATTCAACAAACAAAACACACATGGGTGACAGAGACACTCTGAGAAATCAATTATATATCATCCTCAACAATCACCAACCCATCACTCAATGGAAAGAAAAGAATGGGCTCTGTCAAATTAAATAGAGCACTCAAACTCTGTATATAACAGAGATCTGACCACTGCTTGCGAATAACAAGAAAATACAACGTGCAAAAACATTTTCTAATTCTTCGTCAATCACATCTTTCTTCATATTCTGAAGTGCTTTTCATCTGTATTTCCTTTTTCCTTAGAAATTGTCTTGAGCTTTAGCTTTAAGCCCATTTACCTATGAGAGGTCCCTTTACTGGTATAACTTAGAACTTCAATCTTTGTAATATTTCTTGAGAGAGTTTCATTATAGCCTTTTTTTTTTTTTTTTTTTTTTTTTAAAGAAAAAACACCATTTCAATTTGTAAGAGTGTAGTACACATAGTGTTGTTGAAACCTTGAGAGTGATTGAGAATCATCTAAGGATTTCAAGATTCTAAAGGCTTGTAAAGCTTGTGTATAATCTGTGGAGGATTGCCCCATTTGTGAAGAGGTTTCTAGCACCGTTAAAAAGCTAGAGAAATAGTGGAAAATCTCAATTGAAGCTTGAGGAGTGGATGTAGGCTTGGTTAAAGCAAAACCGCTATAAATCTGTTTGCATCCTTTTCCCTTATCTCTTTACATTTCATGTACTGCTATAGTTGATACTATTATCTGTTGTTGAGTTTATCTCAAGTTCTTTACCTTCCTACTATAGCCAACTGGTATTTCATTACCAATTCATTTTCAATAACTATATGATATTATTATGTTAATCATCTAGCCTTCATTTACTTATCAAATATAATATATCAAATGTACTCATTGCCATAATCTACTTCTTCTTACCATCTGATATACTTGTGTCACGACCTAAACCTGGCTCTATAGGTTTAGTGTCATGACCGGTCAGTAATCCTAAGATTGCCGAAGGCTTCTTAAACAGATCTACAAATTAGGGGTTGGCGGAAGCAAATATCAAAATTATACTGTCCATAGAGTTGTGCAGACAGGTGATCAGGCCTATGTTGCTGTATGGACCTATTTTGTGTCAGCCAATCTGTGTGCCTCCAGAGGAGGTTCCAGGAATGCTTCAAGTGGTCGAAATTTGTGAACTAAGTTTTAGACTTTTGTTTCTTTTGTTTATGTTTGAACAAGTTTTTGTACACTGTATATTGGGCTTAGTCCCATTTTGGTTTATCTGTATATAAGCTGACGTAAGGCTGATGTGAGGATGACATCATATATGTAAATCATGGATTGAGGTTGTCACAACTTGCTATATTTGTAGCCCTTGTTGTTTAAATTTTTATTAGGTAATTGTTAGCATTTTAATTGTAGAAACCTAATTCACACCCCTCTTAGGTTGTTTTTTTGGGTAATAGTAAGAACCTTAAGAATTAAATTCTTATTTTATTTTATCAACTATTAGTAACTCATGCACAAATAACCAAATAACTCATGCAATAATACCTAAATAATATAAAATAAATTGCATGAATAAATGACTTGAAATAAACAACTTAAATCTAATAACTCTAGGCAATTAAACTAATTTTAATTCCAAGAATCACTAGAATAAAACTATAATAAAAACTAAATTGTTTGATCAAAACTATTTATAAAAGTTTGTTTTAAGATTGTTGGTATTTTTCATAATAATACTAGAAAAATATATAAAATTAAATTAAATAGAAATGACAAACAATTTTATTTATTTATTAAATAATGAAATACAGAATAAACAACAGAACTAAAAATACATGAATGAAATAGACTACATCATGGAATATATTACAAAATGGATTCATATGGACATACAAAATAATATACAATAAATAGTTTAAATTTAAAACTTTGAAGAACAAAAGATAAATTATGCAAATTGAAACCTGTGGTACACATAGTTTCCTTAAAACAGATTCACCGCCTCACCGATGGGTGTTGGTGGTACATCGACGTCTGTCTCCCAGGATACGATAGTCAAAACCAACTAGAGAAAAAGCACCTTCTAAATAACTTCAGCAAACTTGAGAATGGTAACACTCTCTCTCTAACAAGAACTAAAGAAGGGGCTAGCAAAGAAGATAAGAAAAATTTTCTTTCGTATAAAAACCATCTCCAACTTTATTATCTCAAAACACCATCTCATTTTCCATCTTAAAAATCTCTCCAAAATCATCCTACTAAGTTAGAGTGGAAAGACATCTATTTATACAAGTAGGGGAGACCCTAGCCATGAAGGCTATGGCTTCAATTGCCATTAACCAAGGCCATCAAATGTCATCAACTCTAGCCATTAGGGTTAGAGTTACAAAGGTTCAAAACTCCAAAAGCATTATATAAATCATAATGTGTATATAATACATAAGTTTGAGAATCAAACTAGATGGGTCACAAAATGGATACAGGTGTGGGTCATAACCCAATCCAAGCCTAATCTCAAACACATAGACAAGCTAGGTCCAACAAAGCACAACCCAACCCAAGCTCAAGATTAAGTCCAAGTCTAAGACCAAACCCAACACATGCACAAGCACAAGCACAAGCACAAGCACAAGCCTAGACCCAGTCCAAATTAAGACCGAGTCCAAATCTGAGCTAAACTTTTATTGATATCCACTTTATGAGACAATTCCCATTCACAACTCAATAGTTTCAACTCATTATTTTTATATTATAATCTTCTTACTTAACAGAATACAACCCCACTAGGACCCATCTCAATCAACGGTTAGGTTCCACTTTAATTTTGAATTAAAGTTGTCGAAAAATCATTATTTTTCAACAACTCAATCACACAACAAGAAGATATATGTGGAAATCCAAAATTGGGAATACCACAGGCAAACACTTTACATTTTCACTAGGAATAATACAATAGAAGAACCGAAAGACCCTTATGTGTTTATCCACATACCTAGCTTTTCATTTCTCTAATTCTCACCTAGCCTTTTTTGGATACATTTACCATTGGAGATACATTCATTTTATAGACAAATGAAGACTTAACAAATTCCAAGTACCTCATTGGGCCATCTAAAGTCTTCCACCACCTTGCACTAATTGTAGCATGAAAAATACCAAAGGCCAAAGACTTCACCAAAACCTAAACACTAGTTTTGGAAAGTTACAAACCTTTTAATTCCATAAGAAACAATAATCAATGCAAAAAAGACCGTGAACCACATTCATGGAATTTGAGCCAAACCCAACAATCTCCACCTTGGTGAAAAATTGCATTCAAGGACCCTTGCCATTCCGCCCTTTCGGGCCACGATCCTCAATACCAAGAATCGCACAAGTCTAAGCAATCCTTAGACTTTCCAACTGGAGTCCATCTTATGATTACCCTCGTTGTCCTTGGTCTTACTCCACCTGCAACTGAATTACCCATGAATAAACCTTCAGAAGTTGTACTTGGATCCACACCAACCATTGATTGACCCCTAATGAATGCAAGTTCCTACTACAAACTCCTTTCATAATCATAGTTGACTTCCAGAACAACTTCAATACTCCACCATATCCAGATAATCCAATTTGGAAAGAGAAATTAAATTCTGAGAACAATTTGGCACATTTCAAACATCATGAAGTGTAACGATGCGTCCGTTTCACTTCACTTGATTTTCCTTCACTCCCATTATTGGCACTTGGGAGCCATCAGCCATTGACATAATCTTGCCCCCGCACACCCTACATACTTGCCAAACCATGCCCTATATGTACATATATGATGTGTGGCCCCGCTATCAATCACCCATACTTTTTTCATGACTAAAATTTCGAGTAGTAGCCATAAAGAGTTCACCATCAGCGAACTTGACAGTACTTAGATTGTTAGCGTCACTGTCGGTACTAGAGCCTTTTGCTGACCTAGCTTCTTTACCTTTCCCATTTTTACAATCCTTTTTATGGTGCCCTAATTGCCCAAACCTCCAAGAAATTCTTTTAACTAACTTGTTGGATTCCGTCTTTCTTCCATGAACCATCAAAGCTGAGTTTTTAGAGGAGTCATTACCGCCATCACCCCTTAATCTCCTTTACTTCGAGATGAGCACGTTAGTAACTTCTTCAAGACCCACAATTTCCTTTCCATATATCAACGTTGGAAGAAGATGTTTAAAGAGAAGTGGAAGAGACCAAATGAGGCTAAATGCCATATCCTTATCATCAATTTTCACCCGAATCACTTCTAGCTCCAAAACTATCCCATTGGGCACACTAAGATGATCAGCAATACTGGTACCCTCTTCTATCCGAAGAGTATGAAATTTCTCCTTAAGATACAACCGATTTAAGAGACTCTTCATCATATACAAACTTTCTAGTCTTTTCCAAAGCCCTCTTGTCGTAGAGATATATGGCCACATTAGCAAGAGCATTCTTTGCAAGACAAAGTCATGTAGCACTTGCTGTTCTCAAATCCATCTCCTTCCATTCTTTGTCGGTAGCTTCTTTCTTATTGCCCTCAACAATAGCCTTTAGCTCTTTGCCCATCAATGCCTTGTGTAACTAGATTGAATCAAAATATCCTTGACTTGAATTTTCCACATGCGAAAATTGATCATTCCATTAAATTTTTCCACATGAAACTTGATAGCGCTTGAAAATTTGGATGTTGACATCATCGCTTGATCTCGCTCTGATACCACTGTTGGGTTGTGACCACCCTTTGATAACTCTACCATGTAACATGATTGCATTTCTTTAATTTGTGTGAGACTTGAATTTTAAATATGTGTTTTATGTTTAATTTGTAAGTATTTGTCTGATTTGTGAATTATCTATTAGGAATTTTGTCCTGAATTTGAAATTGGAAGCCTAGATGACTTCAAAAATTGAAATTGATGAGTTTAATTTGGTTGTCATTATTTTTAGAGTCTTTTGGGAAGTTTGATTGAAATTTGATTCGCTTTTGTAAAATTAAGTTTTGTTTAATTAAGCTTAAGTCCTAGTTAATTAGCCTAACACTAGATTAAGAGCCTAAGCTAATATAACCTATAAATATATATATGTTATGACAAGAGAATTATGGGAGTTAGTCACATTTGATACACAAAATCTGCTGGAGCATTATTTAGAGAGAGAGTGTGAATTCATCTTAGAGAGAGAAGAACTAGAGGATTGAAGAGGAGGAAGAAGAACCAATGAAGGATTGCTTTTATATCATCTAATTCAAGGCTCTAGGCATGGAATTCAACCTTAATTCATGAAGATAACTCACCTAGTAAATGAATTCATGAAGGATTGGAGATTAAAGCAAGTAATTTGAAAGAAATTAACCAAAGATGATGGAATTAGAAGCTAGACATACATGCATGCATAATTATGTGAAGATTCATTATTTTGATCATGATTTTTGCAATCTATGTTGAATTTAGGAGTTGTATCATACATGCATCCATGATTTATAGAGTTTTGAAATTCAATTTCATGTTTTGAGAGTTGTAGAAGAAGAATTTGAAAATAATTTGTACATGCATGAAGTTTCAAGCTTTAATATTGATAAATTCATGGAGTTTTGAGCTAAAGGTTTGAAGTTAATCTTACATTCATGTTTTCGAAGTGTATTTATGGTTTAGTGTGTGTGTCATGCAAGGTTTTATGCTTTGGACCCTTGTTTTGAAGCTTGAAATTCTGTTTTCAAAACCAAAAATTCGACCTCATCGCTCGAGCAATGAAGTCTTTGCTCGAGCGCATAATGCGAGCATCTTGTAGTTTTGTAGAGTTTTGCAGACTACTTGAGCGACCTCAAGTTTTTTTCATTGCACTTGGCTTAAGCAACCATCGAGCTTAGAATTCGACCATCTGGTACTTTTGCAAACCATACAGTCTGCTCGAGCAACCAACTATGCGCTCGAGTGAACTACTCTGTTTCAGCTTATTTTGAAAAGTTGCATTCTGCACATATTTTCATTCTTATTTCTTTTCTATCATTCTTAGTCATGAATTAAACCTCGTAAATGATTTAATAAGTTAGGTGTGGACTTAAAGGAATTGATTAAGAAATGAATGATTCAATTAAGCTATGTGTTCCAATGTGTGTATATGTTTATGTGTTGTGTAGGTTGATCCACAGAGATGTGGCAACAATCTAATCGTTGTGAGTAATATCTTAGTAAAGATATTTTCGTATAATCTATTTCTAAATGTTCTATTGTGGTAAGTTTTTCTGAATTTGTTATTTGTTTTTAAATATGAATGAGCTTTCCATTCGTTTGAACGATATGCTATCTGGATGTATAAATGTGTATGATGGACCTGAGGTTGTTCTATATTTCTGAGAAGGTGGACCTAAGGTCGTTCTGCATATCTGATAATGTGTTTAACCAAATGGTCATTATAATGATCTGATGCAGCTGTAATCAATTGGACCCAAGGTCATGTTTAAGTATTGGAACTCATTCACTAAACCCTTTACTTTGATGTTAATCACTAGGTTTCAGCTCACCCATTTCCCTATATATATATATATGTAAGTGAGCAGCAGGATGTCCAGCCCTAGTGATTGTATGGAAGATCACCTAAGTTTTTGTAATGCTAGCCTAGAAGTGCCTCTTCGTTGAGGCTTTTACTTTTTGTTTTTGTCGGTCATGTTTGACCATGTTTTGTTTATAAGAGTTTTCGGTTTTGTGTAATTATAACTTGTACTCATGTATGTCTTTTGTATATGTAACCATGTATGTACGAATGTATTTTGGATGTGGGCTATTAATGTATAAGTTTTTTGATATGCCATATATGTACATCTCATTGAGCAAATTATATTGTTATTATTATTAATCTGCTTTTGCTTCTGGCCCCGTATACGTAATTATGGTTTAAATTTTTGTCTGAGCTCGTAGGTAATCTCATGATTACTAGCTGGTTATGATCCAAATCTTTAGGGGCAGGTTTGGGTCACGCCACACCCCTTCCCTTTACCCGATTTTTTTTTGCAAGCTTGTCAAACACACTCAATCACAACAAGAAGATATACATGGAAGCCCAAAATCGGGAAAACCACAGGCAAGCACTTTAAATTTTCACTAGAAGCAATACAAGAGAAGAAACCAAAGCCCCTTATGTGTCTACCCACATACCTAGCTTTTCACTTCTCTAATTCTCTCATAGCCTTTTTTGGATACATTCACTATCGGAGATACATTCATTTTATAGACAAATAAAGACTTAACAAATTCTAACTACCCCATTGGGCCATGTGAAGTCTCCCGCCACATTAGCATGAAAAATACCAAAGGCCACATACTTTACCAAAAACTAAACACCTAGTTTTGGAAGGCCACAAACATTTTCATTCCACAAGAAACAATTATCAATTCAAAGATGACTATGCACCATATTCATGGAATTTGAGCCAAACCCAACAATAAGTAGGTTAGGTTGGGTTAGTGTCAAAATAATTGACGCATTTAGTTAAATGTGTTGTGTTAATGTTGGGGTGTTTTGGACAGAAGCTTTTATTTACACACCATACATCTTTTCAGTTCACACCATTTTTTATTTTTTTAATTACCATTTTTGGGGTATGCATGTTAGTGGGGGTGCAATTTTCATATGAATAATTTTGGTATTATTTGATGGGAGGAAATAAATTTTAAGGGTTTTGAAATTTATAAGTGAGAATCCAAAATAATAAGTGAGGTGCTAATAGCATCACTCTAAAAATATTATATTCATAACCCATTTAATCATATACATTTAGTGTCACAACCTGAACCCACCCCTAGAGGTTTAGATCATGATTGGCTAGTAATCATAGATTACCTATGACCTCAAAGACAAATTCAAATTATTTATTAAATAACGGGGCTTAAGCGGAAGCAAACTTCAATAATAAAACAAATCCATTGAGCTGTGCTTACATGATAAATTTCGAAATATATAAACATTGCATCCAAACTTGTAACATTTACAAAAAGTTTAAACTTTAACTTATATATACATGCATCCATACAAAAGACTTAGCAAACCAAAAACAAAAAGGGTTTAACAAAAGTTTGGCTCTTCAAAGTCCAAACAAACGCCTCAACATGGAGGCACTCCACGGTTGGTTTTTCAAAAGGTGGACTCCCATAGCAACCCTAAGCTTGACCATTCAAATGCTCACCTACATACATATAGGGGAAGGGGGTGAACTAAAACCCAATGAGTAACACCAATATAAAGGGTTTAATGAATGAAGATAACCGGACTTAAGCGGAAGCAAACTTCAATAATAAAACAAATCCATTGAGCTGTGCTTACATGATAAATTTCGAAATATATAAACATTGCATCCAAATTTGTAACATTTACAAAAAGTTTAAACTTTAACTTATATATGCATGCATCCATACAAAAGACTTAGCAAACCAAAAACAAAAAGGGTTTAACAAAAGTTTGGCTCTTCAAAGTCCAAACAAACGCCTCAACATGGAGGCACTCCACGGTTGGTTTTTCAAAAGGTGGACTCCCATAGCAACCCTAAGCTTGACCATTCAAATGCTCACCTACATACATATAGGGGAAGGGGGTGAACTAAAACCCAATGAGTAACACCAATATAAAGGGTTTAATGAATGAAGTCCAATATATTTCAAAACATGTCTTTCAATTCCAAAACAATTCATATAATGACTTCATATCAATCATCTACTTTAGCAATAACCATTTTCAATTTATTATACGTGAAAACATCCAATAGAGTGACAATGGGGCTAATAGGCCAAAATCAATGGGACCACATAAGTCGATACAATGGGACCATGTAAGTCAAACAATAGGACCACAACAGATCAATCAATGTGGACCGTTAGGGTTTAGCATCAGAGATCTTTGTATTTCAATTAATCAATGGGTCATGGTATTATATCCCCAAGCAGGGCCTCACTAAAGGATGCCATGAATACATTTACAAAAAGAACATTCATTCATAGATATGAAATAAGATTCCAAAACATCATTCTTGTATGATTCAAAATACATTTCAAACATATCAATATAGAGGTATTACTCATAGTGGGCTTGAATGAATGCTAGACTTTGGGTGTGTCCAACCTACACAAGACACATAACAAATACACATTGAAACATACTGTTCAAACAGATACCTTTTCACTAATCCAATTCCCTAATTGGGTTTCTAGCTTCTTATTTCCTTAATGAAACTTAAACAATGCCTAGGAATCCTCAAAAGAATATGGGAGTAAAAATAGCACATGAGAGTGTTCTTCAAAAGTTGCTAGAAACAGGGTGTTCGCTCGAGCAATTTGCATGGTCTGCAAAAGTACTAGATGGTCTCAATATAGACTCGAGCGAATACTTGGTCACTCAAGCGATGTACAAGGAAAAACTGAGTTAGCTCGAGCGGACTCTTAGTCACTCGAACTATAGGCAAAGCTCTGCAAAAATACTGGATACTCACAATATGCGCTCAAGCGACGACTTAATCACTCGAGTGATGAGGTCAAAAACTGGGTTTTCAAAACTAAAAGAAAAATTGTGCAAAATACAAATTCAAAGGTAAAGTTTTTGTAGGACTTACTCTAAAGTATGAAAACACTTTAATAAACATAAATATATGACCATTTGATCAAAATTTCATAAATTTAACATAATTGGAACTTAAAACTTCATGCATCTTTTTTCATGACCATCAAAACATGAAATTACACTTCAAAACTTTGTAAATTGTTGATGTATGTGTAATTCAACTCCCAAATTCAACAAAGATGATAAAATTCATGCTCAAAATGATCACACATTCAACCATGCATGTACCTCAAACTAAATTATCATCATCTTCCTAACAAGTTCTTTCAATTACATGAGATTGATTCCATAACTTCATTAATTCAAGATGTAGAACTATTAATCTACAAGAATTTGGTTTGAATTTCATACCTAGAGCTTGAATTCTACAATTTATGTTGTTGTTTTCCCTTAGCTCTTCTTGATCTTCTTTAGACTTCTCTCTCTAAAACTCTATCTCTAGCTTTCTCTGTCTACGTTTTTTTTTTGATCGGAAAATGTTAGTTGTTAGTTGTTAGATTAGCACCTATGGAAGAAAATCTCTCCACCCTTAGTAGAGCACCTAAGTGCTTGCACTCCCTTAATTCAATTTTCCTAAGGGGAATTGAACCCATGACCTCCTTGGGACTAAACCCTAAGGAAGGTATGGTGGCCAACTAGGCTAGGCCTAGTTGGTTCTCTCTCTCTAAGCTTTTCTCTAGCAAAACAATTCAAAAACGAGCTCATTCTCATCTCTTCTTATGTTAAATATAAATATAAATATAAATATAAATATATATATTAGATTAGCTTAACTTAACTAATCAAGTCTTAAGATAATTAAACAAATTTTAATTTTACTAAACTGAATCAAATTTTAATCTTCCCAAAAGGCTCTACATATTAAATGGCACTAATTAAGTTCGTCAATTTGGATTTCTCAGCTTTTAATTTCTGATTCAGAACAAAACTCCTAACAAATAGTTCACAAATCAAACAAATACATACAAATTAAATACATGGTACATAATTAAAATTCAAATCTCACATAATTAAATAAATGCAATTATGATGCATGGTGTGATTATCACATTTAACGTCTTATGTTTTTTTCCTTTTCTTTTAAGATGCTAAAATATGGAAAATGAAGAGTTATTACTTATTTTAAAAAAAAATCTAAAAAGGATAAATTTCCGTAAAAATGATAAATCTAAAAAAATCTAAAGAGAAAGACAATGAAAGGAGAGAAAACGTCCGTCTATTTTCGTAAGGTGACGTAGTCTTTTAGACACGTGTCCAGTTTTCATGGTGACAATTCATTGACCGAAACCAACTGGACAATTACCAAAAATAGAGCCAATAAACTATCAATAGGTCTTAATAGTTAAGATTAGTTTTCATCAAGTCATATTAAAAATAAATCTTAATAAAAATGTCACTAAAAATAATTTTTTGCGGCGATGTTTTGCATGTCACTAAAAATTAAAAATTAGTGACTTTTTTATCACGATTTTTATAAATTGTTTTTAAAACTTATAATTAGTGACCTTTTTGTGACATTTTTTGAACTGTAGTTGAAAGTTGAAAATTAATGACTTTTTTTTTTTTGCAATGATTTTTTTAAATTGTCACTAAAATTTATAATTAGTGACATGTTTGTGACAATTTTTAAACTATCGCTGAAAATTAACAATTAGTAATGTTTTTTAATAGTATTTAATAAAAAAAAAGTCATAAATTATCATATGACTTATTGAATAATAAATCCATCTATTAGAACCTACAAGTAAATCTCTTTAATGTATTGTATTTAAAAAAAAATATATTTTATTTTACTTTTTTAGTTATTTTTTGTAACCCTTTCAATTCTACCATTTACTTTTTCACATTTCACATTATTCTTTGACAATTTTACCAGTAACAGAAATATGCAATGTATTACAAGAGCACTTACACCTCATTTGCTACAATGAAATGAAATGAAATGAAATGAGAATGGAATGGCAGTGGAAATAAAATACATGGTAGAATGAAATGGAATGCGTATTCTCATTCTATTGTTTGGTTGATACAGTAAAATGATGTGGGAATGAAATGACTATTCCCATTCCTATGTTTGGTTTGTTAAGTAAATTGAATGGAATAGAATGGTTATCAAACTAATTACTACCAAATTAAATATTGTATAACCATATTAAATCTAAAAAATAAAAAATGTAAAAAATTCATTAATATGAACAAAATAATAAATTTTAATGCTAAAAAGGGAGAGGAGAATTCGGCAAGGCCTGAATTAAAAACAATTGAAATACTATTTAAGCAACATTCATTAAAGCAATAAAAAATAAAAAAATAAAAAAAGTAACTTATGCTAGAATGATTGTAGTAAATACATATACTTTAAAATAAAATAAAATAAAATCAGTAATGTCTTTTAGGCATAAATTTTTTAATCTGTCCACAAGAAATAACAATTACTTGTGCAGTATTTATGTATGGAATAAAAATTATTTTTTCAAATTAGTTCACATGGCAAGAAGAAGAAGAAGAAGAAGAAGAAGAAGAAGAAGATACAAACCACTCATTCTTGTGTATGCAAAATAAAAATAAAAATAAAAAAAAAATAAAAAAATGTGATACATATTGTAGACACCCCATTTTTGACCGTCCTCAAGACTTGGACGTCACCATTGGAACACTCGGTGATCCTCTTTGTTTGTGTTTTGTCTTGAGTTCCCGAAAGTCTTGGCTGCGCGCCTTGCCTCAGGATCTCTCGACTCGACTGTTCCGTGTTTGGTTTTGGCATCAAACACTTGTGTTTTTGCCTTGAAGGGCGGGGAATGGCTTGTTGGCCATCCCCACATTCCACCGGCCTTCCCTTAGCATCACCGACTGTTTATGGGTGCCACCGGCCATGGTTTCTTAAAATCAATGGCCGGTTGGCACTATATTTGGCCGGCCGGCACTTTATTTTGCCGGCGACCTCTTTTGCTGACCGGTGTGACTCCTTTGCACCCTTGAGGCATGGTGCATGCCAGCTGTGCTAGCTGGAATGCACCATCATTCCTCCCCGTGCAGTTTTTGGCTGGTGTGAACCTTTGAACCCCCTTTCCTTCTAGAAGCTTGAACCCTTTGGCCAAGTTTCAAGAAGCCAAGAACCCTTTGCACCCTTTGCCCCTTTTATCTAGCTTCTTGGAGAAGCCTAGAACCTTGGCCTTTGCCTATATAAGCACTCATCCTCTCCCTTTGTTGGAGGTTGGAGCTTTTGAATAAAAAACCAGAGCTTCTATATCTATATATCTGATATATCATCCTCTCTCTCTATATCTCCCTCTCTCTCATCCTTAGGGTGTGTTTGGAAGCCTAAAAGTGCATTTTGACCTTACTTTTGCACTAAAACACACACCATTACACCTTGCTCCGAGATTGAGAGGCATTGAGGGTTGTTTGTTGAGGTTTTGGACTGATTTTGATCAGTAGAGAGTGGCTGGATCATCTGTTCTTCAAGGTTTCTTCATGGGTGAGACATTTGCTTTAGTTTCCCCAAACTTGCACTAGTTTTCCCAAACTTGCACTAGTTTTCCCAAACTTGCACTAGTTTTCTACCTATCTTACATGCTGATTTAAGCTTTGTGTATAACATGAAAAATTCTTGTATTTTCGTGCTTAACATCTTTCATTAAGGGTGTTTTGGCATTGGGGGTCGAACTCCTCCCCTTAGGCCTCTTTTGGCCTATTTTGGTGCCCTTTTCTTTCAGCTTTGTTTACTTTGTTGTGTTGGTCTTCTCACCACTAAAATCCAGTAGATTTTTAGTGGTAATGGAGTGATTTTGAAGTCTTGTGTAGGGGAGGGACACCTCTCTCCCCTTTGTCCTTCTTTTACCTTTGTTTTGGCTTAAAAGGGCAACATGCATGCTTGGTTGTTTTTGGTCCCATCTCAGAGGTTTTTGGGTGCCTATTAGTCATGTTATATCTCTGTCTTTGGTCGGATTTGTAGCCCTTAGCATGCATCTTGTACTTGCTTTGTAATTCCTTATCTTGCCTAGAAATGTGCCATGTGTTTAGCCTAGTATATCTTCATGATTTGGCTTAGCTTATTGAAGCTTTTGGTCATGATTTGTCATGCTTTAGGTTTGTTGGCCACTGTTTTTGTCATGTTTGTCGTTTTTTACATAGCCCCTTTGCATTCTAGAATTTTGGCCTTGAGCAAATGTGTCATTAGCATGCTTTGGTTAGGTTGTTTGAATGATTTGGAGTCACTTCTCATGCTATTTCAGTCCCTATATCATGCTTGTATGACAAGCATTTATCATCCTTTTATGCCTTGAGGTGTTGTAGTTTTGTGCCTTGAAATGGACATTGTGCATGCTTGTATGTTTAAGTCACTTGGGTTGCCATTCATGAGGGTTTTGGGGCGTGTTTTAATGCATTAAAACTCTGTTTTTTTTGGTTGTTTCATTCATACCATGTGTGGTTATGATAGTTGTGGTAGAAGGCTTCTTTTATGCCTTAGCCTTATGCTCTTTGGTATGCAAGTTTGCATGAGTATTTGCCCATCATTCCATCACTTTTGGCCACTGTTTTGGGGTGTGGCTGAGGGTCCTCCATCTTAGTGTAAGTCCATGGATCATATATTTGTATCTTGTAGTATGCTCATGACATTGCATGTTGTGGCATCCTTATGGTTTGTGCATTGTTGCATGCCCACCTCTTTACATACTTGCCTACCTAGTGTGCATTGTAGTATTGCTTGTAGTGTTGCATGCTAGTGGCATTACCATGTTGTTTGCATGATAGTTTTCATTGCATCACATTTGACAAGTTTTGCATCTTAGCTTCTTGTTGCATTTTTGAGCCATGTTTGCACAACATGCATTGCATTGCTTGGTTTGGGGTGTCAAACCTAGTGTGAGGGTGAGAGGGGTTCATACTACAAGTGATGAAACACATCTCAACCCTCGGTCACCGAGGCCCTTGACTTTGACATGATAGGGTCTTGGTCCTCATTTGTGTGTCGTATGCATTTTACATTGAATGGCAAGTTTGGTCCCTTAGGCTATCATGCGCAATTGATGGCCCAAGGATCAAGGACCATGCTCCCCTGAGTTCAATACATGATAGGGAACACGACCATGCTTACATGTGCTTGAAATTCTATGCCATGCAATACCTGTCCTCTACTGCTGTCAAAACTGTTTTCTGCAGAAAGTTTTTGCCGATCGGCAACATTTAGTGCCAACCGGCCATTGGCGAATGGCCGATAATTTCATTAGAAGCCGATGGCATTAGACAATAAGCAGGTACTTGAAATATATAGTATTACACAAATGTTTTTCTATTAACTTCCCAATTCAATTTTTCATAATTTGTAAATATAATACAATTGAAGGTATGAAATTAATTGCACAATTACATAATTTTGTTTAATAGTTCATCTCATAATATAAATTCATTGAACCCATTATTGCATAATATTTACATATTATTGGTGTAAGAATGCGTTAATATCAACATGTAACATATTTTTTATACATCAAAAGTTGTTGAATCTCGTTTCTTGTGTGACATCCCAAAATCAACACTAAGGCTTGTAGTCAAGGGAAAGTCACTAATGAGTCCTATGACCAATGACCAAGTAAGATCCCAGATTGCTAGAGGAGTCAAATTAGCCTCTCTTCTAAGTCCAACTTTCCTAGGTAGCGCACTATCCTTTTGACAGATCTTAAAAGGCATTAACACAAGATCTCATAAGCAACGTAAGAAACTAAACTGCTTTAAAAAAAAATTAAAAAAAAAACATATAATAATAAGAGAATAGTTACAAATATTCATAGTTACAAAAGTTAGTTCTATCAATATTACATCCCAAAAATAAAATTTGCAGATGGACTATACAAAACACAAAAAGAATTCGAACTTCTCCAGGTATATCCAAAAGTCTTTAAAAGTTTCTAGCTCGTTGTTTTCTGCTGCAAGATCCTCTTCGGTATCTGGCATGAAATGCCATGAGCTTTGAACGCCTAGAAAATGGCAAACACACCTCGTCCCTTTTTCCCAATCTAATACACAATAGCAATTACAACAATAGGGGAAAGGAACATGAAATTCAAGTAAATAACAAAGGTTACAAGGTTAGTTGTTAGTAGTCTAGAAAACTCCCAAATAGATTTCATACTCCCAACCAAAAGAATCGGATATGAATTATTCGGTATGTCCCCCCTTTTGCTGCTTTTGCAGACTTGACCTCGGATGCTTACCAATGGTTACAAACCGCATAGTGCCAACCTAAGACCTCAAAAGAGACGATAAAATAAGGCCTTGCCCATTCCCTCCTCGCACCAAACCACCTAGGGTCTGAATACAACCGCTCCATTCAAGAGTTTCGAACAACCACTTGCGCAAGACTTTTACTTTCAAAAGGGAACACATCCTGTTAACCAATTCAATTTGAACATAACTTTATCTCATAACAATACTCATGTGATCGAAATCCCATTAGCCACCCCATTAAGTTTTCCGTTTAGATTAACGTTTAATTTAGTTAGTACGAGCAAGTAACAAAAGAATAAATTTGCATAAATGTGAGCATCATCGAAGGACTAAAATAAAGGTATATAACCATGACACATGTAATATCATACCAAGACATGATCATATATTCATAAGCACATTCATGAACACAAGAGCATAAAACACCAATGCAAATAGAATTTCCATATTCCGTAACACTTAAAAATTAAAATCAGAAGGACTATTTCAATTTTTTCCTGAACCTGACCTTCCTATGGTTTGTTTATAATTTTATCTAGTTTTCAAAACATGCTTCAGAAATGGCATAGCTTTTCTAGATTTTTAGTTATTTAAGAACTACTCTAGCGCTGTCCAGATTTGTCGACCATTACGAAAATCGGATTTTCTTACAAACTGCTCACTCTTTTTCAATGAAACCAATTTTCCTTAAAAGTTAAATCTTTAAGGAAGTTTTTGACATAAAACTTAGGTCTAGAAAATTTTTCCACATTTTCTAGAATTTTTGAAAGTTGGCTATAAAATAGGTTTTTCATGCACAATACTCGAAATAAGAAGGTTGGTGAGAAAAGAGGACAACTAAGGGAAATTTTTCATTATACTAAATAATGTATCAATAATTCATATTTTTAGAGTGATGGTATGCCTTTGGAAATAATGTGAGATATGGGAAGAAAAAGGTAGTTTTGCATCTATTAAGAGAGAATATGAATGGAAGAAGGATCAAAGCCCAATTCATCAACTTTGAGCACATGAACACCATTACAACACATCTGAAAAGGTGATTTTAAATCTCTAATAACATGTATTTAAAAAAGGAAATAGAATGAGAGATGGTGATGTGGCTTACTTCAGGCTTGGTTGGTTAGCTTACAAGACCTTTCCTTTCTTTCCTTTCCTCCACCAAGCTCAGTCTCTTGCCCTCTCTTGCTCAGTCGAATAAGGTGTTTGTATATGAGTTCTTGTGTGTAAATTGCTAAGGGAGGGGTTTTATTTATACCAACATTGGTGCAAAAGGTCTAAAGTATCCATTGGTTGGAAATGGATTGGATATTTTGGATTAACTTGGAACTTAATGGAATAGTGAATGATTAGAGGTCTTAATTATGCAATTAATCATGATCTAGTTAGGCTTGGGTTAGGATTGAACTTAGGGTGGAAGCATGGTTCTACGTTTTGGGGGTACTAGCAAACTTTTTCCATGAATTCATGGATTTTGTTTGAAAAGTTGTATGCACTTTACTTCCCTAGGGTGGCTGGCCATGTGGGGGTGATTTGAGGGAATTTTTTTTTTCTTGTGTACAATTGTTGGAAATTTCAAAATAGTGTAAAAAATAGGTTTAAAGGTACAAGTATATATATATATATTAGTACTAGTTTGGGTTCAATTAGTGATTTAATAAAAATGTGAGGGCTTTGGGTTTAATTTATGAATTGGAATATTTATTTTAGTGTAAAATTAAACTAAATTAGGGTTTGAGAATCTAATTCGGTTTGGATTTATTGTTTCGAATACAAAGGCTATCAACCGACGAACATGATGAAAATCAAAAAAATCTAGGGTTTTAAGTGGTAATTCCATATTTAGGGACTCAATTAATCAGTATTAGGGTACTAGAAATGAATCCTAAGTTACCGAAATCGATTAGGGTATGCGAGTTTTCAGTTGGCGCATGTATTTTGAGCCTAGGATTAAAATTGCAATTAATTAAGAAATTAAGGAACTTCAAAGAAACAATTTAAAAGTAAGAGACTCTTTAGAAGAAAAAAATTTCAAGGGCCTCACAACCTATCCCCCTCAAAATAATTTCGTCCTCGAAATTTAACTATACATCGCTTTCAAATATTTAGGGGTAGTTTGCCTTCGTCCAATCTTTACGTTCCCAAGTAGACTCTTCAATCCCTCGGTGACACTAAAGCACTTTCACTAAATGAACCATCTTTCCCCTAAGATTCTTCTCTCGGCTATCTTGTATTGCTACAGGTCCTTCTTCAAAAGTAACATTCTTGTCAAGACTGATTTCTTCCCAGTTGATGACGTGCGATGGATCGGCGAGGTATTTTTGCAACATAGATACTTGAAAGACGTTATGTATCCCTACTAACTGCGGGGGTAGAACAAGTCGATATGCCACTTCGCCCACTTTCTCCAATATTTCGAAAGCTCCAATAGACCATGGTGATAGCTTCCATTTCCTTCCAAAACGTACGATCCTGTGCCTAGGTTGCACCTTTAGGAACACATGGTCGCCTACTTCGAACATCAGTGGTCTTCTCCTCCTATCAATGTAATTCTTTTGACGGTCTTGAGCAGTCTTTGACCGTTGTCAGATAAGTTTGACTTTCTCAATAGTCTTTAGGACAAGTTCGGGTCCTATTAGATTTGTTTTGCCTACATCAGTCCAACAAATTGGCGATCTACAATGTCGTCCATAAAATGCTTCGAAAGGCGCCATACCAATATTGGCGTGAAAGCTATAGTTATAGGAGAATTCAATTAATGGTAGGTGCCACTCCTAACTCCCTTGAAAATCCATTACACAAGCTTTCGGCATATCTTTGAGTGTCTGGATTGTGCACTCAGATTGTCCATCTATCTGTGGATGAAAAGCAGTGCTGAAACATAACTCGTGGATCGCGATCTGATACAAGGGATACCGGAACTCCGTGTAGTCGAATGATTTCCCCAATGTAGAGTTTGCACATGGACTCTAAAGTGTCAGTTATCTTATAGGGTAAGAAATGTGCTGTCTTTGTGTGGCGATCCATTATTACCCATATAGCATCACGCCCTTTGGGTGTCCTAGGTAACTCGGTCACAAAGTCCATTCTCACGTAGTGCTAAAACATAACTCGTTGATCGCGATCTGATACAATGGATACCGGAACTCCGTGTAGTCAAATGATTTCCCCAATGTAGAGTTTGCACATGGACTCTAAAGTGTCAGTTATCTTATAGGGTAAGAAATGTGCTGTCTTTGTGTGGCGATCCACTATTACCCATATAGCATCACGCCCTTTGGGTGTCCTAGGTAACCCGATCACAAAGTCCATTCTCACGTGCTCCCATTTCCATTCAGCTATTCGTAGGGGCAGCAATGTTCCTCTTGGTTTCTAATGTTCTGTCTTCACTTGCTGGCATATTAGACATCTTGCTACAAATTTAGCCACATCGTTCTTCATTCTACTTCACCAGTACTTCTTTTTCAAATCTTGGTACATTTTAGTCCCTCCTAGATGTACCGCAAATACAAAGCGATGACATTCCTTAAGTACTTTTAATCTGAGTAACTCATCATTTGGCACAAACAGTCTACCTTGATATCTTAAACTCCCATTAGGGTGAATTTCCCAATCGAGCATTGGTTCTCCTAATTCTAGACATACCTTAACATAGGGTACTTCTTGATCCTGCTTGTGGGCCTCCATGATCTCACTTATTAACTTAGGCATCACATTCTGTGCACCAAGGTATACCTTCGTGTCTTGAGTCTTTACCTGGATTCCAAATTCATTGAGCATCTTAACCATGTCCTATTCCCTTACGGCTAATTTCGCTATCATTCCCCTACTCTTGCGACTCAACGCGTTTACTACTACATTGGCTTTACCGGGGTGGTATGAGAGAGTGAATTGGAAATCATTTAGATACTCTATCCACCATCTCTGTCTCACGTTAAGGTACTTTTGTTTAAATAGATACTTCAAGCTCTTGTGATCTGTGAAAATCTCAAATTATTGCCCACACTGGTAATGTCGCCATTGCTTCTGAGCAAAAACTACAGCCACTAATTCCAATTCATACGTTGGGTAGTTTCGCTCATGTGGTTTCAACTGCCTGGAACCATACTCGACTACCTTTCCATTTTGCATGAGCACGCATCCTAACAATTCCTTAGACGCATCGCAATACACAGTGTACCCCACTTCTCATTTCGGAATGATAAAAATTGGCACAATAGTTAATCTTTTCTTTAGCTCTTGGAAGGATTTTTCGCAAGCTTCGTCCCATTCATATTTTACTCCCTTCTGCATCAAACGAGTCATTGGTCTGGCTAGTTTGGAGAAATCTTGAATGAACCTTCGATAGTAACCAGCCAATCCCAAGAAACTACAAATTTCTGACATAGTTTTTAGTTGTCTCCAATCTAAGACTGCTTATACCTTGGTTGGATCCACAACAGTCCCATTCTCAGACACTACATGTCCTAAGAATTTCACTTCTTTTAACCAGAACTCACATTGCTTGCTTTTTCATACAACTGATTGTCTCTAAGAACTTGAAGAACAATCCTTAAATGTTGCTCATGCTCATCTTCAGACCTTGAATATACCAAAACATCATCAATGAACACCACTACAAACTGGTCAAGATATGGTGCGAAGATTTTGTTCATTAGGCTAATAAATACTGTTGACGCATTGGTTAGTCTGAAAGGCATTATTTCAAACTCGTAGTGACCATATTTGGTTCGAATGGTAGTCTTTGGTATACCCTCATCCTTGACTCGTAGTTGATGGTAACCCGACCTAAGATCGATCTTTGAATAATACTTTGAGCCTCTAAGTTAATCAAAAATATCATCAATCCTTGGGAACAGGTATCGATTCTTGATCGTGACTTGGTTGAGTCGACGGTAATCGATACATAGTCTTAGCGACTCATCCTTCTTTTTAGCAAACAGAATGGCCGCTCCCCAGTGAAGTACTTGGCCTAATAAATATTTTTTTGAGCAACTCCTATAGTTGTGTCTTTAATTCTTGTAGTTCTGTCGGTGCCATACGATATGGGGCCATAGATATTGTCGTTCTAGGTTGTAGCTCAATACTAAAGTCAACGTCCTGGGTTGGTGGCAATCCCGGTAATTCCTTAGGAAATACATCTACATATTTGCTACTACTCACAAAAGTTCTAATGCTATTTGGTTCTCCTCATTTACAATCAAACTTGCTACCCTACCAGCAAGTTGATCGTGCAACCCCATCCTATGTTTTGTTGAAGTCAGGAAATCTTGCATATCCCCTTTAAACTGGAAACGTGTTCTGTCAGGCGCGTGAGCCACTACCTTCTTTTGACGGCAATCGATCACCACTTGATGGGTGGACAACCAGTCTATGCCTAAAATGATATTGAAGTCCGACATCTCCATGACGCAAAGGTCGCAAGTTAGGCGTAGGTCCGAGACTCATATCTTACAATCTTTATAGATCAACCATATTCGAACGCACCCTCTCATAGGTGATATTACACTTAAGGCAGTTTCTAAGGGTTCACATACAAGTTCTAATGACTTAACACAAGCAGAGAATATAAAAGAATACGCACCAGTATCAAATAAAACATGCACCTAAGAATTATATAGTACTAAATTACCCTCAATTACGGACAGGTCCCCCTCTTCTTCTTGCAAGGCAAAGACTCGCGCGTGTTGCCTTCTGGTTGTCACTGGTCTTAGCATTCTAAGTTCCTCATCTCTTTTGGTGTTGCTGCCCGGTAGATCTAGTCTTGTTTAACTAGGGCTTCTGTCCACCCACTGCCTGGGTATTTGCTTCGGAACCTCCTCCCCAGTATCCCGATGGAGGGAGTTGGGGGCATTAGCTCTTTTTGTGCCCCAATTGCTAACAATGAAAGCACTAGATTTGTCATGTCGGTCTTGATTGATAACCTCCTTTATGGATCTATTGTTGCGATTGTTGTCGTTGCTGTTGTGGTTGTGGCCTTGAGTAGGGCTTCGGGGCTGTATTTCCCTTTTGGTTCCCTTTAAGGTCTTACAGATGTCTAGCCCCCTTTCCACTTGTTCCAAATTTTCCTAGCATCGGCTACTTCCCTTTCAAATTCTAATGTCGTCTCTAATACCTCGGCATATGAGTGGAGCCGTTACGGTCGAACTCTCTCCCAATTGTAAGGTCCAGCTCTCATTCAAACATCCTTGCTTTCTCTTCATCATTTACTACATACCTAGTTGCGTAGCGGGCCAACTCTTCAAATTTTACTGCGTATTGAGTTACGATCATATTTCCCTGCTCAAGGTTTTGGAATTCCTTGACTTACTCTCGACGAACTGTACTTGGAAAATATATATTCAGAAACAATTCCTTAAACTGGTTCCATGACATGTTTGTAATGTCACGGGTATTTTTGATTAGTTCCCACCAATGATCAGTCTCATTATCTAGCTTGAATACTGCCAACGCTATTCTATCGACATCTTCACTTATCCCCATAGTGTCTAGCATTTTCTCTATTTGCCGAAGCTAGTTTTCAGCCACTCTCGGGTCTGGTACACCTGTGAACTTTGGTGGCCTTTGTTTTTAGAACTCCGAAAAAAGTTGAGTCCTCTTGTTTTGCTGATTGTTCCTTAGTTGTCCTAGTTCTTCTAGAATTTGATGCCCAAGATTATTAGGGATATTGGCTCCCGCATGTATGGGCCCATGCTAATTTCTAGGACGGTTCCGGGCATTCTTGCTAGTCTCTGAGTAGTCATTAGCTTGTGTATCTACCATTTTGTTCATGGTATGAGATAAGTTGGTTTCTAGATTTCTAGCTAGAGGTAATCTTTCTACTAAATTTGAAATTAAGGTTTAGTTTTCTTAGGGTACGGCGAAATATTAAAGCAAGTAACAGTCAACAGATATAGATCAAATCGTCACTTCATATATTTATAATAGGCATCAATACAAAAGGCTTCCAAATCAGAGTTTCATTCAAAAGGCACTACACACATCATAGTGACAAATGTTACTACATATATCTTAAGGATCCCTACTATAAGTGGATCTTTCAAAAGCCTAACTTACTGCGCTTAGATTAACTCTCATTCCCAGACCAGACGAAATGTTCTTCAGGATCCTCATTTGCCGAGTCGGTTGCCTGGCAGGAGAGCGGGGTGTATATATGGTGAAGGGGGAACGTGCTCATATGACACCTCGATTAGAAATGCTAGGGTTGTTCCTGGCTGCACCGGTTATTACTCCACCTCAATTGGCTGCCTACTGTCCTGCCCAGGGTAGGGAGACTCGCCACTCTCAACTTGCACTGGGTGTCGACGTAGTGCTTTGTCTGCCAAGGCTCAGCGTATCAGGGTGTCCATCTTCCAATCATCCTACTGTTTACAGACTGTGCTCTTTGCTGCGTGACTCAGGTGCTGTAGGCAGCGTCGAACCAAAGATATCTTTTGCTCCTTCGTATAGTAAGAGTAGTCCGTCTCCATTTTCCGTGTCTCTTTGATGATCATCTCTTCAGTGGCAAATTCACACGGCCAGTGGCTAAAGTAGGTATTGATAGACAGGGCCATCCTACCTTGCATGCAAAAGGCTCCCCATGTGTCGAGGCTAATGTCAGTCGTCAGATGGCTTCCCGATGACATCCTATGGTGGAGGAAAAAGTTTTAATTGTTAGTCTCTTTTAAATAGATATAATAGTGTGATAGTAAAGTACACTAGTGGACAAGGGTAAGGGATTCTAGAGTTACGTATCGGGTTGCGTGGGCTAAGGGTTGAACCTAAGCTTTAATACCAAGTTGTGATTTCAGAAAATCTACACTAAGGGTTGTAGTAAAAGGAAAGTCACTAATGAGTACTATGGCCAATGACCAAGTAAGATTCCAAATCACCGGAGAAGTCAAATTAACCTCCCTTCTAAGTCTAGTTTTCGTAGGTAGTGCATTACCCTTTTAACAGATCTTAAAAGACATTGACGCAGGGTCTCATAAGCAACGTAGGAAACTATACTGGTTGAAACAAAAAGGCCTCATAAGCAACGTAGGAAACTATAATGGTTGAGAAAAAAAAATAGTTACAAATATCGATAGTTACAAAAGTCAGTTCCATCAATATTACATCCCACAAATAAAATTTGCAAATGGACTATACAAAACATAAAAAGAATTCTAACTTCTCCATGATAGCCAAAAGTCTTCGAAAGTTTCTGGCTCATCATTTTTTGCTGCAAGATCCTCTTCGGTACTTGGCATGAAACGCCATAAACTTTGAACGCCTGGTAAACACGCACACACACACACCCCATCTCTTTTTTCTAATCTAATACACAATAGCAATTACAACAATAGGGGAAAGGAACATGACATTCAAGTAAATAATTGTAGACACCCCATTTTTGACCGTCCTCAAGACTTGGACGTCATCATTTGAACACCCGATGATTGTGCTCGCTTGTGTTCGTTTTGAGTCCCTGAAGGTCTCGGCTGAGCGCCTTGCCTTGGAGCCTCTAATCTTGTCTATTTTGTACTTGGTTGTGAGCCAAGAGTTTGTTGCTTCATTTCTGGAGGATAGGGTGACCTGTCAGCCATCCCCCTAGCCCGCCAGCCAGGTGGCCGGTCAGCTATGCTGATGGCCCGTCAGCTATGTGGATCTGGACTACCACTGTACCGTTTGATCCTTCTTTCACTTCTCGGTGTTAGGAGCGAGTGGTATATCAGGTGGTCTTGCTGAGGCACCCTTTTTGACCAATCGACCTAGTTGCATATCGGAAGCCATAGAGACTGTTCCAAACTAGGACAGGTTGCTTACCCGAATGCAGGATTGTATGAAGCCACTTGTTGTGCATAGTGAAATTCTAGCTCCTAACGAAAGTAGGACAGGGTAACCCTACCCCATCATAGGGGTGTTTTGATTCTCAATTAACTGGTATGTGCTTTATAGTGAACTATACAGGGATGTGCATATCAGTTGCGAGTCTGGTATCTGATTTTAGGGCAGAATTCAGTAAAGAGTGCAGTCATTCAGCTATGCTCATATCTGTTCTGGTGAAATCAGGCTGAGGTGCTATCTGTTTTCTCTTTTGCTAGGTAGTCCTGGAACCATAGCTTTAGAAGGCTCCAATATCCTCCAAGTGCATTGGACCTGTGTTGATAGCCTTTGTCAGGTCAGGAGATTTAATTCAAAGGTAACCAATGTTTCCTTCGCCAGAGGCCGGGCAAAGAAGGGCCAGATAGGGCTCATTGGTTCAATTGATCCGACAGTCACCAGTTAGATTACCTTTGTTCAACTCAACAGACTCGTGATGGCACAGAGTTCGTAAGAAGTTGTGGCTATGATAGTGGCATTAAACTAGGGAATCGCCAGGTAAGATGAGACCAATGCTGAAATGCAATGCCCATCTGGGGCACCTACCACACATCCAGTCTCGGGACCCCAGCTGAACTTTGACCCACTTCCGCCAGCTGAAGATTCACAAGGTTCCGATCCCCAAGAAGGGTTGGCTCAAGCTCGAGTTTTCAGACCCCTGGTGTAGCCTAATGAGAGGCTTTATCCCCTTGATACTAATGATCTCGATCCGACCTCGGTGAAAATTGTGAACCTTGAGAAGCAATTCAAAAAGGCACAGGGCCTTAACTCCATTCCTGACATTGAGGATAGGTACACCGAAGCTGCCGTACGACTTGCAGACAGACTCAAAATGCCATATATTGACTGTTTTGATGGGTCTGGAGATCCTATGGTACATATCTAACTTTTCTTGGGTGTCTTGAAATTGATGGGTCTGACTAAGCCGCAGAAACTCTCTCTGTATGGTAGAACCCTGTTGGATGCAGCAGCCACTTGGTACGCTGAGTTGGAGGATACAGTGAAGCAAAACTGGGAAAAGTTGGCTGAGGCCTTTGTCGACCAGTATTCTCACAATACCCAAGTTGAAATGACCACTCAAGGGCTTGAAGCAACCCACCAAAACCCAACAAAGCCTTTTGTAGAATTTGTTGCAAGGTGGAGAGCAAAGGCAGCATAGATGACAGATCTCCCTTCTGAGAGAGATCAAGTGCAGATAGTGGTGTAGAACTTGGAGCCTGATATGCTGCAAAAGTTAATAGTTGTTCCACTATTCACTTTCAAAAGTTTGCATGACTTGGGGGTTTAGATCGAGAATGCATTTAACAGAGGGATTATTCCTAGAACAAGCGAATCAACAAGGAGGGTGATTTCTAGGAGTACCAATGATGGCGGTAGCACTATTTCCAAACCCACTGAAATCAATACAGTCGCCACAGCCGACCCTTTTGCCAATGCCAACCCACAAACAGCCAGCCCAGCCTGAGCTCATGGCAGAACTTTCATCCCCCTCTATATGAGCCTAACCAGCGCATTAAAAGTTCTGATGGAAATAGGGTATCTCAAAGCCCTTGATCCTCAACCTCTGCTTGAACCACTCCCTGCCAGACATAACCCCACCAAATACTGCGTATATCATCAGTAGCGTGGTCATGGCACAGATCGTTGCTACCGCCTTTGTCATGAGGTCCAAAATCTCATCGACAACCAGACGATAGCTCCACCTCAAGACCCCAATGACCAAGTACCTCATCCACATCTCAACCTCGTCCATACACTGCCACCCACCTACAACCCCAGTATATACACCTCGGTCCATCTACCTAAGCCTGAGGTGTTTATTCCAGAAAGCATGGACTTGTGTATGATGGATGCACTTGAACCCCAATCATCTCAAACTCGTGAACCCACTACTTCTGAGCTGATGAGAATGATTGAAGATCTTCAAAAAATAGTGGCAGATCTAGCCTTTAGGATATTGGCTCCGTCATCAACCATATCACATGCCAGAAATTTCATGCCAAAAGGCTCCCCAATCTTGGGACGGGCTGCATTTGAAGAAGGCTAATCCCTTGACAAAGTGGAGGCAAGCGGTAAGAACAAGGTAGGGGTAGGCATTGGTCCCTTTGAACATCTTCAGTGGGTTGTTGAGGCTTTGAAAGTCGAAGGGCTGAACAAACAATGAGTGCTTACAGTTGTTACAAAAACTATGGATGACACTTTTGCCACTCAGGATGAGAGCATTCTGAATCAAGGGGCAAGCCGGGAGAAGGGCTATTGTACCAGAAATGCCTCTTTGAGCTCCAATCCTACACTCGGAAGAGATCATGAAAAGTCAGCACCTGCCAACCCCTTTGTCGGTATATCCAACATAACTCCACAAACCTCTAAGCACCAACCCCGAGGCCAGAGGGTCTTCGCCCTGCTTTACATGACCTTGTCCAAGGCTCTTCAAATCCTTATAGGGCAAGGCAATCTCAAACCCCTTGAGCCTCGGCCTCTCTCGGATCCCCTCCCAGCTTAGCATGATGCTGCCAAGTATTGTGCCTTCCATCAACAAACCAGCCATGACACTGACAGTTGCTTTCGTCTTCGCCATGAAATACAAGATCAAATTGATAAAGAGGTCATCGTCGCACCAGGTCCTACAAAGTCTATAGGTACTGGATCAATGAACTTGGGGGATAATATGATTATGTGATCGGGGGGACGAACCACTTGCTGATGGTGCTCATTTTACTCCAGATGTAGTGAATGGCACGCATTGTTTTGAGCAATTTGCGAATGCTATTTATTGTACTTTCTGACTTGGGTATTGGGTCAGTTTTGTTGTGTTGTATTGAGTCTGTCTTGTTGTATTGAGTCTGTCCTGTTGTAGAGTCGGGTGATTTCAAGGGTGTTACCTCAGACATCAATACCTTGTTTTGTGTTTGTCTTTTACACCATTTCTTTTGCGTCTGTTCCTGCCCTTGAGCCAATGGCGCCAGAAGTTCTGAATGAAATGGCAGAGATTTTCACCTACTTTTCTGTGCCTTGAAATTATTGCATTGACCTAAGTTTTTCAAAACTTTTCTAAACATTGTGATGAAAACAAAGAGGAATAAATTCCTCTGGATTTGCAAAATTTGATCAAACTGAGAGGAAGAGAGGCGTGCAAGCCTTTAATGAATGAGATCATGTTTGTTAATGTGAGTACTGAGAAGGATCCTGGCTTGATCCAGATTGGTTCTACATTGCCTTCGACGCGAGCGACTAGTCGCTTTATTAAAAGATTTTAAAAAATATTTTGCACGGTTCTGCGAAGACATGCATGGAATTGATCTTGAGATTGTGTAGCATAGGATTGCTCCTAGTCTCGAGAATCGACCCCATTGCTTTCAAACCTTGAACTTTGATTCAGAATGTTCAACGATCACTTATAATGTAAGGTTTGTATGGCCGGATCAGAAGCAACCCTTGAATTAGGGGCATAAAGGTCAGATCAAGAAGGCCAGATGTCATCAAAGCCCTTGAACTAGGGGCAAAAATGTTAGATGTGCTCGAACAGTCAAAGATGAGCCATTTCCCAAGCTAATGAAGACTGACAAGAAAGCCAAATTCCAGCAGCTGGAAGAAAAAGATTTATTGTTGAAGGACAACCGAGTTTCTATCTATAACACTAGGGGCAAATTCAGCCCCAATTGGATAGGCTCCTACATCATCAGCGAACAGTAGCCATTCTCTTGGATTTAGATGTCTTCGAGATCTCAAAATCGATCAACGTGGACCAGTTAAACTTTTTATCCTTGAGAGGCTCGCAAGGCCAAAAACTCGGAAGGGCGACCCAGGCAAAAGTTAGAGTAAGAAAGAAAAAGAAAAGAACAAAAATGAAAAAAATGGAAAAGAAATGAAGAAAAATGAAGGAAAAGAAATGAAGAAAAAAATGAAAAGAAAAAGAAAAGAAGAAAATAAATGAAAAGAAGAAAAGAAATGAGAAGAAAAGAAAAATAGGGCTCACAAGGTTGAAAATCCGGAAGGGCGGCCTTGGCAAAAGTTAGAGCGCAAAAGGAGAGTGTCAATACCCGAGTGAACCTTAGCCCGGAACTACGTACGGCTTGATTCCCATCTTTGGGATACGTAGGCAACTTCATCCTGAAGTCTGGCCCCAACCGTTTTCAACTTGTTGGTCTCATCCATGTTGATTGGTTTATCCTTGTTCAACTCTGCTATCTTATCCATGTGCAAATTGGCTCATCTTCGTGCTCATCTTTGTTCAAAATCGGACTGTCCTATTCCGTTACAAGATTCAACTGCAAGACAATTCAAGTTCAGATCTGAGGTTATGTATCTCAAGAGTAAATTCTATGTTGGTCGAGCAATGGCCATTTGCAAAGACAGTTTTTGAGAATTTTTTTAATGAGGTTGACTAATTCTCTCAAAAATTATTCTATTTTTCCAAAATTGGACCATTTCTCCAAAATTGGACCATTTCTTGGACCCAAAGAAAGGAAAATTTTGCGCACAACCTAACTTGCATGATTTCAAATCAAAAAATTGAACAAGCATGTTAATCTAACTCTCACGTTGGTTAAAATTGTTTTAGTAGAAAGCTAAAACAAAATGGTCAAAATGATGAACTAGGGGTACAGTTGAGTCAGGTTTTCTATCTTTTCCCCGTTGTCAACATACTTGCCAGAAAGGGCACCATGCTTGCCAGAAAGGGCGCCATATCCGCCAGAATGGGCATAATTGAAGCTAACAGTAAAAGGCTGAAAGCTTTCATATCGTCCAAGCAGCAAGGTATTAAGCCAAGTGCGAAGCACGAACTGGAAATGGAGGTGGATGTTCGGTTCCTTCATCTGGACGATCACGCCCAAATTGGCATCTGACCCAGAATGGGGATGTAGAACATACAATGTGTCAAACCAATCAATTGTATACCTGGCCGGTGGGACATGCCAACTGATGTGAGTTACAGATTTGCTCCAATCGCACCACAACCCCTCTGTGGAAAAGTTCACGAGTTGTGAGTGAAAGAAGGAGAATCTAGCAGAATGCTAGGGGCAAGAGCCCACAACTTCCTGCTTATCCATCAACCACCCAGGGTAGGGATAAAAAAGAAGAGAGATTAAAGAATAGAGAGATGTGCGCTGAGAGAAAAAGTGAGGAAAGGGCTTGACAGAGAAATAGAGATTGAGTGCCAAAGTGATGTGAGAATCACAAATGAGAAAGGGTGGGAAACAATACCTGGCGAAACAAGCTCCTCGTGAACCGAAAGGTCTCGTACCTTTGTAACACATCTGAGTGTTGTGTGTGTGTTTTTGTTTGTCTCGATTCTTGTTTTGAGTCGTTTTAAGTGTCAATAGATGTGTTTAGGTTATTTTACCTTTGTTTTCCTTTGTTGAGTCGTGGTGTGCTGTGTTCAGTCGTAGGCTCAATATCCGGTCAAGAACTCATTTCTTGATTTCAAAAATAAATCATTTTATGCTCAGAGTGCTGTGCCGTTCTCCACATATGTGCAAAACAGGATTTGTTCTTTCATAAAACTGCAGGGTTCAACCTAGGTCATATGAGAACAGTAGAACAAGGACCTATCTGAAGCTATAGGTTCTAGACTGCAAAGCAAAAGAAAAGAAGGAAAATCGGAGCATCTGAGGGTGTTTCACCTTCAGCAAATTCTGAGATTGCATTCCGAATGTACCTCTTTAGGCCTTGTCAATGCTCCAAAGTATGAGGGTACCTCTATCTCAAGCTTAAGCTCAAGCCTGCTTCAAGCTTGAATGGCGATCAGAAGTGTTCTCCCTAAGTACCATTCCCTGCCAGAGACATCTTGGCTGTGTTTGTAATGAGTTCCTAGGAGACCAACTACGTTGGTGGAAACTAGAGTTCGTACCATTCCCTGCCAGAGACATCTTGGCTGTGTTTGTAATGAGTTCCTAGGAGACCAACTGCGTTGGTGGAAACTAGAGTTCGTACCATTCCCTGCCAGAGACATCTTGGCTGTGTTTGCAATGAGTTCCTAGGAGACCAACTGCGACGGTGGAAACTAGTTTGCAATGAGTTCTTAGGAGACTAACTACGACGATGGAAACTAGAGTTCGAATGGTTGATGCCTAGAATGCAAAGGTTTAGAATTTCTGAGACTAAAGTCTGGTTTAAATACCCAAGGGTGTATCCCCGGCTTGAAATCTGTATAGAAGCCCCATAGGTTGAGGTAGCCTGTATGCGCCTCAATTCTGGATACTGAACCAACCTAATCTGTCACCCTGTTGGAGAACAGGGAAAGTTGTAAACATAGCCAGGAAGAAAAGTAGTACTTGTGGTTTGGAAGTGTAACCAAGAAAAAGTGGAAGATCCCCAACAACAGGCACGATATTGTATGTACGGTTCATTCAAAGCTGGTGCAACCAGATGATATTGTATGTATGGTTCATTCAAAGGAATTCCAAGTAAGATCATTCCTGTCCTTGAAGCCCCCTTTTGGTTAGAAGCATTCGGGTACGCCCGGTGCTTATACCACACCTTGTTTTGGTTAGAAGCATTCGGGTACGCTCGGTGCTTACACCACACCTTGTTCTGGTTAGAAGCATTCGGGTACACCCGGTGCTTACATTGCCTCTTGTTGGTTAGAAACATTGGGTCATGTGCTCGATGTTTATACCACTCTCTGGTTAGAAGCGTTTGGACTGTGTGCCCGACGCTTACACCCCTCTTGTTGGTTAGAAATATTAGGTCGTGTGCCTGATGTTTATACCACTCTCCGGTTAGAAGCGTTTGGATCGTGTGCTCGACGCTTATACCTCTTTGTTTTGGTTAGAAACATTGGGTCGTGTGCTCGATGTTTATACCACTCTCTGATTAGAAGCGTTGGGATGTGTGCCCGACGCTCATACACCTCTTGTTGGTTAGAAGCATTCGGGTACGCCCGGTGCTTACACCACATCTCTTGTTGGTTAGAAGCGTTCAGGTACGCCCGATGCTTACACCACTCCTTATTTTGGTTAGAAGCATTCAGGTACGCCTGGTGCTTACACCACCTCTCTTGTTGGTTAGAAGCATTCAGGTATGCCCGATGCTTACACCACTCCTTATTTTGGTTAGAAGTATTTGGATACGCTCGGTGCTTACACCACCTCTCTTGTTGGTTAGAAACATTGGGATGTGTGCCCGATGTTTATACCACACCTTGCTCTGGTTAGAAGTGTTTGGGATGTGTGCCCGACGCTTATACCTCTCTTGTTGGTTAGAAACATTGGGTCGTGTGCCCGATGTTTATACCACTCTCCGGTTAGAAGCGTTTGGACCGTGTCCCGACGCTTATACCTCTTTGTTTTGGTTAGAAACATTAGAAAGCACTCCGATGTTTATACCACCCTCCGGTGTTTGCACCGTTCTCTTTTCCCTCTCGCGCGTGGTGTGTAGGACGTTTTGGTTAAATGCATCTAGACGGATTCCAATGCTTATACTGCTCATTGTTTCGGTTACATAATAGTTGGATGTGTTTCATTTGTTATCATGTGTTCTCTTTGGTTCGGAACCTTGGGGTGTGTCCCTGGGGTCGCTCCACTTCTTTCCTCGCGTGTGCCACGCGTTAGGTTGTTGTTTCATGCTTCGGGTGCGCCCGAGAGTCGTGTTGTTCTTTGCCTTTTCTGCGTAATGCGTAGTTAAGATTGCATAATTTTCTTACATCCTTTCTACATAAAACGTGGTTTGGTTCATGTTAACTTGCTTTTGTACGAGTTTACTGTAGCATTTCTTTGCATAACATTTGCATCTAGATGTTTTGTTACAGTCTCATTGCATGATCATAAGTTATGTTCTTGCATCATGCATGTCATTTGCATTTTGCCCCAGAACTACGCCGGTTTGATTCCTTGGAAAGGGATACATAGGCAGCCTATGGGTGCAACCGTTCTTCGTTTTGATTGCTTGTTTGTCTAAGTCTTCGGCCTTATCAAAAATGGGTCGTCTCTGGGCTTTGACATTCACTCACGTCATTTCATGACTTCCGAGTTCTGTCAAAGAGGGGCAACTGTAGACATCCCATTTTTGACCGTCCTCAAGACTTGGATATCATCGTTTGAACATCTGATGATTGTGCTCGCTCGTGTTCGTTTTGAGTCCCTGAAGGTCTCGGCTGAGCGTCTTGCCTTGGAGCCTCTAATCTTGTCTGTTTTGTGCTTGGTTGTGGGCCAAGAGCTTGTTGTTTCACTTCTGGAGGATAGGGTGACCTGTCAGCCATCCCCTTAGCCCGCCAGCCATGACTTGTGCTTGCCGGCCACCAGTGGTGGCTGGTCGGCTATGTTGATGGCCCATCAGCTACATTGATGGCTGGTTTAGGTGGCCGACGACCATTTTTCTAACGGACATGTGGCCTTAGGCACGAGTCAGGGTTTCCTAAATTTTTCAAAAATAAAACATTTAGGTGGCAACTCTGTATCTGGCAAAGTAGTCCATGTTTGGCACTTCTTTATTAAAAATCAATTTTCCAAAATGATTTGCCGGATTTGGACTCTTTGCTGAGATTAGATTCAGAATCGTGACACGAGTTCGAATTATAATAGCTAAGAACAAATGATTTGCGCCCTCGCGCGCGGAGCGGGAGTTCTCGAGCGGTCTACACCGGTGTTTACACCACACCTTGCTTTGGTTAGAAACATTTGGGTACGCCCAGTGTTTACACGGCACCTTGCTTTGGTTAGAAACACTGGGGCACGCCTGGTGTTTATACCACCCCTTTGGTTAGAAACACTCGGGTACGCCAGAAGTTTATACCACCCCTTTGGTTAGAAACATTGGGTCGTGTGCCCGATGTTTATACCACTCTCCGGTTAGAAGCGTTTGGACCGTGTCCCGACGCTTATACCTCTTTGTTTTGGTTAGA
This sequence comes from Camellia sinensis, assembly GCF_004153795.1. Taxonomy (NCBI): domain Eukaryota; kingdom Viridiplantae; phylum Streptophyta; class Magnoliopsida; order Ericales; family Theaceae; genus Camellia; species Camellia sinensis. Next base: position 1,118,322 of record NW_021025169.1, on the reverse strand, counting down.
AACATTAGAAAGCACTCCGATGTTTATACCACCCTCCGGTGTTTGCACCGTTCTCTTTTCCCTCTCGCGCGTGGTGTGTAGGACGTTTTGGTTAAATGCATCTAGACAGACTCCAATGCCTATACTGCTCTTTGTTTCGGTTACATAATAGTTGGATGTGTTTCATTTGTTATCATGTGTTCTCTTTGGTTCGGAACCTTCGAGTGTGTCCCTGGGGTCAGTCCACTTCTTTCCTCATGTGTGCCACGCGTTAGGTTGTTGTTTCATGCCTCGGGTGTGCCCGAGAGTCGTGTTGTTCTTTGCCTTTTCTGCGTAATGCGTAGTTAAGATTGCATAATTTTCTTACATCCTTTCTACATAAAATGTGGTTTGGTTCATGTTAACATGCTTTTGTACGAGTTTACTATAGCATTTCTTTGCATAACATTTGCATCTAGATGTTTCGTTACAGTCTCATTGCATGATCACAAGTTATGTTCTTGCATCATGCATGTCATTTGCATCTTGCCCCAGAACTACGCTTGTTTGATTCCTTGGAAAGGGATACGTAGGCAGCCTATGGGTGCAACCGTTCTTTGTTTTGATTGCTTGTTTGTCTAAGTCTTCGGCCTTATCAAAAATGGGTCGTCTTTGGGCTTTGACATTCACTCACGTCATTTCATGACTTCCAGGTTCTGTCAAAGAGGGGCAACTGTAGACACCCCATTTTTGACCGTCCTCAAGACTTGGATATCATCGTTTGAACACCCAATGATTGTGCTCGCTCGTGTTTGTTTTGAGTCCCTGAAGGTCTCGACTGAGCGTCTTGCCTTGGAGCCTCTAATCTTGTCTGTTTTGTGCTTGGTTGTGGGCCAAGAGCTTGTTGCTTTACTTCTGGAGGATAGGGTGACCTGTCGGCCATCCCCTTAGCCCGCCAGCCATGACTTGTGCTTGCTGGCCACCAGTGGTGGCCAATCGGCTATGTTGATGGCCCGTCAGCTACATTGATGGCCGGTCGGCCACCTAAAGTGGCCGACGGCCATTTTTCTCCTTTGTTAGATATTTATTTGCCAGTTGTGCCAGCTGTTGTCCACTGATGCTCATCTTCATACACGTGTATGGAGGGATGAATACAAGTTTTTGGCTTGATTTTGTATATAAGGGGGGTCTCCCCTCTATTTTGAGAGGTTACACAATTTGGAACAAATTTTTCCCCCTCTCTCTAGAATTCTCTCTCTCTCTTCTTGTTTTATGCTTAAAAGTGAGAATTCTTTATACTTTTGCACTAAGACCCTTGACCAAACATCCTCATCTTGGAGCTAAGGTTCTTTGAGGCTTAGTTTGAGCTCTTAAGGCTAGTTTTAGCTCAGAATTGTGACTGATTTTGTGTTGTGCTTCAAAGGTATAAGGCTTACCTCATTTAAGCTTTGTTTTAATCAATTGCCTGGCTATCTTTTTACACTGTTTTGACCTGATTTTTCAACCATAAAAAACTCTGTTTTTAAGGTTTCAAAATGGTGGTTTAAGTCTTGGTGAGTTAGGGGATTGTCCCCTCTTTTTGATCTTTGGCTTGTGAAGCCTTTTGTGCCATTTCTTTCCATCTTTAAAGAAAACTTTTTGGGCCTTTAAACAACTGAAATTCAGAGTTATTTAAGTGGTAAAAAGTATGTTTTGAAGTCCAAAAATGGAGGGGTTAGCCTCCACTCCTTATGCCTCACTTGCATGCCTAGTTAGCATCCTATGGTAGCATGTTTTTGTGGTTTAACTTAGCTTAATTCAAGCATGTTTTAGCTACTGTCTCGACTGGTTTTAGCTCTGTTTTGGGATGTCTTGGTCATATGAGCCTTGTTTTGCAAAGTTGTAGTGCAAATAGCTTCACTAGCTTGGCATCCTAGCCCTTTAAACTTAATTTGCATGAGATGGTTGCATGTTATAGCATCACTTTACATATGATTTTAGTGTATATAGCTTTGTCACACTCTCACTTATTTCACTCTTTCATTACTTTTGAGAGTTGTGTTTTGAGTCTTGTTTGCAAGCTAACATGTGAGCATGTTTTTCTAGCCTTTTGTGCTTTAATCTCAGCATGTTTTAGCCACTGTTTTGGCATGTTTTAACTCTGTCCAGAGCTGGTTTGGTCAATTGAGCTTTGTGTTGCATGCTTATAGTGTTGTGATCTTCACTAGTTTGCTGCTTTAGGCTCTTAAGCATCACTTGCATGTGTTGTTTGCATGATTTAGTGTCTTTTTGCATGCCATTTCAGCACTGAAATATCTGCAACCTCCCTCTATTCTTCACTTTTTTACTTTGTTTTGAAAGTGGCCTTGGGCCCCTTGTTGGCTTGAGTGTGGAATTGAGGTTCTCATGCCTAATGGTTTTAATCCTCTCTTGAGGGCTTCTACTAACCAACAGCATGAGGCCTCTTTCATGCTTAAGGTACTTGTGGCTTAGGCCCTCTTTCCAATTAGAGGACTCTCACTTTGGACTTAATCAGTTAAAAGACTAATCGATAATCTAAAATGTGTAAAGAAAATGAACCAAGTAAAACTTGAGCAAGATAAGCATGTTGTGCTGCATTGCATGTGTTTGGATCGGACGTTAATCCAAACACAAGAAAAATGGGACGTTTCATACTCAAAGTGATGAAACATGCTACTTTTTCTTAGTCACCGTCACCCTTGATCATGCATGATAGGGTGGTGGTTGTTTTTGGTCTTAATTGTGCATTTATTGACTTTGTACAAGCTAGGTTTTCTAGCCATCATGCATTGAAAATGCTTGGTTGATGGCTTGAGAGCCAAGAGCTACACTCCTTTGAGCTTGAGAAATGATAAGGAGTATAGCAATACATACATTCCTTGAAAATGCATTGCTTTGCCTCTGTTTGCTCTCTATTGCAGCAAAAGAAGAAGTCTAGAAAAGTGGGTGGCCGACCGGCCACTTGAAGTAGTCGACCAACCACTTAAACTAGCCGACCGGCCAGTTAAGGTGGCCGACAGCCACTTTTTGTAGCCGACCGACCATCAGTGAATTTTTACACAAATGTGTTCCTGTTAGAGCAGAGGCAATATGGAAGTTGGTACAATTTTCAGTGATCAAATGAGTGCAAACAGAGGCATTTGATGGCAAGGCAAGGGCATTTTCGGGCGGAGCAATTGAGCATGCATGCATCCATCGTCCCTCGAGGCCGTTTAAATTGCTTTACTAGTTAGTTAGCATAGCTAATCATTCAATTCATTTTGTAATATTTTAATTAGTTTAGCATAGCTAGTTATTCAATTGTGTTGTAATAATTAATTAGTTAGAATAGTTAATTAGTTTCGTTTTGTAATAATTAGCTTAGCTTAGTGTAGCTTAGCTTATTCATTCGGACCCTCCTTCGAGAGGGCACAATGTTGTAATAAATGTGCGTGCATGTGTGCATGTATTCCAACCCCACGTCTTTCTCCCTTTTATTTAATCCGCTTTCAATGGTTAGATTAGGGACATTTTCAATTAGCATACCTTATGCTTGCATGTTTGCATCCATTCATTTGTCTTGCATGCACTGAGGCTCGGTGCATCATTCAAACTGCATTGCAATTTCAACACTTATTTAAATACGTGTTTCAAAGCATGTTATCAAATTGTTGCAAATGCCATATTAGTAGCCGAGCCTATTAATTTGATATTGCATGTGTTGCATTAGGCATCTTAACATAGTTAGAATCATGCATATTTCTAACTAGACATGTGTAGACACACCATTTTTGACCGCCCTTAAGACTTGGGCGTTGCTGATGTTTTGCTTGGCGGAGAAAGGTGTGCAGGGCAAATGTTCAGTTTCTTCGGCAAGGAGAGAGGCAAATCCTTCAAAATACTTTGTTTAGGGGTTTGGAGTTGAAGAAGAGAGGAAAGGAGAGGAGAAAACTAATTTGGGAGAAGTTCGGCATGAATCCGGGTAGAAGCGAGTCGAGCAGCCCTCGCTGAATCGGGCTTATCTATCTGTACACTTGGAGTTTAGCTATGGGGCCACCACCGTCGGAAAGCTTACTTCCGGGGCTTCATTTTGCACTCAAGAATCTCCTAGAACCAAGTCCGGGTGGGGGAGATATGATCAGTTGAAGTCGGGTATCATCCCGGTTGGATCGAATCTGCGCGGCTTCATGAAAAAGGGCATAACTTTTTGCACAGAAGGAATTTTAATGCAAGGTTTGCGCCATTGGAAAGCTAACTTTCGGGGCTTCAATTTGAACATCAACCGGCTGTTTTTTGACCTTACCGGCCATCCACCGGCACTATATTTATCCGACCGGCCAGTATAAATTGCAGGTCGGCAATATATTGTGCCGACCGGCCATTTATTTTGCCGATGACCTCCTTTCATGGCCGATATGCCCCTTTTTCATCCCTCAAGCATGGTGCATGCCAGCTGTGCCAGCTGGGATGCACAGACCCTACTCCACGTGTACACTTGCTTGTGTGCGTCACATAGTAAAGTTAGCTAATAACCGGAATAAGAACACATGTGTTTATAAAACAACATATGATGCATAGTAAAGGCCGATCCTTTGATCGGGTGAGCGGGGGTGCTCATTTCAGGACCTTCCCCTCTCATACCCAAGTTCCCGAGCCGAGAAAACTTTGGTGATGATAGACATGTGGCCTTTGGTACGAGTCAGGGCTTCCTAAATTTTTCCAAAATAAAATACTTAGGTGGCCACTCTGTAATCTGGCAAAGCAGTCCAATTTTGGCATTATTTGATTCAAAATTTGATTTTCCAAAATGATTTGCCAGATTGGACTCTTTGATGATTATCAGTCTTACATTGCACTTTGTGAGATTAGATTCAGAACCGTGACAGGAGTCCGGACTAAAGGACCAATTCGAGCTCTCTGAAAGGGGGCGCGAAAAAGTCGAGCTACAATAACAAAGGTTACAAGGTTAGTTGTTAATAGTCTAGAAAACTCTCAAAGAGATTTCATCCTCCCAACCATAAGAATCGAACACGGATTATTCAGTATGCCCCCTCTTTTGCTACTTTGCAGACCTGACCTCGGATGCCTAGCAACGGTTACATACCACGTAGCGCCAACCTAGGACCCCAAAAGAGATGATAAAATAAGGCCTTCCCATTCCCTCCTCACACCAAACCACCTAGGGTCCAAATACAACCGCTCCGTTCAAAGGTTCCGAACAACCACTTGCGCAAGACTTTGACTTTCAAAAGGGAACACGTCCCGTTAACCAATTCAATTTGAACATAACTTTATCTCATAACAATACTCATGTGATAGAAACCCCATTAGCCACCCCATTAAGTTTTCCGTTTAGATTAACGTTTAATTTAGTTAGTATGAACAAGTAACAAAAGAATAAATTTGTATAAATGTGAGCATCATCGAAGGATTAAAATTAAAGGCATAAAACCATGACATATTTAATAATATACTGAGACATGATCATATATTCATAAGCACATTCATGAACACAAGAGCATAAAACACTAATGCAAACAGAATTTCCATATTCAGTGACACTTAAAGATTAAAATCAAAATCAAAAGAATTATTTTAGATATTTCCTGAACCTGACCTTCCTATGGTTTGTTGAGAATTTTATCTAGTTTTCAGAACATGTTTCAGAAATGGAATAGCTTTTCTAGATTTTTAGTTATTTAAGAAATACTCCAGCGCTGTCCATATTTGTGGACCATTACGAAAATCGGATTTTCTTACAAACCACTCACTCTTTTTCAATGAAACCAATTTTCCTTGAAAATTAACTCTTTAAGGAAGTTTTTTGACATAAAACCGAGGTCTAGAAGAGTTTTCTACATTGTTCTAAAATTTTTGAAAGTTGTTTGTAAAAGAGGTTTTTCATGCACAATACTGGAAATAAGGTTGGTGAGAAAACAGGCCAACTAAGGGAAATTTTTCACTTCTTTTGTGATGAAAATATACTAAATAATGTATCAATAACTCATATTTCCAGAGTGATGTTATGCCTTTGTAAATAATGTGAGATATGGGAAGAAAAATGTAGTTTTGCATCTATTAAGATGAAATATGAATAGAAGAAGGATCAAAGCCCAATTCATCAACTTTGAACACATGAATACCATTACAATACATCTAAAAGGTGATTTTAAATCTCTAATAACATGTATTTGAAAAAGGAAATAGAATGAGAGATGGTGATGTGGCTTACTTCAAGTTTGGTTGGTTAGCTAACAAGACCTTCCCTTTCTTTCCTTTCTTCCACCTAGCTCACTCTCTTGCCCTCTCTTGCTCAGCTGAATGAGGTGTTTGTATATGAGTTCTTGTGTGTAAATTTCTAAGGGAGGGGTTTTATTTATACCAAAATTGGTGCAAAAGGTCTATATTGGTTGAAAATGGATTGGATATTTTGGATTTACTTGGAACTCAATGGAATAGTGAATGATTAGATGTCTTAATTATGCAATTAATCATAATCTAGTTAGGCTTGGGTTAGGATTGAACTTAGGGTGGAAGCATGGTTCCATGTTTTGGGGGTACTAGCAAACTTTTTCCATAAATTCATGGATTTTGTTTGAAAAGCTGTATGCATTTCACTTCCCTAGGGTGACCGGCCACGTGGGGGTGATTTGAGGGAATTATTTTATTTTTTTTTCTTATGTACAATTGTTCAAAATTTCAAAATATAGTACAAAATAGGTTTAAAGGTACAAGTATATATATATATATATATATATATTAGTACTTGTTTGGGGTCAATTAATGATTTAATAAAAATGTGAGGGCTTTGGGTTTAATTTATGAAATGGAACATTTATTTTAGTGTAGAATTAAACTAAATTAGGGTTAGAGAATCTAATTCGGTTTTGATTTCTTGTTTCGAATAAAAAGGCTATCAACTGACGAACAAGATGAAAACTGAAAAATCTAAGGTTTTAAGTGGTAATTCCATATTTAGAGAGTCAATTAATCAGTCTTAGGGTATTAGAAATGATTCTTAAGTTACCAAAATAGATTAGGGTTTGCGAATTTTCAGTTGGTCCATGTACTTTGATCCTAGGGTTAAAATTACAATTAATAAATAAATTTAGGGACTTCAAAGAAATAATTTAAAAGTAAAGGCTCTTAAGAAAATAAAATTTTCAGGGGACTCACATCCTGTGCCACAAATATCTTGGATGATGAAAACTATAATATTACATAGAAAATGTGAAATAATTTTTTTAAGAAAATGAAATGATATTGTAACTTAATATTTCGATCGATATAGGAATTTCATGATTGTTTTTACAATTTTTATGGATCCATGCTTATAACTATTTGCAAGGTCACTTGTATGAAACTGCCAAGTTGTGAGCCCGTGAAAATTTTATTTTCTTAAAAGTCCCTCACTTTTAAATTATTTCATAATTTTAACCCTCGGATCAAAATACATGCGCCAATTGAAAACTCGCAAACCCTAATCGATTTTGGTAACTAAGGAATCATTTCTAATATCCCAATACTGATTAATTGACACCCTAAATATAGAATTGCGGATGTAGACTGAAAGCTACCACATTGAGGCTGCTTAAGTTACATTTATACTCTTTGAATTTTGTTTATTTCCCTTGGTTGGCCTCTTTTCTCATCAATCTTCTTATTTTGAGTGTTGTGCATGAAAAATCTATTTTACAGCCAGCTTCCGAAAATTCTAGAAAAATGTAGAAAAATCTTCTAGACCTCGGTGTTATTTCAAAAATTTCATCAAAGAGTTATCTTTCCAGGAAAATTGGTTTCATTGAAAAAGAGTGAGTAGTTTGTAAGAAAATCCAATTTTCGTAATGGTCGACGAATCTGGACAGCGCTGGAGTGTTTCTTAAATAACTAAAAATCTAGAAAAACTATTCTATTTTTGAAACATGTTCTGAAAACTAGATAAAATTCTCTACGAACCATAGGAAGGCTAGCTTTGGGAAAAATCTAAAATAGCCCTTTTGATTTTAATCTTTAAGTGGTACCGAATCTGGAAATTCTGTTTTGCATTAGTGTTTTATGCTCTAGTGTTCATGAATATGCTTATTATTATACGATCATGTCTTGGTATGATATTACATATGTCATGGTTATTTAGTCCTTCAATGACACTCACATTTATGTAAATTTATTCTTTTGTTACTTGCTTGTGCTAACTAACTTAAAATATTAATCTAAATGGAAAACTTAATGGGGCTTCGATCGCATGAGTATTGCTATGAGATAAAGTTATGTTCAAATTAAATTGATTGGTGGGACATGTTCTCTTTTGAAAATCATGTTCAAAAGCTTGAAACACCAAACTAGTGAAGATCACTACACTATAGGAATGCAATACAAGCTCACAAGGTACAAACACTTCAAAATAGTCCTAAAACAGCCTAAATGGAGTCCTAAAACATGCTTGAAGTAAGCCAAAAATAGCTAGAATAAGAGGTCAAAACATAGTATAAGCAAAACTAGTAAGCACATTTGCACTACAAGCACACAAAGCAAGCATCAAGTGCCCCAAGTAGCCCAAAACAAAGCTGAAACATGCCAAAATAAGGCCTAAAACATGCTTGAATTAAGCTAAGATAAGCTAGAAAATCAAGCTAATATGTGGAGCAACCTAGGCATGGAAGCAAGACACAAGGAGGGTAGGCCAACCCCTCCTATTTTGGACCTCAAAACATGGTTTTTGCCACTAAAAATTCTCTGAAATTCAGTGGTTAAAAGGCCAAAAAAACTTGTTTTTAAAAGCTTTGAAAGATGACACAACAACTTAATAATCAAGCAATAAGAAGGGTGGACTACACCTAACTCCAAACAAACCTTAAACCACCATTTTAGGCCATGAAAATAGAGATTTTCAGATGTCAAAACCAGCCTCAAAACATCATGTAAAGATGGCAAAACAAGTATTTAAATTAAGCTTAAAACACAAGTGTTCTACCTATTGAAGACAAGATGCAATTTAGGCACCAAAATCAAGCCAAACCAAGTCAAAACCCTCTTCTAGAGCTCAAACAAGGCCTCAAGCAACCTTAACTCAATGATGATCAAGTTTGATCAAGGGTTCATATGCAAAAGTGTAGAGAATTTGGGCTTTAAGGCACAAAATATCAAGAGAAAGAGAATTCTAGAGAGAGAGGGAGAATTTTTTTGTCTTGAAAATTTTCTAGCCCTCTTACATGCAAGAGGAGTCTTACATATATAGAAGATGCAAAATCCCCTCAAAGAGATCCAGCTATACACGTGCAAGAAGATGGCTCAATCTGTACAAACAGTTGGCACAAAATATCAAAAAATATCTACTGATACATTGGTGGCCGGCCGGCCATCAGTGATGACCGGCAAGGCACATCAATGGCTGGCAGGCCAAGAGCCATGGCCGGCAGGGCCGAAGGATGGCCAGCAGGCGATAAGCAACAACATGTTGAAAGGACCTAAACATGGTCCAAAGATGAGACAAAATGGATATAGGGTTTGGAGAACTCAAACTTATGGCGTTCCGCCATGGATTTCGAGCACTTGACGAGCAATCAAACTCATCATCGGATGTACCTGCAAGAACATCCAAGTCTTGAGGACAGTCAAAAATGGGGTATCTACACCACCCCTTCTCCGGATACTACATGGTTTCGGAACTTTACTTCTCTCAATCAGAATTCACACTTCCCGAATTTAGTATATAGTTTGTGGACTCTAAGTAACTCAAGCACAACCCACAGGTGTTCCTCATGTTCCTCCTTGGAGGGTGAGTAAATCAGGATGTTATCTACAAAGATGACTACAAAGCGGTCTAGAAACTCATAGAAAATTTGATTCATCAAATTCATAAACACAGCTGGTGCATTGGTTATCCCAAAAGACATCACTAGTAACTCGTAATAGCCATACCGCATACGGAATGCTGTTTTCTCGATATCTTCCTCTTTTACCCTCAACTGGTGATAACCCGATCTCAAGTCTATCTTAGAGAAACAACAAGTCCCTTTTGACTGGTCAAACAAATCATCTATGCGAGGCATTGGGTTCTTGTTCTTAACAGTTACCCAGTTCAACTTTCAGTAATCAATACGACGGCCTCTACTAACCGTGATATCCGTTTTTGAAAATGCTATGTGTTCTTATTCCAGTTATTAGCCTAGCATTATTATATTATGCGCACAGCAAAACAAGTATAGACTAGATTGCCTAATTTGGAAATAAACATTGCATATCCGTTTGCTTTGGAAAAATGTTTTGAAATTTGCTACTCGCAAGTAGGCTAAAATACGGATTTCAACGAGTTTTCCCAAACTCAAACAATCCAACCTTCACCCACAGGCAATTAGGTAGTTTATAACACATAAGCATTTAGCCACATGGTAAGCATACTGTCATGATGGCATTCACACGCATGCGATATGCTAAAGCATAAATACTTACAATATACTCCGCGCCAAAAACAATGAACTAGTTAGTAAACATGCGTGATCCTAGTTCATGTTAAAGTGGCTAATGCAACACATGCAAGATGCAATCGAAGTAGGCTCGGCTAACCTAAGCATGGCATGTGAAATGCGATCAATTGATGCACGTATTCAATTTAGAATTGAAATACAAATGCAGTTAGCATGATGTACCGAGCCCGGTGCATGCAATACAAGATGCATGAATGCACGCGTGCATAGCATAAGGTATGCTAATTTAAACGTGCCCTAATACTAACCATCAAAGCAGGTAAGTAAAAGGGAAGAAAGAAGTGGGGATTGGAAGACATACACACCACTCACACACACTTATTACAGATTTGCCCTCGCTCGGAGGGACCGAATGAATATTACAGATTAATTAACTACGCAAGCTAATTAAATATTACAAATTAATTAATTAATTAACAAATTAACTAATCTAATGAAAGCAGTAAATGGCCTCGGGAAGAGGGAGGGGGTCGATGCAATGCATGCTCGGTCCTGCTCGGAAATGCACCGCCATGCATAGGCTGCCTCTGTTTTCCTTCCCTTACTCCTTTGGAGGCTGCCAAAACCTCAGGATTGCTTCTCTGGACATTGAGGAGTGCCACCGGCTGAATAGAATTACCACCGGCAGTGTGGTGTAGTCACCAGCACAAAATGAATCTATTGGCTGCTAATTCACTGCTGGTCGGCAATGTATACTGCCGGTCGGCAAAGAATGCCTGCAGAACCTGCAACTCACAGCAGCAGAGGACAGAACTTGCATGGCAATACAATTCAAGCAATGTATGCACCAATCATGTCCCTTATCATGGTAAAGACTCAAAAGGGCATGTGTCTCGATTCTCGGGCCATCAATCACGCATTTCCATGCATGATGGCCCAAGTGACCAAGTGTGAAATTTTCATGTCAAATGAAATGCAAACCAAACAAACAAACCAAGGCCCAATTCCTATCACCAAGTCAAGGAACAAGGAATGCATGCAAGATGCAATGCAACCTAGGCATGCAAGCTAAGGATGCAACATGGCATGGCAAGGCACTTATGCAAGCATATAAGCAAACATGAGGCAATGCAAAATTATGAAAAGATGGACCTATACATGATTTAGGCAACTCTAAATAGGCCTAAAACAGTGGCCAAAGTGACCAAAATAAGGGACCAAATACACATACACGCATGCACATGTTAAAGGGCCAACACTTAGGCACAAATGAGGCAACTCTCAAGCACATTTGAACGAGGCAATCATGGACTAATTAGCATGCATTATAAGCCTTGAAAACATGTAGGAAATGATGCCAAATTAACCTACTCATGCAAGCTATGCATGCAACGAGGCCCAAGGACCTAAAGCATGATCATATGACTCATGAAGCAAATGACCAAATTGAACCAAAACAGTCCCAAATCATGCAAAAGCAAGCCTCAAGAATCACTTAGATGACATCCAAGTAACCTAATCCTAGAGGTATACATCATGGCATAAACATGAAGCATGAAACATTAACCCTTGAAACATCAATAGGGTCATGGAATACAAGCATGTAAGCATGCCAAAGGGGCTGAAATAACATGTGGGGTGGTTCCAAACCACCGAAATGATGCGAGCAACACATACTACACATTCACATGCTCAAGGCCAACAAGCCGAAATGCAAAGGGGCTATACTAAGCATGCCAAATCCGACCCAAACAACTATGGACAGACCTAAAACATGGCAAAATATGCACAAAAGCTTCACAAGACTAAGCCTAAAACATGCTTGAACAAAGGCTAACAACCTAAGGCATATTAAGGCAATAACAAGGCATTACATGGTAGGTATGCTAAGCATGCATGGTGTACCAAAACCAACACAAAACAAGGTTATATCATGGCATAATAAGCTTGAAAAACAGCCAAGACATGATCAATGCACACTCTAAAATAATGCTCCCTCAAGAGGCCAAAAATGGTCCATTTCAAGGACAACAAGGAGAGGGGGTGGCCCTCCCCTTTTGGAGACTTCAAGGCACCATCTCCACCATTGAAATTCCTCAAGATTTCAGTGGTGAAGAGGCCCAAACACCAAAGTCTCGAAACTCACTCAAAATGGCTCAAAATGGGGCCTTTCAAGGCCTAGGAGGGGTCAAACACCTCCAAACCACAAAACACTCTAAACAAAAAATTTAGAGGGCCTAAAAGTAGAACTTTTTTGTATTATACACCAAGCTCAAAAACGATTTTAAGATAGGTAAAAATATAATGCAAAAATGGGGAATAAAGGGGGTAGTTTCTTACCCTTGAAGACCCCTTCAACAATGATGCTCCAACAGCTCCTTTTAGGTTGAAAACAACTCCAAAACTTCAAAACCAACCTCTTAGAACCTCAGTAGCTAAGTGAAGGTGAAACACTATGTGTTTGTGTGCAATAGTAAGACACAAACACACTTTAACACACACAAGAGGGAGATATAGAGATAGAAAGTGTATGGATTCTAACCCTAGAACTCAAAACCCTAAAATGGCTATCTAAAAATATCTAAAGTGTCTCAAGTGTCTAACCTTAGAGCCAAGAGAGAAGGGCTCCTCTTATAGAGCTTCTTGTCTTGTAAAGCTTACAAGACAAGCTTCTAAAGAGGGAGATCCCTCCATACACGTGTATGGAGGGGAGCCAAATGCAAGACAACTGTGATAAAATATCTACAAAAGAAGATGCACAGTAGTCGGCCGGCCAAAGATGCCATTTTGGCAAAAGGGAGTGCCGACTGGCACTAAATAGTGCCGACCGGCAATATACATTGCCAGTGGCAGCAAAAAGCCAGCCGGTGGCCTCTGGCCATGGCCGGTGGTGTGTGGGGATGCCTCACAAGGCATTCCCTGCCCCTCCAAGGCAAAATGCAAGTGTTTGGTGCAAAACCAGACACTAAACGGTCGAGTTCGGAGATTCTGAGGCAAGGCGCGTAGCCGAGACCTCCGGGAACTCCAAACGAACACGAACATGGATAATCACCGAGTGTTCAAACGGTGACGTCCAAGTCTTGAGGACGGTCAAAAATGGGGTGTCTACAGATGTCATCGACAAAGACGACTACGAAATGGTCTAAGAACTCACGGAAGATTCGATTCATTAGATCCATAAACACGGCTGGTGCATTGGTTACCCCAAAATGCATCACTAGGAACTGATAATGGCCATATCGCATACAGAATGTCGTCTTCTGGATATCTTCCTCCCTTACCCTCAACTGGTGATAACCCGATCTCAAGTCTATCTTATAGAAACAACAAGACTCCTTCAACTGGTAAAACAAACATCTATGCGAGGCATTGGGTACTTATTCTTCCCCCGCTCAACATCCGGTAATCAATACAAAGTCGCAACGCATTATCTTTCTTTTTGGCAAAGAGAGTCGGTGCTCCTCAAGGCGAAGCACTAGGACGAATGAAAACCTTATCTAGCAATTCTTGGAGTTCAATCTTCAACTCACTCAATTCAGCAGGTGCAAATCTATTTGGTGCTATAGAGATCAGTGCAGCGCTGACACTAAATCAACAGAGAACTCAATCTCATGGTGAGGTGGTAAACAAGTGAGATCCTCAGGAAAAACATCCGAGTATTCACAAACTACCCTTGGCAAATCAATTTTGACTTCATCCCACTCACTACCCAAGAAGTTTGCAAGAAGACAACTAAGCTCACTCCACCCTCGCGGATCACACACTGGTGATGAAGCTCTATCAGCTCTGTTCCCCAAGAAATAAAAACAATCACCGCTCAAGGTACATACAGTAATGCTCTAACGATAGCAATCTATGATAGCCCTATACAATGACAACCTGTCCATACCCAATATAGCGTCAAAACTTGACATGTTAGTTAACACAAATGCAAAAGGGAGTCGGCCACCGGCAGCCTCTATCTCATAACCCCGACACCCTTGTTCCAAGACAATCTCACCACCAATAGGTGACTCTACACAGAGTGGAGATGCTGATCGAGCCAATTCTAACCCCAATGCCGATGTAAATGCAGACGAGATGAATGAATGGGATGCACCCATATCAATTAACACATTGGTAAAGGAATTGCATAACAAGAAAGTACCTCTCATAACCGAAGGTGCTGGCACAAGGTCTAGCATGGTAACAACATACACATATGTAGACACCCTATTTTTGACGGCCCTTATAACTTGGATGTCCTCGCATGCACACTCGATGATGAGTTTATTTGCTCGCCAAGTAATCGAAGTCCTCAGCGAAATGCCACAACTTTGAGCCTTGCAAACCCTGATAGCCTTTAAAACCCAGTTTTGGATCAAGCCTATCTTTTTGAGCCTGCAACCTCTGGTGACCTGCCGGCCACTGCTAGAGACTTATCGGCCATCACTTTTTGCTTGCCGACCTAGTGCTAGCCACTGATGTGCCTTGCCAGCCACCAGTGATGGACGACTGACCACCAATGTGTTTTGCAGATATTTCATGCCAGCTATGCCAACTGTTTGTACAAATGTATGCATCTATCCCCATGTGTAGAGATGGATCTCCTTGAGGGAATTTCATGTTTTTTATATATAAGGGACCCCTCTCTCATGTTTTAAGGTTAGAAAATTTTAAACTCAAAAATTTTCCTCTCTCTCTTTCTCTCTCTCTCTCTCTTTCTCTCTCTAGCAAATCTCTACACTTTAGCCTTCAATTCCTTAACCTTTGCCTATACACCCTTAACCAAATCTTCTCATCTTTGAGCTAAGGTGTTCTTGAGCTTCGTTTAGGCTCTAGAGGGTGTACTTACTTGGTTTTGTTGCTTGGAATTACTCTTCTCTTCAAGAGGTATAAGGCTTTCACTCTTTGCTTGCTTTTTTTTACTATTATTTCTACTATTTTCTGGCTGTCGAACCTCTGTGTTTTTTTTGCCTGAAGCTTGGGTTTAAGGCCATTAAAGGTTGAGGGGTTGATAGCCCTTCTTTGTACCTTGCATTTAGGCCTTTGCCCTTATGTTTCCCATACTTTTACTATCTTTTTTCAAGCTTTTAAACACTAATTTTTAGAGCTTTTGCAGTGGCCAAAATCATATTTTGAAGTCCAAATTTAGAGGGGCTAGCCTCCCCTCTTTGCGTCTTGCTTACTAGCCTAGTTTATGCTATGTGTTTGCTTAATTTTCTAGCCATTTATAGCTTAATTCTTGCAAGTTTTAATCTCTGATTTGGACTTTTTTTTAACTCTGTTTTGGGGTGCTTAAATCATTTGAGTCTTGTTTTGCATGCCTCTAGTGTAAGTGTCCTCACAAGCTTGGTGTTTTAGGCCTTTAGACACCACTTGTTTGAGTTGATTACATTGTTTTAGTGTTTTTCTCATTTAATTTCAGCAAGCATAATCTCTACAACCTCTCTCATTTCTTCACTCTTTGTTTGCTTTGAGGGTTGTTTCAACCTTGGGATTGTTTAAGCTTGAGATTGAGGTCCATACTTAATGGATTAATCCTCTTTTGGGGGTTCATTATCAACGTCATGACACCTCTCTCTTGCCTTAAACTAGCTTTTCTTTGACACTTCTTTCTCTTTTAGAGGACTCAACTCACCAATGGGCTTAATTGGTTAAAGAACGAAAGGGTAATTAAAAGGAACAACTAAAAGTTGAAACTAAAATTGTGCAAAGATAAGAATTTCATTGTGTCTTGGTGTGTTCAATCGGACGTTAATTGAACACATGGAAGCTTGAACCATTTCATACTCATTAGTGATGACATGATTCAAGGTTCCAAGGTCACCACTTCCTTTGATCATTCATGAAAGGGACGAGGCTTGTGTCTTGTTTTGCATTTATTGAACTGGCACACATCGGTTCACAAGCCATCATGCAATGAAATTGTTTGAATTGGTGGTTTGTGGCTTAAGTTCACCACTCCTTGGATTTGTTCATGAAAATGAGGGGTGAGTTGTGCAGACAATCCTTAAAAATATCATGTATATGCTTTGTTTGTCCTCTGTTGCAGCAAGATGAGCCTGTGCATCAGTGGCCAGCAGGTGGCCGGCAGACCACCTTCATGGCCAGCTAGTGGCCTACAATCTTCATCCATGGTCGGCTGGTGGTCAGCAACCTTCATCTCTGGCCGGCCAACCACTGATGCAGTTTTCAGAAGCATGTGTATAAGGCAGAACGGAGCGAGCAGCAGTGTTAGTATTCAAATTGTGCAAATAGCAAAATAGTGATTTTTCAGGTGGAAAGACGAAGCATGCTCATGAACATCCCTCGTTTCTCGAGGCAGAGTAGTTAGTTGCTTAGTTTAACTACTATTTTAATTGCACTTATGTTGTAATTATTTAATTAGTTAGTTAACTAGTTAGTTAATTCAAGTGTTGTAATAATTAGTTAAGTAGTTTAGCTATTTATTCGGTTTGTAATAATTAGATTAATTAGCTTAATTTGCTTAGCTTAACTTAGCTTAGCTAGTTAGTTCATTCAGACTCTCCTTCGTGAGAGCGCAATGTAATAATATGTATGTTTTCCAACCCCACGTCTTTCTCCTTTTTATTTACTGTTTATGATGGTTAGTTTAGGAACATCATATTTCGTTTAGCATTCTTCATGCTTGTATCCATTAGTATCGCATGTACTGAGGCTCGGTTCATCATTCTAATTGCATTGTCGTTTCAATACTTCTTTGAATACGTGCTTAGACCGTATGTTATCAAATCGTTTCATATGCAATATTAGTAGCCGAGCCTATTTTATTACATATCGCATGCGTTGCATTAGTCATCTTGCATAAGTTAGGAATCATGCCTATTTTTTCTAACTCTTTTGTTTTATCTTAGCTTGGAGTACTAGGTGAGTTTTTAGTGCTTTAGCATACTTGCATGAGTTGAGTGACTGCCATGACTAGCATACTTGCCATGAGACTAAATGCTTACTTGTTAAAATGTTTGAATGCCTGTGGATGAAGGCTTGTTGCTTGAATTGGAATGATTCAATGAATGTACATTTAAGCCCACTTTGTTAAGTGGCAAATTCACAAGCTTTAAAGCCCACTTTGTTAAATGGCAAAATCAAACTCTTTTCAAAAAAAACAAACATGAATTGAATCATCCCAATTTGAGCAAACTAGTCTATACTTGTGTTTGTGTGCATCACATAGTAATGCTAGCCTAATAAACCGAAACAAGAGCATATAATGTACATAAAAATCATATCATGATTAGTAGAGGTCGATCTTTGGTCAGGCGAGCAAGGGTGCTCAATTCATAACCTTCCCCTCTCATACCAAAGTTCCCAAGCCAAGGCAACTTTGCTGATGATAGACACGTGGCCATTGGCACGAGTCATGAGTTTCCTAAATTTTTCCAAAATTAAAATATTTAGGTGGTGACTCCATATCTGGCAAAGCAGTCTAATTTTGGCATTTTTGATTCAAAATCAATTCTCCAAACAGTTTGCCAAATTTGGACTCTTTGGTATTTATCAATTTCACATTGCACTTGTGAGATTAGATTCAGAACCGCAGGAGTCCGAGCTATAGGGCTTTCTTTTGAGCTTCCAAAAGGGGGCGCGAAAAAGCCGAGCTACAAACCCTAACCCTAATCCAACCCCTACCCCCATCTCTACTCTGATCAGCAGCTTCCAGTGACACCATCCCACTTGCAACCCTCTTCCTTCATTCTCTTCCTTCGGTGACCTCCCTTGTCCTCTCCCTTCGGCAACCTCTCTTCCCACAATAATACTCTTTCACTTTCCAGCGACCCCATCACCAATGTCTTGCTTCATTCTTTCTCACTAACGATTCTCACCGTCATAATGTCCACCGCCGCAACCCGACCATCACAATCACATAGCTCATCCTCTATGACCTTAGACTGTGTTAGCCCCAAGGTTATTTGAATTTAAATTCTTATTAATTTTGATTATCGACAAATATATTGAAATCATTTATTCAAAATTTTCAAAATAATATTATACAATTACACTTCAATGTTTCTAAAAGATATATGCTTCTATAGTGTTGGTTTCTAATAATTTTTAGCCCCTCAAAACATGAAATTAGCATATGTATTCAAAACACTATTTATGCTTAAAACAGGTCCAAGATTCGACACCAAGACAGCAAGGGTCGACACCAGAATGAAGTACACAATGCCTAAGTGTTGCAGTAGTAAGGGTCGACACCAAGAGCGACAAGGGTCGACACTAAATTTCATAACACAATCTAGCAGCAAGGGTCGACACTAAATTTCAGTATACAAGGCTCAGACAATCCAACAGCAAGGGTCGAAACCAAGAATGACAAGGGTAGACACTAAATTTCAGTATACAAAGTTCAAACTTCCAGCAAACAAAGAGTCGACACCCAGTTTCGAAAGGGTCGACACCAGGAACACTTGGAAATCACACACAGACGAAAAGAGAAGCAAAGGGTCGACACCCAATCAACATGGGTCAACACCCTTAAATCTAGGTTTCAAAAGACCTAACCGCCTATTCAGATCTGACACAGCTCATTTCTTTATGATCAATGTATAGAATAAGTCATCATTTATGATCTTTGAGCAGACCTTTCTAACATAATATCTTCTACCAAGAGTTGACTTATGAGCTTGAGCATTTAATGAACATCCTCTTCCCAAGACTTGTTAGCAACCTGTATACACCCATGCTCTGATCCATACAGCTAGAAGATATCATAGATGATATGCTCCAATGGCTAGAAGATTTACCCATGCTTCTCTCCAACAACTAGAAGCCATTAATGCTATAAAGAAAGAAGCTCTCCACATCCAAAGACACAACTCTCCAACACAAGAACACCAAAGAATTCAAGAGCTTTTATTATACTTCATTGTACTTCCACTTTCATATCTAAGTGAGTTTTAAATCCCCTCTGTGCTTACACTTTCATATCTATCTTTTGAGAGAGAAAATTTATAAACGAGGACAGTTGTACCTCTTGTTCTTCTTCCTTATTTTCTGAGTGAAACACTTGTAAAGTGAGGCATTTAGTTGAGAGGTTCTCAACAGATAAGAGTAAATCCTTTGTAAAAATCCACAAGCCATGAGAAGCTTGGTGGTGTATTGATTCGATTCCTAGTGAAGGAATTCTCAAGGAGGTACCTTGAGGAGTGGACATAGGCCGGTGAGCCGAACCACTATAAATCCTTGTGTTTAAGCTCTTCTTCCCTTCTCCTTTATTTTCTTTTTTATTGATTGCCTGCTGAAATTATTTACTTAATTAATTGCAATCAATTTTCTGTCCGTATTTTTTAATAACCCAATGCACCCCCCTTCTTGGGTTGCCTACCTGGGTAACAATTGGTATCAGAGCCTCGTCTCTAGTGTTGTGACTTAACCGTCTTAGAGTGATCTATGGCAATCCCTACCTCCTCTCTCCCTGAAGGTCAAGCCTCAAACTGACCACCCTTTTTTAGTGGCACAAATTTCAACTATTGGAAACCCGTATGATTATGCATATCCAAGCTATCGACTATGAGGTTTGGAAAATCATCTGTGATGGCCCAAAGTCCTCACCAAAATCTTAGATGATCTAAAAGTTCCCAAACTTGAGAGTGAATGGACTAGTGCTGATTATAAAGATATTCAAGCCAATGCCAAAGCTATTAATATATTGTATTGTGCACTTGATGCTACCGAGTTCTATAGAATTTGCACTTGTACAATGGCAAAAGAAATTTGGGATAAACTTATTGTAACTCATGAGGGAACTACTCAAGTCAAAGAATCTAGAGTTAGTTTGATTATTCACAACTATGAGCTTCAAATGAAGCCTAATGAGAACATCTCCCAAATGTTCACTCGCTTTACAGATATTATAAACAGTCTGAAATCTCTTGGTAAGACTTATACTAATGCAGAAGTTATAAGAAAAGTTCTCAGGCCATTGCCGAAAAGCTGGGAGAACAAAGTTATCACTGTGATAGAAACAAAGGACTTATCAACATTAAGTCTTGATGAGTTGATGGGATCTCTTTTAACTCATGAGCTCATTATGCAAGAAAGAAAGAAAGAAAGAAAGAAGACAAGAACAAGAAAAAAGGGATAGCCTTCAAGTCTACCTCAAAATTTCAAAAGAAATAAGAAGATTCTTCAGAGGAAGATGATGAATAAATGGCATTCATTACCACGAGGTTCAAAAAGTATGTGAAGAAGAAATAAGGTGTAAGAAAGTTCTTCATAAAAGACTTCAACAAAGATTTTCAAAAAGGTCAAAATCACAAAAAATCTAAAGTTACTTGCTACGAATACAACAAACCGAGACACTACAAATCAGAATGTTCGAAGCTCAAGAAACAATTCAAGAAGGATAAGAAGAAAGCTATGATTGCAGTATGTGGAAAAGATAGTGATGAAAGCGACTCAAAATTTGAAATTTGCAAAAAAATGAAGTTGCTAACCTATGCTTGATGGCACTTGAAGATGAAAATGAGGTAAATGATTAATCCGTTACTTTTGATGAATTACAAACTGCCTTTGACGAATTGCATGCTGAATTTAAAAAACTGAGTTTGAAAAGTAGTTGTCAAAAGAAAATGATTTCGAGTTTATCACAAGAAAAGGAATCATTGACCTCTAAGATCAATACTTTAGAAAATGAAGTCTTGACAATGGAAAAGGAGAAAGAATTTTTAACTGCAAAAGAATCTTCCATTCTTAAAAATAAAGTAGATGATTTGCAAAAAGAAAATGAAATTTAAAAAAAAAAAGAAAATTGTTTTAAATGAAAACATAGAAGATTTAAAAAATGTTCTTTCAAAATTTACCCAAGGTAGAGATACCTTAGATAAAATTCTCAAAAGTCAAACTTAAACCTTTGGAAGAATGGGGATTAGATATAAACCTTTTTCAAAACAAAAAAAATTCCAGAAAGACTTTTGTTCATGCATCATCTAATCATTCTCATCTCACATGTCATTTTTATGGAAGAAAATGTCACATCTCTCCTTCATGTTCTGTTAAGAGAAACTCATTTGTTAGAATGAAAAGGAGTGGGTTCCCAAAAATACTTCAAATCCTAACTCTCATGGACCGAAGAAAGAATGGGTACCAAAAGGCCAACAAAAATTTGATTTTTGCAGGTGTGCTTTAGGTCAAAATCCAGTAACAACCGGTGGTACCTTGATAGTGCGTGCTCAAGGCACATGACCGGCATTAAAGCAATGTTCTCAACCCTTAAATCCAAAGAAGGAGGTCACATAACCTTCGGAGACAATAGTAAGGGAAAGATCATCGACGTAGGTAGTATTGGTAAAACTTCTTCACCCATTATCGAGAAACTATTGCTTGTTGAAGGATTGAAACATAACTTGCCTAATATTAGCCATATGTGCGATAAAGGTAATCATGTTACTTTTGAAAACACTCACTGCACTATTAAAAATTCTACTGATAACAAAGTGTTTTTTGTTGGTCATAGGCATGAGAATGTGTGTACATATTTTATTTGCATAGTTTGTCTTCTAATCATGATGTTAAGTACTTATCTGATATTAATGAATCAGGTTTGGTTATGGCGCAGAAGGTTAGGACATGCTCATATGGACTTGCTTTCAAAACTTTCAAAATTCTACTTAGTTATTGGTTTATCAAAAATTGATTTTGAAAAAGATAGACTCTGTGATGCTTGTCAACAAGGAAAACAAGCTAGAGTTTCTTTCAAATCCAAAAATATTATTTCTAGATCTATACCTTTTCAATTGTTGCATATTGACTTGTTTGGACCATCTAGGGTTTTAAGTCTTGGTAGTAAATCTTATTGTCTTGTTTGTGTGGATGATTATACTAGATTTACTTGGGTGATTTTCTTGGCGCATAAAAGTGATACTTTCTCTGCATTTTTTGCTCTTTATAAATGTATTCAAAATGTGATTAGTCTTGCTATTTGTAGCATTAGAAGTGATCATGGTAGAGAATTTGATAATGGCAAAGTTGCCTCGGCTCGGGAACTTGGGTACGAGAGGGAAAGGTCATACAATGAGCACCCCCGCTCGCCCGATCAAAGATCGGCATCTACTAACATGATATGTTGTTTTTGAAAACACATGCATTCTTATTCCGGTTTATTAGCTAGCTTTACTATGTGATGCGCACAGTATACAAGTATAGACTAAATCGCCTAAGTTGGAACAAAACATCTCATGTTTGTTTGTTTGAAAATGGTTTAGAGGTGCTACTCGCAAGTAGGCTAAGACATGGATTTGCCACCCTCAAGTGGGCTTAGAAAACATGATTTGCCACTCTCAAGTGGGCTTAAAACGCACATTTTGATGAATTATTCCAATTCAAGCAATCCAACCTTCATCCACAGGCATTCATGCAGTTAAACACATAAGCACATAGCCTCATGGCAAGCATGCTTTCATGGAAACACTAACACATATGCAGTATGCTAAAGCGTAAACACTCACAGTGTACTCCAAGCCAAAATAGAAAACTAGTTAGAAATCATGCATGATCCTAGTTCATGTTAAGATGCCTAATGCAACACATGCAAAAATGCAACTAAAATGGGCTTGGCTATTCTAAGATGGCATATGAAATGCAACTTGATAACATGTATTCAAATTGGTATTGAAATACAATGCAGTTTGTATGATGCGCCAAGCCCGGTGCATGCAAGACAGATGAATGGATGCACGCATGCGAAGCATAAGTATGCTAATTGAAATATGCCCTAAAACTAACCATCAAAAGCTGATAAGTAAAAGGGAGAAAGAAATGGGGGTTGGAAGACATGCATGTCACACACGCACGCTTATTACAACAGTTGTGCCCTCTCGACGGAGGGTCCGAATAATAAGCTAACTAGCTAATCTAAGCTAATTGCACTAATTATTACATCACAAAACTAATTAACTAACAAGTTAACTAATTATTACAAAATGAAGCTAATTAACTAACAAGTTAACTAACTAGTTATTACAAATACAAATAAATAGCTAAGTACATTAACTACTTAAGTACAAGAACAAAGCATTAGCTAGCTTAAGCAAAGCATTTAAGTAAAGCAAATAGAAGGGACCTCGGAGCGAGAAGCGCATGCATGTTCGGTTGCCTCGTTCAGAAATCCACCGTTATGCCCTAACTTGCCTCTGTTTGCATTTGTTCTCAGAACACTGCACAAAGCTCCAGATAGCTTCTACTCTACCATGGAGACTTGCAGGAAGGCTGCCGGCCACTTGTTGGTGTTGCCAACCACTTGTCGACCACTTACCTTTGCTACAGACCAGAAAAAGTGGTCGGCTAGCCACTTTTACTGGTCTGCCGACCAAAAAATTCTACACTTCTCCAATTTGCTGCAACAGGGAACAAGAAGGGGCAATGCAATGTATTTGCAAAACATGTGTGCACAACCACCCTCCCTATCATTTCTTAAGTTCAAGGGAGTGCGGTTCTCGACCCTCGGGCCACCAACCGAGCATCGCAATGCACGATGGCCGAGAAGCCAAGATTGCACAATTCAATGTCAAATGAATGCACAAATAACACATAAATGCCTTAACCTCTATCATGCTTGATCAAGAGGGTCGGCGACTGAGCAATGAGGCACGTTTCATCACTTCAAGTATGAAACGTCCCTTGTTTCTCGTGTTTGGACTAACACCTTATCCAAACACAAAGCAAAGCATAAACAAGATTCTAAGCACAATGTAATGCATGCATACACAATGCAATGCAACATGATCAACCTATGAATACTAATAGCATGCATACACAATGCAATGCAACATAAGCATGCAAACAACATGCAAACATAATGCAATGCAACAAGCATGCAAACAACATGCTCAATGGACTTAAACCGAATATGGATAGGCCTCAATCATGCCCAAAACAGTGGCCAAAATGCTACGAACGATGGCATGAAATGCAAGAAAATGCATGCTCATGCATTGGCCTATCAACTAGGCCTAAGAGTACAACTCTCAAAAGTACTCAAGAAGTGACAAATGTGGAAGTGTAGCCACACTATATGCTCTCAAATTAGGTATGAAATGATGCCAAATCACCCAATCAACACAAGTGTAGCATACTAGAGCCCTTACGCATGAAAGCTAGTAAAAAGAACTACACAAGAAGCATGCAATGCATGGCACAAGTGAATGAACCAACCATGGACAGAGCTCAAATAGGTCAAAACAAAGACCAAAACATGCTAAGATGAGAGCTCAAAGGTCTAAGCATGCATGCATACAAGCTAGGCCACAAACAAGGCAACAATGCACAACCCTTAGAGGCACTCAAAGAGTGAGAGAAATGGGAACATGGCAATGCTATATGCTTTGAAATGCCTTGTTAAAGGATGCCAAATCATGCATATGATACAAATGAAGCATGCTATGGTGCCCAAAGGTTGAAACTAGCATGAGCACTTGCACTATAGCTATACAATACATGAAGCATATGGCCAAGACAACCCAAAACAGTCCTAGAACATGTCAAAATGATACTAAAACATGCATGGACTAAAGCTAAAACAAGCTAGCATGAAGGGCATGAGGCATGATGCATGCAAGGCCAATAAGGAGGGTTACACTACACCTGCCAAAACCAAGCATGAGATGGCATCACCAACAAAAATCAGAGTTATATCATGGCAGAATAACCCAAAAAACACACTGAAATGATAGCTCACAAGCTTAGGCATGATGGCATACACAATGACTCATGTTTAAGGCATAAAGCACAAACTCTCCAATGCATTGAAAGAGTGAAAGATGTGAGTGTATGACCACACTACATGCACTGAAATCACATAACATATGATGCCAAATCATGCAAATAGTCCAAACAATGCATGCTAATGACTTGAAAACTCAAAGCTAACAAGCTAGAATGCACTATGGCTATAAAAAGCAAGGCATGCATGACCCAAAACACTTAAAATAGAGCTAGAGCATGCTAAAACATGAACAAAACCTTCTTGAAGTTGAGCAAAAATCATGCTAGAATGATGGTCAAAAGCATGATGCATGTTAGGCTAGTTTGTGAAATTGCACAACAACTGCAAGGAGCATGCATGGGGCTATCAAACCAAACCTTAACAGAGGTATATCATGGCAAAACAACACCAATAACATGCTGGGATAGAATCAAATCATGCTAGAAAGGCATGCTACCTTGAAAAGCTTCAAGTAAGGTTACACTACACATACAAGAAGCATGCAAGGGGTGACCAAGACAACCAAAAATAGAGGTATGCCATACTGAAATAAGGTCAAAAATAGGCTGAGAACAAGCCAACACAAGCTTAACAAACATGCTCAAACATGAGGCCAACAAGGCAAGCATACAAGACACAAGGAGAGGGGATCCTCTCCTATTTGGGACCTCAAGACACAAGTTTTACCACTGAAAATCCACTGGATTTCGGTGGTTAAAAGGCCAAGAGAAAGTGATCTCAAGGGCCTAAAGTGATGATGCAAAACAAAGCCAAACAAGGCATGCAAGGGAGTAGATCACCCCTAACACCAAAGAAGCCTTAAACAAACATGTTAAGTACTAAAAATAAGAACTTTTTACAGTAGAAAGTTAGGCCTAAAACAACATGAAAATAGGGTCAAAAGCTTAATAAAAAACAAGGGTTTAAGAGGTTAGAAGCTCACCCTTGTAGAACAACTTTAGAGCAACAACTCCAGCAGCTTTTTTGGATCAAAACCAGTCCAAAAACACCAAAACCAACTTCAAAGTGCCTCAGCAACAAGAGTGTGGTGTTTCACTATGTGTTTGTGTGCAAAAGTGTGAAGAATAGGCACTTTTAAGCACAAATATGAAGTGAAATGAAGAAGTATAGAGATAGATGATATGTATAGCTTAAGCAACTTTTTTCTGAACCTAAAGCAAGAGGGGGGAGGTTCCCTTTTATAGAAAACCAAAGTTCAAGCTTGTTGAACAAGCTTAAGGCTCTAAGCAATCCCTCCATACATGTGTATGGAGGATGCTTTCTGTGCCCAAAAGCTGGCACAGCTGGCAAGAAAAGATCTCCAGGAAAGTGCTGGAAAGCTGCCGACCACTTGAAGTGTCGGTCAGCTACTTACACTGGTCGGCCGACCACTACAAGTGGTCTGCAAGAAGACCAAGTGGTTGGCAAGGTGGGAGGGGTGGTCTGCACCATGAAAGCAAGCTAATGGCATGGTGGCCGACCACTATTGGTGGTCCAAAGACCACAAAGGCCAGTTGGCCGACCAGAAAACTAGCTGGCAGGCAGGAGAAGTGGTCTACGGGGAGAGAAACTGGTCTACAACCCTCATTCCACCCTCCAAGCAAGGAAAACAAGGTTTGTACCCAAAACAAACCAAAAAGGATGCAAGACAAGAGTCCAGGAGGTGAGGCACGCAGCCGGGAGCCTCGAAAACTAGTCTATGGGCACCAAAAAGTGGACTACGAGAGAAAAGTGGTCTACGGACACAAAAAGTGGTCTACAAGACCTCAGTGGCCCTCTAGGCCAAGGCAACAAGGCGTGGTCTGAAAACCAGGCCAAAAGAAGAACGTTAAACGGTCCCGAGACAAGGCGCGCGACCGAAGGCTCCGGAAATCGAAAACTAGCCTACAAGGGGGAAAAGTGGTTTATGACCACAAAAAATGGTATACGGACCATCTCTCTCCCTCCAGGCAAGGTCAAAAAGGTATGTTCAAAAACCAAGTTAAAACACAAAGAGTTCAGAGGCTCGGAGGCAAGGCGCTCAGCCAAAAAAACTCTGGAAACTCAAAACGAGCACAAACATGCGCGATCACCGAGCGCTCAATCGATGACGTCTGAGTCTTAAGGTCAGTCAAAAATGGGGTATCTACAGTACGGCCTGATTCCCATTTTTCGGATACGTAGGTAACTTCATCCTGAAGTTCGGCCCTAACCATTTTCAACTTGCTGGTCTCATCCATGTTGATTGGCTGATCCTTGTTCAACTCGACTATCCTATCCATGTCCAATTGGCTCATCTTCATTCAAAATCAGGTGTCCTATTCCATTAGAAGATTTAGCTGCAAGACAATTCAACTTCAGATCTAAGGTTGTGCATCTCAAGAGTTAAATCCATGTCGGTTGAGCAGTGGCCATTTACAAAAACAGTTTTGAGGATTTTTAATGAGCTGAATAATTTTCTCAAAAATTATTCCATTTTTTCCAAAACTGGACCATTTCTTGGACCCAAAAAAGGAAAATTTTCAGTACTCATAGCCTGACTTACATGATTTCAAAGAAGAAAGTCAAACAAGTATGCTAATTTAACTCTCATATTGGTCAAAATTGTTTTAGTAGAAAGCCAAAAACCAAAAAACAAAAAATGGTCAAAATGATGAACTAGTGGCACAGTTGAGTCAGGTTTTCTGTCGTTTCCCCATTATCAATGTATTCGCCAGAAAAGGCACATTTGAAGCTAGCAGCAGAGGCCAAAGTTTTCTCATCCTCCAAGCAATGAGGTACCATGTCAAGTGCGAAGCACGAACTAGAAATGAAGCTGGATATTCGACCCCTTCATCTAGACAGGTTTGATTATATCTAAATTGGCGTTTGACTTGGAATGGGGACGTAGAAAATGCAACGTGTGAGACCAATCAATTGTATACCTGGCTAGTGGGACATGCTGTAACTCATCTTGGTCAAGTTAAGCGAAGGGCATCGCCAACTGATGTTAGTTGTAGATCTGCTGCACGTCCAGTCGCATCATAACCCCTCTATAGGAAAGCTCAATAGTTGTGAGCAAAAGAAAGAGAATCTAGCAGAATACCAGGGGCAATAGCCCACAACTTCCTGTTTATCCATCAACCACCCAGGGGAGGGATAAAAAAAATAAGAGAGATTAAAGAATAAAGAGATGTGCGCTGAGAGGAAAAGTGAGGAAATGGCTTGTCAGAGAAATAGACATTGAGTGTCAGAGTGATGTGAGAATCACAAATGAGAAAGGGTGGGAAACAATACCCGGAGAAACAGGCTCCTTATGAACTGAGAAGTTTCCCGCCGATGGAAAGCAAATGTCTGAGTGTTGTGTTTGTGGTTTTGTTTGTTGTGAGTCTTGTTTTGAGTTGTTTTGTGTTTAGGTTGTTTTTACTTTCCCTTTGTTGAGTCATTTGGACTGTGGTCAGTCGTAGGCTCAGTACCCGGTCAAGAACTCATTCTTAATTCAATTTCAAAAATAAATAAATAAATAAATCATTTTGTGCTTAGAGTGTCGTGCCATTCTCAACATATGTGCAAAACAGGGTTCTTTCTTTCATAAAGTGTCGGGTCTACCCCCGATCAAGAGAGAGCAATAGAACAAAGACCTATCTGAAGCTACATGGGTTCCAAACTGCGAAGCAAAAGAAAAGAGGGAAAATTTGGAGCATCTTAGTGTGTTTCAACTTCAGCAAATTCCAAGACTACATTCTAGGTGCACCTTCTTAAGCCTCGCCTTTCTCTGGAGTATGAGTGCACCTCGACCCCGAGACCTCGAGTTCAAGTCTGCTTCAAGTCAGACTGGTAATCAAAACAGCATCCGTGGTTTTCGCATGCAGATGTTACCCCTTGCCAATATGAATGAGTATCCCTTTTGAGCATGTTGCAAAATCCTCTGAGAGGTAAATCGGAGACACCAAAGTACATATTTGATTCTCTTCTATTGCATAGAATGTGCACTTTCATATGGACTTATGTTGCATGTGTGTCCTGCATCATTCTTGTTTCTCGCATAGAACATGCTTTCAATTTTGCATAGAATATGCTCTTGTCTCTTACATAAAACATGCTTTCAATTAACATCATGCATTGGTTGTCTATCTTGCATGGAACATGCGTTATCACTGTATTGATTTGTAATCTTGTTCACTTGTTCATCCTGTGCATTTATCGCACAATAATTTTACTTTGTGCATTTATCGCACAATAATCTTACTTTGTGCATCTATCGCACAATAATCTCACTCTGTGCATCTATCGCACAATAATCTTACTTTGTACATCTATCGCACAATAATCTCACTTCGTGCATCTGTCGCACAATCTCATCATCTATCGCACTATCTTGCGCATCGCACTGTCTAGTGCATTTCAACTTACATCACACAATTTAGTGCATTTCAACGTACATCGCACTGCTAGTGCATTTCAACTTATATCGCACTATCTAGTACATTTCAACATACATCGCACTGTCTAATGCATTTCAACTTACATCGCACTGTCTAGTACATTTCAACTTACATTGCATTGTCTAGTGCATTTCAAACTTACATCGCTCTATGTAGTGCATTTCACCTACATCGCACTATCTAGTGCATTTCAACTTACTTCGTACTATCTTGTGCATCGCACTATCTTGTGCATTCATTCTCACTCGCACTGTCTTGTGCACCTGCATCGCACTATCTTGTGTACCCTTATGTCACATTGTTTTGTACAGTCACCTTGTATCGCACTGTCTTGTGCACTCATTGGTCTAGGAGACCTTAAATCCTTTAAAGGTGCAATTCCTTTGGTGTTTGTCATGCCCAAACAACTTCCGGTGGTCTAGTATAGCCATCTGACTATGTTTGCGGGGAGTTCCTAGGAAATCAACTAAGACGGTGGAAACTAGAGTTCGAGTGGCCGAGGCCTAGAACACAAAGGTTCAGGATTTCCGAGACTAAAGTCTGGTTTAAATACCCAGGGGTGTATCCCCGGCTTGAAATCTGTATGGCAGCCCCATTGGTTGAGGTAGCTTGTATGTGCCTCAATTCTGGATACTGAACCAACCTAGTCTGTCACCTTGTTGGAGAATAGAGAAAATTGCAAACATAGCCAGGGAGAAAAGTAGTACCTGTGGTTTGAAAGCACAACGAAGAAGAAGAGGAAGATCCCCAACAGCATGAGGTGAGTCATCACTAATCGCCCCTATAAGGTACTTTCACTTCCCAACTGCTACGTCATAGTTATTATCTATTATATCTATCGCATGCATCTACTACATTATCCAT
Source organism: Camellia sinensis (assembly GCF_004153795.1). NCBI lineage: Eukaryota > Viridiplantae > Streptophyta > Magnoliopsida > Ericales > Theaceae > Camellia > Camellia sinensis. Next base: position 1,087,987 of record NW_021025169.1, on the reverse strand, counting down.
CGCACCCAATACATCACTATCCGTTTCTATCGCATGCATCATTTCCATGTTAAGCTTAGTTTGGCATGTGCCCATACCTTTCCCTCATTGAAACATAGTTCTGTCATGTGTAAGTACCCATGCTGCGCTAAGGCCAATATTGAGGGTGTCAACACATTTTCTGTGTTAGACGTGGTCTATTTTGTGCCCATACCTTTTCTAGGTAAGATGTGGTTCAGCCTACGCCTTATTCACTGCATTCATTGCATTGTACTTTATCTTGTTGCATTCAGCATTTAGGATCATTATCTTTCCCGAGCAGATCATTCCTCACTTATATCATCCCACCAAATTACTTGTACTCTTTCTCTTTCTATGAAACACAATTTTGCAGGTGCTTACACCCTTTCATGTTGAAACATGGCTCTGTTATGTGTAAGCATCCATGTTGCGCTGAGGTCAGTATTGAGGATGTAGGCACTTAGCCTGTGTTAGACGTCGTTTGGTTGTGCCCACTTCTTTTCTGTGTTAAACGTAGTTTGTTTTGCATCCCTATCCCTTTATGGTATTTGTGTGGTAAGAACGGCTTGTGTTTGGATTATATTATTGCATTGCACTGCATATCATTTACATTGTTTTGTTGCATTGTGTATCATTGTGCATTCTGCCCCTAAACTACGTTGGTTTGATTCCTTGCAAAGGGATACGTAGGAAGCCTGCGGACGCAACCATTTATTTCTATCTTGATTGTTTGTCCAAGTCTTACTGCCTTGTCAAAATAGGTCGTCTCTGGACTTTGACATCCACTCACGTCATTTCATAACTCCGAGTTTTGTCAAAGAGGGGCAATTATAGACACCCCATTTTTTACAGCCCTTATAATACGTCCTCGCATGCACACTCGATGACGAGTCTGTTTGCTCGCCAAGTGCTTGAAGTCCTCAGCGGAATGCCACAACTTTGAGCCTTGCAAACCCTGATAGCCTTTCAAACCTAGTTTTGGACTAAGCCTATCTTTTTCAACTTGCAACCTCTGGTGACCTGTTGGCCACTGCTAGAGACTTGTTGGCCATCACTTTTTGCTTGCCGACCTAGTGCTGGCCACTGATGTGGCTTGCCGGCCACCAGTGTGTTTTGCAAATATTTCATGCAGCTATGCCAGCTGTTTGCATAGATGTATGCATCTATCCCCATGTGTAGGGATGGATCTCCTTGAGGGAATTTCATGTTTTCTATATATAGGGGACCCCTCTCTCATGTTTTGAGGTTAGAAAATTTTGAACTAAAAAATTTTCCTCTCTCTAGCAAATCTCTACACTTTAGCCTCCAATTCCTTAACCTTTGCCTATACACCCATAACCAAATCTTCTCATCGTTGAGCTGAGGTGCTCTTGAGCTTGGTTTAGGCTCTAGAGGGTGTACTTACTTGGTTTTGTTGCTTGGAATTACTCTTCTCTTCAAGAGGTATAAGGCTTTCACTCTTTGCTTGCTTTCTCTACTATTATTTCTACTATTTTTGGGTAGTCAAAACGCTGTGTTTTTTTGGGTTGAAGCTTGGGTTTAAGGTCATTAAAGGTTGAGGGGTTGATAGCCCTTCTTTGTACTTTGCTTTGAGGCCTTTGCCCTTGTGTTCCCACCCTTTTAGTATCTTTTTCCAAGCTTTTAAACACTAATTTTTAGAGCTTTTGCAGTGGCCAAAATCATGTTTTGAAGTCCAAATTTGGAGGGGTTAGCCTCCCCTCCTTGTGTTTTGCTTACCAGCCTAGTTTATGCTATGTGTTTGCTTAATTTTCTAGCCATTTATAGCTTAATTCCAGCATATTTTAATCTCTGATTTGGACTTTTTTTTAAGTCTGTTTTCGGTTGGTTAAGTCATTTGAGTCTTGTTTTGCATGCCTCTAGTGTAAGTGTCCTCACAAGCTTGGTGTTTTAGGCCTTTAGACACCACTTGTTTAAGTTGATTTCATTGTTTTAGTGTTTTCTCACTTAATTTCAGCAAGCATAATCTCTACAACCTCTCTCATTTCTTCACTCTTTGTTTGCTTTGAGGGTTGTTTCAACCTTGGGATTGTTTAAGCTTGAGATTGAGGTCCATGCTTAATGGTTTAATCCTCTTTTGGGGGTTCATTATCAACGGCATGACACCTCTCTCTTGCCTTAAACTACCCCTTCTTTGACACTTCTTTCTCTTTCAGAGGACTCAACTCACCAATGGTCTTAATTGGTTAAAGAATGGACGGGTAATTAAAAGGAGTAACTAAAAGTTGAAACTAAAATTGTGCAAAGATAAGAATTTCATTGTGTCTTGGTGTGTTCAATTGAACGTTAATTGAACACATGGAAGCTTGAACCATTTCATACTCATTAGTGATGACATGATTCAAGGTTCCAAGGTCACCACTTCCTTTGATCATTCATGAAAGGGACGAGGCTTGTGTCTTGTTTTGCATTTATTGAACTTGCACACTTCGGGTCACAAGCCATCATGCAATGAAATTGTTTGAATTGGTGGTTTGTGGCTTAAGTTCACCACTCCTTGGATTTGTTCATGAAAATGAGGGGTGAGTTGTGCGAACAAACCCTTGAAAATACCCTGTATATGCTCTGTTTATCCTCTGTTGCAGCAAGGAGAACTGAGCAGAAGTGGCCGATAGGCCACTCTCCATGGCCAGCAGGTAGCCGGCAGACCACCTTTGATGGTTGACTGGCCATCACTGGTGGCCGACAACCTTCATCATTAGCTGGCCGGCCACTGATGCAAAATTTGGCACTTTGTTCTTCAAGCATAGCAGAGTTATTTTGGAAGTGGGCAACAGTGTTGGTGTTCTATTGTGCAACAGAGGCTCTTCGGAAGCAAAACAATGGCTTTTTCTGGTGGAAACCAAGCATGCGCATGAACATTCCTTGCGTATCGAGCATGTTTAAGATTAAATTGTTGTAATTAATTAGATGTAGCTAGTTAATTAACTAGTTGTTTTGATCCATTAGTTAGCTAGAATAGTTAATTCATTTGTTGTAATAATTAGTTAAGTAGTTTCGCTAATTTCATTTATTTTGTAATAATTTGCTTAGTTTAGTTAATTAGCTTAGTTAGTTTATTCAGACTCTCTTTCGTGAGAGCGTAATGTTGTAATGATGTATATGTCTTCCAACCCCACATCTTTCTCCCTTTTATTTAAACTGCTTATGATGGTTAGTTTAGGGACATCACGTTTTGTTTAGCATATTTCATGTTTGCATCCATTCGTCTTGCATACACCGAGGCTCGGTTCATCATTCTAACTGCATGTTAGTTAAATACTTCTTTGAATTCGTGCTTAGACCGCATGTTATTTAATTTATTCATATGCCATATTAGTAGCCGAGCCTATTTAGATTCCATATCACATGTGTTGCATTAGTCATATCGCATAGTTAGGAATCATGCATTTTTCTAACTCATCTCTTTTTGGCTTGGAGTACTAGGTGAGCCTTTACTCGCTTTAGCATATTACATGTGTGCAATTGTTGCCATGTTTAGCATGCTTGCCATGAGGCTAATTGCTTAAGTGCTATAACTGCTTGAATGTCTATGCATGAAGGCTTGTTGCTTGAATTGGAATAATTTGAGTAATGTTCATATGCGATCACTTTTTCAAGTGGTACATATTCGAAATAATTTTCGAAACAAACATGAACTCGAGATGTTCCAATTCTTGCAAGTTAGTCTATACTTGTGTGTGTGCGCATCACATAGTAATGCTAGCCTAATAAATCGGAACAAGAGCATATAATGTTGGTAAAAATCATATCATGATTGGTAGAGGCCGATCTTTGATCGGACGAGCGAGGGTGCTCAAATGTATTCATGACCTTCCCCTCTTGTACCCAAGTTCCCGAGCTGAGACAATCTTGGTGATGACGGACACGTGGCCTTAGGCAAACGTCATGGGTTCCTAAATTTTTCCAAAACAAAAAATATTTAGGTAGCGACTCTGTATCTGGCAAAGCAGCCTATTTTTGGCAATGTGATTCAAAATCAATTTTTCAAAAGATTTGTCGGATTTAGACTCTTTGGTGTTTATCAATTTCATATTGCATTCATGAGATTAGATTCAAAACCGCGGGAGTCCGAACTGTAGGGCTTATTTCGAACTTCCGAAAGGGGGTGTGGAAAAGTCGAGCTACAGGTGCATTGAGGAGTATGCCCGGGGATAAAGCCCCTAGGCCGGATGGCTTTTCCATGGCCTTCTTCCAACAATGCTGGGGGGTGGTGAAGGTGGAAGTGATGGCTGTATTTGATCAGCTTTATCAAGAGGGACAGTTTGAGAAGAGTCTTAATGCCACTTTTATTGCTTTGATTCCCAAGAAAGGTGGGGCCAAGGATATTAGAGAGTTTCAGCCAATCAGTCCTTTAGGCAGTGTTTACAAATTATTGGCTAAAGTTCTGGCCAATAGACTTCGGTGTGTCCTGGAGGGGCTGGTGTCTGAGTCTCAGAATGCGTTTGTGGGGGGCCGTCAAATTTTGGACGCTATGTTTGTGGCTAGTGTAGTCCTTCAGCCATTGGCAGTAGAAGCTGGGGAAATGGTGGCGGCTACCTCTCAGTCTGATACAGAACAGGTTTTTTTATTAAAAAAAAAAAATTAGGACATCATTCTTATAATATTTTCAATAAATTTTGTAAAAAAATAGAGTTCTATTATGTTAGGAATTGACCTTTCCTAATCAAGATCGGTGAGACACGAAATAACAAACAAGAAAGAAATTAACGAATCAAAACTAATACTATTTAAAAGTAAAAAATTCTCTCTCTAATTATTTCCATATTTAGAAGCGATTTCCGGTGGGATGTGGTAATTTCTTGGAATGCTTCCGGTGAGGGAGGAGATTGGCCCACGCCGGTAGATCCTCTTTCTAGGCGGACGGTCCTTCGAGATTGAGGAGACGGTGGAGACGTTTGGAGGTCATCGATGTTTGTCCATTGTGGAGCGAGGTCAAGGCTTGCGTAGGGAAGTCAGGTTGGTGGGGTTTGGAGTACGATGGATAACGGTGGTAATGCTATAGGCATCGTAGAACCAAGGCTGTCAGTCGTTTGCGGGTTGGATGAAGGGGAAACAACGCAGTGTGGCGGTTTGGATTCGTACAGAGGGCGATGGCAGTTCTTCGTTTCAGATCGTGGTTACCTCAGAGGGTAAAACAACTCATATTTTTCTTCCCATTTCGGATTTTGGGGAAGGCTGGGAGGGTGTGGCACTGGTTTTGGAATGAATTGCTAAAGGAGATGATTGGGTGACCCGGATTGATGCAAGTAAGAAGACGCCGAAAGGGTGGAGAGTGGCCACAGCGGCTACGGGGGCAGTTGACTTACTGGAGGTCAATGATGTGGTGGTGCAGGGTGTGTCAGGGGAGGGGTGGTCTCATTTGTTAAAGAGGGCACTGGTGGGTCATGTGGGAGAGGTGGAGAGCAGAGGAGTTAGGTTCTCAGCTATGGTGGATTGGGTTGGCCATTAGGGGAAGGGGGTTGGGCGAGTGGAGATTCATCCGATAGGGAGTTAGGCTTTCTTGTTTGTTTTTCCAGTTCAGTGTGAGGCTGAAGGTGTGTTACGGCGCCAATGGGTGATTGATGGATGCAATGTAGCTTTGCGATGGTGGTCACCGACTGTGCTCTGCGACAAGGGGAAGACGTCGGGAGCAGAGATGTACAAATGGGTTAAAGTGATGGGTATACCTTTGCACCTCCGTGGGGAAGAAACCTATCGAGCTGTCTGCGATCGGTGTGGGGGTTTTGTTGAGGTCGACGAACAGTCGACTGACTTGGGAATGGTTCGGTTGCTGGTTTGAAGAGGGAGAAGCCTTCCTGCTAGGGTTTTGCTTCGTTGGGAGTCGTGGTTGTACTCGCTACCAGTTTCGTCCGAGTCGGGGCCATCGGTTGAAGCTTCCCAGCTGGTGACTGTAACGAATAAGGAAGCCCGAGTATGGAGGCGTGAAGATCGGCGGAATTAGGGGCATGGACGATTTAGGGAAAGTTGTAGCTTAAGGAAGGAGGGTCTGAGAGATGGCTATGTGGGCAAACCATATGCAAGGCCTTTAATCAATAAATTGGGCTAAGGGATTTTGGGCCCCGTGGCCTCTCAAGTTAAGAAGGTGGGCCAAGGGGTTTTAGGCTTTACCACTTGGGTGCCTATGCATGTAGCCCAATTTTCTTTTACTAGAGATCCAGTTGTGCGGCCTAGTGGGTTTTTGAACTCTTCTCAAGCCCTAGCTTAAGGATTACCTGGTCCAGCAAGGAAGGTGGGCCCA